>OU015755.1:24721710-24745790 GCA_907169655.1 Acomys percivali | reverse complement strand
CTCTCTCTCTCTCTCTCTCTCTCTCTCTCTCTCTCTCTCTCTCTCTCACTCATAAAGAGTTAATGAGCCTCTGAGCCCTGAATAAAAGAGCCAAAAGTGTTTCACTAGAGTAAGTGATTAAATTGTAAACCCTGAGAAAAAAGTCTGAAAGAGTAATTTATGCAGCTGACTCTGTGTACACCTCAGTCTTTCCCCTGGCCTGTCAAAGCTGGACTTTTGATAGAGACGTCAATCATGTCACCACCTAGGGACCAGTCTCCAACATCCTTTCAGGGCTCCAGGAATGGAATGTACTGGGGCATCAAGGGAATGAGTGAAAGGTAAACAGAGACACAGACACTGAAATACTGGAATCAGGTGGTCTGGGCTCTTGGCTGGAGAAAGCATAGCACAGGTTGGATCATTACATATAGATGAAAGGGGGTGGGTTAGATACAGATGAACAAGGAGGCGCAGTTTATGGTATGTAGCTGGATCAGGACACAGGCTTAGCTAATCTTCACAGGCTCCATAGGCTCCATCTCTTTGGTGGGGGAGGGGCCAGGCAGCCTTCAGGCTGTACACATCTTTACTTGCTATGTTCCTGTGCTTGCCTTTTCATCACTGTGACAAATACCCACAGGGCGTGATTTTTTTAAATTATTTATTTATTGGTTTTTTGAGACAGGGCATCATTAATTGGACTCAGTGAGTTAAGTAAATAAATAAAATTATAAAAGGAGGCTATGAAGTTGGGAAGCAGATGTGTTGAAACCTTGGTATGATCAAGATACATTGTACACATGTATCAAACTTTCAAAGAGTAAAGAACATGTAAAAACTATAATTACACTGAGATTCCCACTTACCCCAGTTGGAATGGCTGCTCAAGAAAACAAGCAACATACGCTAGCAAGGACGTGAATATAGGAGAAAGGAGAACCCTTATACCCCGTGGGAATGTAAATCATCCAGCCACTATGGCAATCCATATGGAGGTTTCCCCAAACTCTAAAAACAGAGCTACCATATGATCCAGCGGTGCTGTACATACCACATCACAGAGACTCTTACACATCTTGTTTGCTATGGTAATATGCTAGTCTGCTTTCTGTTGCTGTGATTTAAAAAAAAAAAAAAAGGCAAAAGCAATTTGGGCAGGAAAGGGTTTATTTCAGTTACAGCCCATCATGAGGGGAAGTCAGGGCAGGGATGCGAGGCAGGACCAGAGGCAGAAACCATTGAAGAAAACAGCTTACTGGCTAGCTCCATGGCTATTCGTGGTTGACTCGGCTTGCTTTTTTATACAACTTAGGATGACCTGACTATGGGTGTCATCGCCCACAGTGAAGTGAACCCTCTCCATATGGTAGTCCTATCAATCATCAATCAAGAAGATGCTCACACTCACAGGCCAATTTGATGGAGGCATACTCTCAATTGAGGTTCTCCTCTTCCAAGGTGATTCTAGCTTGTGTCAAGTTGACAAAAGTAAGCACATACGCGCGCACGCGCGCACACACACACACACACACGCACACACACGTGCGCACAAAAACCCAAACCAGCACAGGTAAGGTTCACAATAGTTATGGAATCAGCCCAGGCGTCTATTAACAGATGAAGAACAGAGGAAATGGGACATCCAGAGTTTTATTTAGCCACAAATAAGAATGAGATTATGTCATTTTCAGGTCCAGAAACGGAACTGGAGATCATCAGATTAAATGAAATAAGCCAGACTCAGAAAGGAAATATCATGTGTGTTCTTGAATAGGCAGAGTGTAGATTTAAAAAACAAGACGTGAAAGTAGAAAGATGCCTCTGTGGGAAGAAGAAAGGGCAGCAAGGTGGGGTAGTGGGGATGTGAATACGGACAAAACATGGAATATGTAAATATATGCTAATAAATAAAAGAGAAAACCAAGTAAATATAAAAGGACCCCAGAGAGGTTCCTTGTCCCTTCTGTCATGAAGAACACAGTGAGAGAACCCGTATGAGCCATAAGTATGAAATTTTCAAAGAATAAAAATTGGAAAACAAACAAAAACTATATTGAGATTACTGACCTCACCCCAGTGAGGGTGACTATATCGGGAAAAACAACAGATACTAGTGAGGACATGTGGATGAGAGAATCATTATACATTGGGCCCAGCCCACATGCCACCATGGCAAATCTATGAGCCACTTGATCTTGGACTTCCAAACCTACAGAACTGTGGAATAAACTTGCTATAAGTCAACCAAGACATACATTTGCTATTCTTAGCATCTTGATACTCTTATGCACATCTGCATTTCTATCTTGTATCATTTGCTTCTGCCGAAAGGACTCTATTGACTGTTTCTTGTATTGATTGGTTTAAAGAATGATAGTATGAGGTCCATCAGTGCTGAGCCTTTCCTAGGCCCTGCGTCTCCTCTCTCCTGTCTAGACAGACTCCTTCAGAGCAGGACAGTGGGTTACAATTCCGTTGGTACACTAACCAGGCAGGTTCCCACCTCCAGAGCGCTGGCTGAAATACACATTTCACATCCATGTAGAGATTTGCTTTTCAGAAACTAGGGGGGGACACAAGCAGGACAAGAGAGGAGTCTTTTGGGCTAAATTAAGTAACTTTTCTTCCTCAGACACAGAGCCTGAGACTGGATGACTCCTTTTTTTTTTTTTTTTGGTGGGGGGCAGGGGTGGGGTGCAGGTACTTTGGTTCTTTCAGTCTTATGAGTGGCTGGCCCTGTTCAGGTGGTAGTGGTGGTGCAGGCTTGGAAACCATTGCTCCCCAACACAATGAATGCTTAGTACCAATGAAAGGACAGTAGATGCTAGTAGAGGTGCCTTTGTTCTCAGTATGACAGAAGGAGGTTCTGGGTCATTTGAATGGGTAGGAAACTACAGGAAGTTGGGGGTAGAAATGGAGGTGGAAACAGGAATCTGGGGCAAGGCGGAAGAGATGGAGAGGATGACAAGGGAACTCAGAAGAGGAAGGCACAGGCCTGTCCCTGCCAGTATCTAAATTTCCCATCCTACGTCAAGCAAGCAATCCTTCTTTGCTCTAGGGTGTGGCCAAGAAGCTCAGGGCAATGGGATGCCCACATTATTGATAGGCTGATGGATGGTTTGCGGCACAGCGTAGTGAGTTTGCACACTACCGTGGGGGCAGGTCTGAAACACTGTGGGAAACTGCTCCCTATTCAGCTAGGCTTCTGCCCTAAACTGCTTTGCATTCTGGTCCCTGTGTTTCTCCAGGCTGGCAAGGCCCTTCAGCTTCCTCCTACTGCCCAGCAGCCCAGTGGGGACTCACCTCCACATCCACCTTCCTCAGTCTTGAGAAAGCCCCATCCTTCCCCAACTCACTGCTTTGTTTTCTGGTTTGCTGTTTACTACTCTTTAGGGTTCAGGGGGGTGTTTTGTATCCGTTTCCTCCAGATTGAAACATCCCATCCTGGAAGGGAGCTGCAGCTTCTCCTCCTTCTCCTTCTTTTTCTCTTCTTCTTCTTCTTCTTCTTCTTCTTCTTCTTCTTCTTCTTCTTCTTCTTCTTCTTCTTCTTCTTCTTCTTCTTCTTCTTCTTCTTCTTCTTCTTCTTAAGATTTATTTATTATGCATACAGTGTTATGCCTGCATGTGCGTTGGAAGAGGCTATCAAATCTCGTAGATGGTTGTGAGCCACCATGTGGTTGGTAGGAATTGAACTAAGGACCTTTGGAAGAGCAGCCAGTCCTCTTAACCTCGGAGCCATCGCTCTAGCCGCTGGCAAGAAAACTTAAGAAAATTTTAAAAAACAAAATAAACAACAACAAAACAAAAACCTTTAAAACAGCTTCAGGAAGTTCCTGAAACTGACCATGTACACCAGGCCCCTCCCTTCCAACAAGTGTTTACTTTTACAAAGCTTATAAAGACTGCTCAGAGCCACTCTCTGAGAGGACATGTTGCAAACACTGAGATGATCCCAGCTACCTGGAAGAAACAGAGACCAGCAGAGGTTCCTGGAAGAGGGTTAGACCAATGGAATCAGCAGAAAAGGAACCCCCCCAACCTACTGAGCTGCCTGCTGCCTGTGCAGTGTGCTTCAGATTTTGTGAGCTTTCACCAACGCTGGAGTGGGCGTTAGTGATGCAGCTGCCTCTGAGTCATTTCTGCCCCTGTAAATAGCACCTCACCCATATTCGTGCGAGTAACCCCAATAAAACTCATTGGTTCACCAATCTGTACTTTGGTCTGTTGTGTGGGCTCTTAATCTGGAATGAGTAGACCTGTGTGATACATTTGCCCAGGACAAGTCTTGTCACACAACAAGGGGAAACTGTCATTTCATTGCACATAGGGATATAGTAAAGGCTAAAGAAGCTAAGGGACATGTTCAAGATGACCCAGCGATTTGTTGATTGAATTTATGTAACGTTGAAACCAACTGTGGTTTCCTGATCCTGTCTGCCCCGGCTTGTCAGTCCAGCCATCAGAAATCAGAACCATGAAGCCTACACAGAGCATCCTGATTGTTTGGCAGGGACCTCCGTCCAGGTCCTGGGTCTCCTGTTCAGGCTGGCTCTATCTGTCTCTTGCTGCTCAGACTGGCTATAACTTGTGGCGGTCGAGGCTTTTCAGCTTCCCAGAGAATGATGCCTGAGTACCCAGAGCGCCTTGTACATGCTGAGGATCAGCGCATGTCTGCGGATCGAGTTTCTGTTAATGAATGGCGACAGTGTCATCATGAATATTGATGGACTGAGACTCCAGTTCAGTCTGGACACGAAGCCAGGACTTTCGCCAAGGAAGGCAAAGAAGATTTCCCAATAAGCTGGATGCATTTGAACCTCTATGTAGACAAATCTCTGATTGATTCAGGGCATGGGGTACCTCTCTGTTGTCATGGTAACTCTTAGAGGATGGGGGGTAGGAAGATGGTTCTTTAACAGCATCCCAGACATCAGGGCTCTGAAGTAACAGCCCTTTTAAAATTGAATCATATTAATAAGCTCTACCCAAATGCATGATGCCTCTTTTTTTTTCTTTAGATGCATTATTAACTTGGCTAGCAGTAAGACCTCATAAATGCAAAGTATCCATCCAGTAAAAATACCACATCCAGTGTGGGATGGTAAAGACATATGCCACTCATCAACTCGGCAGTCCTGGTGCATAGAGAAACCAAGGACAGTAGATGTACAGGAATCCTTTTGCCTCCTCTTCCTCCTCTTCCTCATTTTTCTCCTCTTCTATTCCTCTTCCTCTTCCTATCATCATCATCATCATCATCATCTTTCTCACCCCCTTTTAGGGACATCTTTTGAAGTTTCAGAGAGGCCTCACCTCTCTCTCTCTGTGGTTTTGTGGGGTATATATCAGAGAAGACTGCTCAGATATGGGTTTAAGCCGATAGAAAGTCTTTATTAGCTGGCAGGTGACTACACTGGGTGTTCAGGATCCTAGGGTAACCCTGAGCCTTTCTCAGGGTGAGATTTTCAGCACAAAAACCATGTTCTGGATTGACATAGTTAAGTTAGCAAGAAAAGTTAGCCAGACACGGAACTACAGAAGCCAAAAAGCAAGGTTAGTACATTTTGAGACCTCCTCTGAACTATGGGCTTTGATGGATTAGACCTTTGTTTTAGTTTGGCAGCTGGTGCTGTCTGTGTGCTGAGTTTTACAGCATGACCATCATGGAGTCAGTTGTGCTAAGGTCTGGGGCCCTGTTATCAGCAGCTAATGCTCCCTTGAGGGAAGGGTTATCATTTTCTTCAGTAGTGTAGGCACTAATTAGTTGCTCATGCTCCAGTCAGTAACGCCCCATTATGCTCATGCAAGCAGACCTAACTAAACTCAATGCATATCTCTCTCTCTCTCTCTCTCACATACACACACAAACACACACACACACACACACACACAAAGACAAGAAAATGAGAGATTTGTTGGGAAAAAGAGAAGCCTCATCAAAAAAGGAAGGGAGGAAGAGAAGATAATCAATGTGAAGATGACTAAAATTCATTATATGTGTATAAAATTGTCAACAAACAAAACAACATTTAAAAAAGAAAAGAAAATGTATTCTGAATCCAGTAGTTGTTCAATCTATTAGGTTGATGTCTCAGGTGGTCTTTAAAATACATCAAAATCCCAAAGAAGCGCGCTGAAATGCCAGTGAAGGAATGGACTTGCCAGCGAGAGCAGGGGCAAACAGACAAAGAGAACAAGTTTCCTTCTGCCATACCCTTTATATTGGCTGCCAGCTGAAGGTGTGGCCCAGATTAAAGGTGGATCTTCTTACCTTAAAAGGTACAGATTAAAAATGAGTCTTTCAGCCAGGCATGGTGGCACATGCCATTAATCCCAGCACTCAGGAGGCAGAGGCAGATGGATTGCTAATCAAGGCCAGCCTGGTCTACAAAGCCAGTCCAGGACAGTTAAGGCTACCCAGGTTTCAAAAAACCAGCCAACCAACCAACCAAGCAAACAAACCAAACCAAACCAAAAAAAGTGTCTTTCTACTTCAAATGAGTCAATTAAGAAAAAAAAAAAATCCCTCACAGGTGTACCCAGCTGCTTGGGTTTTAGTTAATTCCAGATGTGGTCAAGTTGACAACCAAGAACAGCTACCACGGTCCCTTTCTTTAAAAAAAAAAAAAAAAAAAAATCATTTCCTTCACGTCTCATGAGCCTGATTAAGGCAGCCCCACACAAAGGCAGGACACCCAGGCAGAGTTTGCTCTGCCATTTGGAGCAGAATCCCTAAGACTTCCTCAAAGCGCGCCCCTTTTACAGGGCCTGTTTTTGTGTCTCTGAGATGGACAGCATTGGAGCTCCATAAGTGATCTAAAGTCTCCCCAGAGCTGAGCCAAAGTCTTTCTACCACATATTTTACTGGGGACTCTGAAGTACCAGTGCTCACAGCCCAAAGGCTTCTGGATCAAATTTCAAATCTTCTGAATAGTTACTACATGTCAGAAGGGTTCACGAATGTGTTATTTTCAGGACTACATGGTTGTGTCTGGGGAGATGGTTCAGTTGGTAAAGGGAGGAGCCAAGTTCGATCCCTAGGGCCCATGCAAAAAGGTGGGTACAACAGGCATGGGCTTGAAAGCTGAGCACTGGGGCGGCAGAGGCACGCGCATTCTGGGACTCACTGGCTAACTAGTCTACCCTACTTGGCGAGCTCTAGGCTGGTGAGAAACCATTGTTCAAAATTTAAGTAGAAAAAAAAAATGTAGATGGCACCTAAGGACCAACACCTAAGGTTGTCTGCTGGACTCTACATGAACATTTACATACATGCACTTGCATGCTCATGTGCATGGTGGGGGGGAGTTGCACATGTGCATGAACACACACACACACACACACACACACACACACACACACACACTTCTTTCTAATACTTGTTCCTCGATTTCTGCCCCTAAATTGTGATGTTGCCCTAAGATGACTCTCTATCCCAGGTGAGTGCATCTATTGAAATCCTGATCCTCGGAGCTTCGTCTTTGCTTTTGTTTGCCTGCTAGAGTCCAATGTCCCAGAGGGGATTTGTGTGGACTGAGCATTTATCTCCCCCAAATACTATGTGGAAATGTGCCCTTGGGAACTGATCAGCCAATGAGGATAGAGCCCACATGAATGGATTAGGGCCCTGACTGAAGCTAAAGAGATCAAGAGAAGCCACGGGAGAAGGGTGACTGTACGACCCTTCACAGGCATTCACTGAAGCCTTGACTCTGGACTTCCCAGTTTCAAAGCTGTGACAAACAGACTTAGTCCTGATTGTCGATAAGCCAGACAGTACATGGTAATGTGTCATAGCCATTCAGGGGACTTAAGAGTACGTAAAGCAACTCTGGTCAAACTCGATGGCAACAGCAAAAGCAAGGTCCCCAGAACTCTATGCTGTGGTGGATGAGACTTACAAAGGAGTGGCTCCTGGAACTATGTGGAGACAGTAGCTAATTCAGGGACATGAACCCAGACCAAGAAACACTCAGAGGAAGTGGGCAGTGAGCATGGGCAGTGGAGAACACTTGGATGTCAGACAGATGCTGTAGTTCCAGGAAGAATGGCCCTGGTCTGAGGCCTTGCCACACAGAGGCATGTCTGCTATGGGTGGGACATCATAGAGGGCTCTCTGGTTCTAGACGAGGCTTCCTAAGGGGGTTGAATGATCAAGGCTTCATCTTCCTTACATATTGTCCTCTAGGGGACAGGCTATTTGAGAAGGACAAGAGGGCCCCACTGATGTGAATGGCTCTCCGGTGACTGTGAGTAGCATGCGCCAGCTTCTAAAATGCATCATTCTGAGGGAGCTGAGGCATCTGCCCCTGCTCAGACACCGGTGACTCTGAAAGGCATTGCCTGTTTTCTTTTTAAAATTTATTTTTATCTGTGTAAGCATGTACCACATGAGTGCAGTTGCTCAAGAGGACCAGCAGAGGGAGCTGGATCCCCTGACGTCAGATTTACAGTCTGTGGTAAAATCCCCAACATTGGGGCTGGGAACTGAATTCAGGTCCTCAGAAAGAGCAGCAAGTGCTCTTAGCCTCTGAGCCTTCTCTCCGGCCCCTGAGTACAGTCCATTTTAGGCAGTTTTGATGATATCCACTCGATCCATATTCACACTAAGTTGGCCAGATCACCGTCTGACTGCAAATTCTGGGTGAGAGTTCTGGTATTTCCACACACTCAGCAATATAGGAAAATTCACTTCTAGGAGATGTCATTCCTGTAGCTAAAGTTCTTATGTCATTATTATTTAGTAAAATTGGGATAATTTTTGAAAAATGTCAGCACTTATGAAAGACAAACTGTGTAATTCAGAGATTGCTCCTCTAGTGTATAATCAAGAGAAACAAGTATATTCATCTGGTAAAAGACTGGTTTACGATTTCATCAAAATCTTTTCCACTATAGCCACTATACTCTCGATAGCCACTATAGAGAGTAGATTTTTTTTTTAAAAAAAGAAAGGAGGAAGTAGTAAGATGTGTAGCAGCATAGGCCAAATATATATCAGTTGGACCTAAACAAATACACACACACACACACACACACACACACACACACACACACCAGGTGAAAGTAACAGGGGGCAAAGATGAGAGTGCAAGTGACCTGACAGTGCTGGGAAGAGACCTTCAAGAAACATCCTGAGGCTGGAGACAGCCTGTTCCACAATCTGGGCAGCAACTGCATAAAGATGGCCACGTGACTGGTAGCTTGTTTATCCCGTGCTGGGGACTGAACCCAGAGCCTTGTACACCACGAAAAGTGTCTAACCATGAGCTGTAGCCTCAGCCCAAAGGTTCACAGTTAATGCTAGTCCACTTTTACTTTTTGCAGCTGACTGCAAATTACACTTTTCTTTTCAGCACTGAAAAAGAAACTAAAATAGGAAAGAATTTAAAATGTTTTTAACCCTGACCAGGAAGTTACTCTAATCCAGGAGATCAAGTGCGTTTAATTTTTCATACAGTCTCACACAGATGGACTGAATAAGAAAGACTGGGGCTGGAGAGATGGCTCAGTGGTTAAGAGCAATGGCTGCTCTTCCAGAGGTCCTGAGTTCAATTCCCAGCAACCACATGGTAGTCACAGCCATCTATAATGGGATCTGATGCCCTCTTCTGGCATGGACCATATATGCACACAAAACACTTGTACAGAATTAAACAATTAAAAAAACAAGCCTATACCTTTGGGGCGGGGGGAGGGGGAGAGAAAGACTATTACCCAGTAGAACCTACTTAGAAGCACGGCTGCCCGGAGACCTGTGCCCTCTGCTCTTCCTGGACCATGGCCTGGACTCCTTTGTGCATCTGACCAAATTGACTTGGTTCCTGAGCCATTTGACTGCACACAGCATCCACATTAGCTGCTGCACACAGCATCCACATTAGCTGCTGCACACAGAGGCCACATTAGCTGCTGCGCACAGAGGCCACATTAGCTGCTGCGCACAGCATCCACTCCACATCAGGCCTGCTCAAACATGACCATGGGCTCCATCCCTTTTAGGTGAAGACCCTGATCCCGCCTTTGCTTTAAGCTTAGAGGTTCTCAATCTGTGGGTCGTGACCAACTTGGGGATCAAACGACCCTTTCACAAGGGTAGCATATGTGATGTTCTTCATATCAGATATTTACACTAAGATCCATAACAGTAGCAAAATTACAGTTATGAAGTAGCAACAAAAATAATTTTATGCTTTGGCGGGGGGGGGGGGAAGTCACCACAATATGAGGAACTGTATTAAAGGGTCACAGCATTCGGAAGGTCGAGAACCGCTGCTCTAGTTGGTCTCCAACAAAGTTCTTCTTCGTTCTCCAGGCCCAAGCCCACTTTAATTATTCCTTCTTCTATGCATCTCTGATTAGATCTCCAACCCATAGTCTTTTCTGGTACTTCCATAACATTTGCCACTATCCATATACACATCCACCCCACCCACCCACCTGCTCATCTGTCAATCCACCCACCCACCCACTTACCTGTTTATTAATTTAACCACTCACCGTTCCATCTGCTCAACCATTTGCCCACCTGTTCATTAAAACACCCACTCACCTGCTCATTTATCCACCCATCCACCCATCCACCCACCGGATCATCCATGTACGTATCCACTCTCCTGTTCGTTCGTAACCCCACTCCCACCCCCACCCCCACAGTCCACCCATCTCTCTACCCACCCACTTATCTGCAGATCCATCTCGGGTCTGCTCAGGAGTTTTAGCTCAGTTACCTTATTCATCATAAAACTTCTTTGAGGTGGACATATACCCCTTTACCTATGAGACAACTAGCATTCGAGGTAGTTAAGTAATATGCCCATAGTCACACAGCTAGTGGATGCTGGACTGGGGAGTGAGGCCTGGCCATGCCAGGATCAAACACTTCCCCAAGCATCTTCTTTTCTGCTCTGCAAAATGCTAGCAGAAATCACTAGGTGGCATCGTGAAGTAACCATGAGCCGGGCTGGGATGGTAGCGGACGCTAAGGCTGCAATTCCCACATTCATCACCAGGGGGCAGGCGCGGGAAATAAATGGCTCAGTGCCATCAAAGACTAGAAAAGCGCCTCAAGGAGCGCAGACACTCTCTGATTCTAAACGGCACAGATTGCAGAGTGGGCCGCTGAGCTCTTCGTTTCGTTCCATATATTGAAACGCCGAACCCCAACCATAGCTTTGGATCTTTCCTGTGATTTTATTTTATTTATATATTTATTTTATTAATTTATACTTGTTACATCTCAATGGTTATCCCATCCCTTGTATCCTCCCATTCTCCCCTCCCTCCCATTTCCCCCTTATTCCCCTCCCCTATGACTGTTCCTAAGAGGGATTACCTCCCCCTGTATATGCTCATAGGGTATCAAGTCTCTTCTCGGTGACCTGCTGTCCTTCCTCTGAGTGCCACCAGGTCTCCCCCTCCAGGGGACATAGTCAAATGTGAGGCACCAGAGTACGTGATAAAGTCATATCACACTCTCCACTCAAGTGTGGAGACTGTTCTGACCATTGGCTAGATCTGGGTAGGGGTTTAAAGTTTACCGCCTGTATTGTCCTTGGCTGGTGCCTTAGTTTGAGCGGGACCCCTTGGCCAAAATCTGCCTATCATAATGTTCTACTTGTAGGTTTCTAGGACCCACTGGATCCTTCTACATTGCTATTCTCACATGGTTCTCTCATCTAGAGTCCCAATAGGATGTCCTTCCCTCTGTCCCAGTTTCCTGGTAAGTGAAGGCTTTCGTGGGACATGTTTCCTGTGATTTTAATAAAAAATATCAGCATCATTGGTAGAAAGCACGCAACATCCTACCTTGGGTAACAAGAATCACCGTTATCAATTACTTTACATTGGCCAGGTGCTTTGCATTCACTGTCTCATTTCACCCTTCGGTTATTAAGAGATTCAGGCTGTGAAGCAACTCGCACACAGGCGGAGCTAGGAACTTGGTCCAGTATACCTGACTTCAAACTTGCTTAGGCTCTCCCACACTTGAGCAGCCTCTACTGTCATCCCAGGGCTGACCTCAGTGACAAGGCTTGGGGAGTGGAGTGCTCATGGCTGAGGGAGGGATGCTAGCTCCTACAGGTCTGCCACCGTGAAGTGCAATGTACGTCACCCAGCAGTGCCCCTTCTGCAGCACTGACGGCATCCTCGCTCCTGTTTGCACGGGTCCTGTGTCTGTTCTCCACAGGGAAACGTTAAGATCCACAAAGGGAGAAGGGATTGGGCTGAGCTCTTTAAGCTGCCTACTTCATGAACTAAATTAACTCATCTGCTGGCCTGTGGGCATGGGGCAGTCCTGTGCTAGCCACTGTGACAAGCACGATGGCTACCTTCAGGTGCTTGTCAACTAGGAAAAGGACAGTGGCCTCACAAGTGTCATGCATCCACTCATGAACTCACCTATGAGTCCTTCTATCGGTCCATCTATCCATCCATTAACTCACTCACTCATCTATTTGTTCATCTACGCATTCCCCCACCCACCTGTCTTCATCTCTATCTCCCGTTCCTTAGGGCCGTCTTCCTGTAGGAGGCCCTTTCTTATGGTTTCCACTGTCACCCGCACGTCCCTAGATCACACTGCTGATCACTCTCATCAAAGTGGCCAGTCTTCTTTTTTATATCCCCTTCTCGGCTGAGAGCCCCTGCCATGTGACAAAACCTTTCCTGGGGAGATGCAACACCCTCACCCATTCACCCTAGAGAGGGAAGCCACGACAGACTGGACACCATCAAAATCTAACTGGGCGAATCAAGGAGTTTTAGCGGGTTTACTTACAGGGATGCAGGTGAAGGGTTGCTTACAGGAACAGAAAGGACTCAAAGACAGCTTTGTCACCGAGGCCCACCCCGACACGGGTGACAAGTCACAAAACCTGGAAAAACCGGAGCGTGCTGCACACCCTGACGGCAGCCCAACAGGTTGTGAGAGTCCTCTCGCCAAGTGACTCAGCTGGTCTAAATCTCTTCCAGGCAGCTCTATTGGTTTCTGCTTCCTCGAGGAAGCTTGCTGCTCTGGTCTCAGAGTCTTTTTTTTTTTTTTTTTTTTTCTCCTCTGTGCCTCTTTTCTGTAGCTCAACGTCCTTCAACCTGAGGTGGGGGGAAGACTCTTAGCTGTTTATTGCTTACTCTGGTGGGGGGGGGCAGGCCTCGTGAGTCTGGTCAGTTTCAGGGACTTCCTGAAGCTGTTTTGAGTTGTTCACCTTCCTGCTCAAGGAGATTCCCGGCGAGGAGGAAATGGTTAAATCTTTGAGGAAACTTTACACAACAGATCCCGGTGAGAAGGAGGCCAGGGCATAAGACACACTTAATAAATAAATGCTTGCTAGATGAAGGAGCAGTGCCCAAAGTGGGTGCTGGGTACTTCAGCACCGAGTAAAACAAATCACCATGGTGTTGGGGGACAATTTTAGAGCTTCCCTTGAACTTAAGTTTTAACTGTATAACAAGCACATAATTTATCTTCTCCTGCTATTGAATATCCAGAATGATAATGACAAAACTCACTGTAAGTCCTGTGTTAGCCCCGCCCCCAAGGGATTGCTAGTAAAGGACAGGGCTCTAAGCTGTGGATGGACTAACTCGGCTCTCTATCTCATCTGCTGACTTCCAAATTCAACTGCAGAATGTCACTGATGTCAATTTCACGAAAAAAAAAAAAATAAGATTTACAAACATCAGAATCTTTATATAACTTTGTTATCAGATATCCAGTGATTAAAAAAAACCTGCTATATAATTGATGGTGACACATGTTTAATATCATCCTCTGAACTGAGTATCAAATGGCACAGCTGCTTGTTCCGCTTAGCAAAACAAGAGGAGCAAAGCACAGACATGGGATACCCGGGCATCCTGCAGGCCAGGAGGCTGCTGGGCATCAGGCCCAGAGGCAGCTCGCTCAGATGGGGGGATGAAGAGAGAGCTGGGGGAGAGGGCGACTTGTGAACAGGCCCAACACTTAGTCAGAATGCATCAAGAATTGGTACTTTGGAATTGGTTGGTACCGTGATTTGAATGAGGAGAATGGCCCCAACGGGCTCATGTTTAAAGACTTGGTCCCCAGTTGGTGGATCTGTTTGGGAAGGATTAGGAGGTGTGGCCTTGTTGGAGGAGGTGTGTCACTCGGGAGGACTTTGAGATTCCAAAAGCCCATGCCATTCCCAGTTAGCTCTCTATCTCTGCCTTGCACTTCCGGATCAGGATGCGAGCTCTCAGCTTCTGCTCCAGCACCATGCCTGCCTGCCTGCCTGGTGCCATGCCCCTTGACATGACAGTCGTGGAGTCACCCTATGAAATGCTAAAGCCCCCAATAACTCTTTCTCCTATAACTTGCCTTGGGCAACATAACTCAAACACCAGGCCATGCAGATGACAAAAATGTATTGTAATCAAGCTGCTGCTCATCAGTCAGGGCTGCAGAACAGACTTGGGAGTTGAGCTGTGATGCTGAAGGGAGGTTGTACAGCATATTTAAAGGATGACACCATAGAGCCGGGGGAACTAGGTGGGCTGTAGCATTGTCCAGTCATATTTTGACATAACGAGTTGAACAAGGGAGGCTAGGAGTGGGCTCCTGGGCCTGGGTCTATGAACTTAGTTTGACCCTGGCAGCAAAATGGGGAAGTTGTCCTTGAGATGGCTAGACTCAGGCAACTGTTTCCTAGTAAGCTGTCCCTGAGATGGCTGGACTCAGACAACTGTTTCCCTACAACAGAGGCTGTCCAGCTATTGAGAAGTCCCCAGCTCCACTAGGGACTGGGACCTTGAGCTCAATTTCTCTGGAGTCTGAAAATGAAATGGTAGTGCTTAGAATAAGATTGGTTGCTGAGCATTTTTAGTCTTACTGTCTGTTGTTGCTGTTGTGTGGCTTTTTCTTCCAAATTGAAACATTTCCTCCTGGAGGAAGGTGAGGAGCTCAGGAGGTTCACAAAGTGTGGGAGACTTATGAGCCCCTCCCTGAGGCCAGACAAGCAGTAAAGAACTGTCAAGAGGAGACTCTTCAGTGGAACTGCCTGCAAGTCACGCAGACAGCTCGAGCTATGCAACATCACGAGTGGTCATCCATGCTAAGGTAGGCTTCTCACTAATGCTGCATAAGCAATTCACACTCCTGCGAATAACCCCAATAAGCTCGTTGGCCACCAAGCTAGACTTGGGGTAGACTAATTACTTTGGTCTGCTGTCATCAGTTCCTTATCTGGTGTGAAAAGACAGTTACCTACCTGTTCACATCTCTGCAGGGAAAGCATGCAACACCTGTTTGGTTTAACTACCTGATAATATGGAGAGCTAGAAAACAAAACGATGATATGATGCAACTAAGTAAGACACAGTGGGGCGGCAAATAGAAACTTCAGAAGAAACAAAAAGCTTACAAGGGAGGCATGTGCCCATAGCACAATAAAGTAGCCGGTTGATTAAGCTGCCCTCAATATCTGCCCAGCCAGAACCACAGCACTGTGCTCCTCTCTTCCCCGGGGGTGGGCGGGGAGGGGTCATTGGTCACCAACCCAGGAGATCAAAGGGAGCAGAGGTGATGAATGGGGTTCTGACAGCCATGAGTTCACAGACAAGACTTCCAGGATCAGCTTCAGAGAGAGACATGGCTCATTTTATTATTTTAGGGGGTAAGGTATGTAAAGGTTCTTAGGGTTATGAGCGGTAAGCGCTGATTGGTCATAACCCAGTATCTAGTCATCATACAGGCAGGAAGGGCTGATTGGTCATAACATAATACCTAGTTATCATTTGGGCAGACAAAGGAGCCGGATTCATGTGTTTGTCACGTAGGTCTGTGGAGGGGTCATACTCCAAGTAAGTCAGGCATAGATAGAAGAGGAGGCCCCGCTGAAACAGGGAACCCTCCACTTTGTGCCGAGCTAGGAGAGCTGTCCAGACATGGCGAACTGCATCCTTAATAGCAGCGTCTTCCAACACATCTCATCACACTGCTTCTTGGCTCTTAGTGTTTATAGCCAGCCCATAAACAAGAAGCAGAAAGTGTCCTGGTGGCTCAGTCATTATTTTGAAAGCGTAAAGCAAGGCTAACTGGCATTTGGAAGAAAGGAGAAGATATAGTATATTTTGACTAAGGGAGTCAAGGGACACCATGAAAGGATGGTAGGCCAGGGAGTGGAAGTGAAAAGGTCACATCTACATTTCTGAAAATACTTACATCGTCATAATATATGTGACTATCTAAATTCAGGCTAATGAGGAAACTATCAGGTAAAACTCATTAAGTCTAAGATGTGTGAAAGGCCTATTGTTTGGAGCAATAACCGGAGGAACAGAGGAGATTGATTCTGAGTGGTCCTACTGGGTCTGTGGGGGAAGGGTGGCCAGGGCTTCTCCCATCTGTGGGTCTTTGCCCGTGACTTTCTTTTCAGCCACGGGCATATGCTAAAACCTCAAAACCAAGAATGGCTCCTGGTGAGTAAAGTGAACGAGGTGCAGGCCGCTCCTGGAAGCTGGCTTGTCAAGACTCAAACACAGCTTTCTAGAAACTCAGAACCCCAAAGGGCAGGGAGGACAGAGACAAATCCACAGGCGGATGAACCACACAGGATGCTTGCTCTCCTGCAGGACAAGGGGTGCACAGGCCAGAGGATCAGGGCAGAGGGGGGTGGGTTAGTCTGAGTGGGAGACATGCTTCTCTGGAGAGGTGCTGCTGCCTAACCCGAGTTCTGAAGAGGACAGGCAGAGAGGAAGGCTGTTCTAGACGAAGTAGCAGAGGCAGGAATGGAAGGAAGGGAGTTTACACACCACACTATATGAAAACAGAGGATGCAGGAACAAAGAGAGGTTGGTTTTTGTGACACAAAGGTGGCCGCAGAAGGGCAAAGCATTGACTAGAGGGCAAATGGGAAGTTTTCCTCTTCCCACTGGGCAGCATCCTCTAGGCTGTGCCCTCACATCTCATCTCTTGGGGCTGTCCAGCATTCTGACTTCTGCTTTCTTAGATACCCCATCCCTGGGCCTCCCCACTGCTAAGTTCAGAGACCAAGTATGGATGCTGATGTCTCAGGCCCCCTAGGTTCCTTTCCATATCTGACTCTGAGCTTGGGAATGGGGATGGCCCTGAGCCCTTGAGCTGGTTTTGTGCTTTCTCTCCTGGAAGATAGCCTCTGCTGGAATTCAGATAAGTTAAGTGTTGGCTGGCCTCCTCCGTGGTAGCCTTTGTGCAGTGTTCAACTTGCGCAACTACTCATGGTGGCCTTGACGATTTGCTCAGAATGGAGGGCCCTAAAGAAAATGAAGGCCACCGTGCTCATCCATTAGCAGGCACTCAGTGATATGGGTAGATCCCCCACGCTCATGACATCCACTACAACTGACAAAGAGAGGAGCCACTCAGGAGCAACAAACTTGGTTGGCACTACAGTGCCAGGGAATCAGGCTATTTCAGACCTGTGTAACTCCCCCAGGGATGGCTCAGACCACACTGGCCACCCCATCTCTGCCCACAGGTGAGACCCAGAACAGTCAAGTCTCCGAGGATGTAGAGGGCGTAGGGCTGTCAGATCCTTCTAGTCAAAGGAAGATCGAGTTATGTCTGTGTGTTAGTGGGAGATGTGTGTGTGTGTGGGGGGTTCAATTGGGATTAGACTTCCCAAAGGAACAGATAATGAATAATTCAAACATGGAGATCACTTCAGGGCCAGACTGCACAGTTGGGTTTCCCAAATCCACCATGAGCATGCCCACCAAGCTCCTACTAAGGCCCCTGGGAGTCGCGGGGAGCCCCAGATGCCTGCTCCAAGCTAGAGGGCTCTTTCAAATTACCTGCTTCAACTTAAAAATTCATGAGAACTCTGCACTGTACTTCTGGACTCATTTCAATGTAGCATTGATGTGTTAAATCACTTTCTGCTTAGCCGCCTGGGTTTGCCTGGCTTCTGCATCCTGCTGGGGGAGGCGGGGGGGCGGGGGGGGAGAGGAGAGTGCTGCTCTATTGTTTCACCCTGCATCCCTACCTCCATCCCTTTTCTGGCTCCTGGCCTCAGCTCTCTCCACTCTGTCTCACCGACACTCATAATCTAGGTTCCTCTCCTCTGAGCACAGTGACGCCTTTTGGAGCGAGCTCATGGTCCAGGCAGAGAGCATGAGCATCACCTTGGACCTCTGTTGCTCCTAGAACAGAAACATCTACAATTTGGATATGGGGTTGGGGCAGGATGGGGGTGGGGACACCAAGCTCTTCTGGTAGAGAGAAGCTGCCTGAGAACTGAACTGACCCAGAGGAAGCTGAGCTGGAAGCCAGAAAGGGGAAAAACCTCACAACACCGGCTGTGCCTGGATTCCACTACATCTGAGGCCATAGCACTAAAAACAAAAATCGACATTGGGCTGCGAGTGGTTTGTTCTTCTTGAGACTGACAGCATCCTGGTAATTCACTAGTGGACACGGCCCCAGCTTGGAGCACACACCTTGTGGAAGGGGTTTGGGCTTTGCCCTGGGAGCTGGCAGGCTGGATTGAGGTGTTCAGTTGCTCCACTAGATGCTCCACATCTCACAGTGTGGTTTTAGGGGTTGGGTGGGGGTGATCTTCAGGGCCTCTTTCAGCTTTAAGACTCTCCGCCTGTAAGTTTTATAGAGACTTGAGGAAGCTTAAGTTTCCGGTTGGTGTCGAGAGAGATTCTGAGCTGCCAGTCTGAAGAGTCCCCGTAGGGCAGATGTGGGAATCGGTAGGTATTTTGAACGCAGCAGCCTGATGACTTGGATGGTTTGGGTATGTATATTCAGTTCCCCTTCCTGTGTCAGCCACTCATGGAGTCATGACAGGAATTTACTGATCGCCTACTATGAGTCAGTGGCACCTTCCTTCGACAAAGACCTCCTTGTGGGGTAGAGAGGGTGACCTCCAGCCCATGCCAGACTTCCTGTCAAATCCCAACTGCCAGCTCTGAGGAAAAACACACATTCCTGCAACTTCCTCTCACCATTCGATGGCCCCATAAGCGGCGTTTCAAACTTTTATTGATGAATAAGCTATTCAGGGTCCAGTCGGTCCCCTTATAAACAGTGCACAGATGAACGCCAGCCTTCATGTGGCGGCTGCTGTTGACGTCTCATTTAAAACCTTAACAAGGCCGTGCCATGGCAACCGTAACTCACACATTGCTAGAACTCAAATGGCTTATTATCAAGATAAACATTTATGATATTAAGGTATGCAATATTAGTGTCATATTTTACATGTGCTTACTTGTAACATAGTTCAGCTTGGGGCCAACCCCATATTGAATTATTTAAAGCCATCCCTTCCAGGCTTATTAAAAAGTCCAGTAAAATATATATTAGTATATAAAAGTTTAATACAGAGTTCACATTGCAGCGTTTGCAAGCTCTTGGCCTTTGGGAAGGGAAGCCAGGGCAGCATAGCTCCGGACAGACAATGTCCTGGAAAAGCAAGTGTGTGTGTGGGAAGATACCATTCACCGTTTCTCTAGGCCTCAGAGTTGGCTTCACTCATTCTACTTGTTAGGAATACAGATAAGACTTGTGGGTCCCTCAGCCCAGTAATTGGACTCCTGGGCCCCGGGATGGTGTGGGACGGTTACCTCTGCTCCCTAGGACCCCGTGTACATCACTATACTTGTTACTGTTCTCATCACGGTGACAAAAGTGCTAACATGAGCAATGCACGGGAGAAGATGCTTGTTTTGGCTTAGGATTTCAGAGACTGCAGTCCATCGCGGAGGGAAACTCTTCCGCCGTTAGAGAGAGACTAAGAGTGTGTGAAGCCTTGAGAAAGAAAGCAGCGAGAGCAGGCTGAAGAGGCTCCTCCATCACAGTGGGCCACAGGTTGGAGAGCCCGAGCTAGACTCAAGAGGGGTATAAGTTTCAAGGCCCAAACCTAAATGACTGACTTCCACAAGCCAGGCCCCCGCCTCCTAAGAGCTCTGCAGCCTCCCTAACACCAACAGCTTGGGTGAAAGCCTCAATCACAACCTTCAGGAGGGGAGGTTCAGGTTCAATCCATGAGCGCTCCTTAGGGGGGCAGCGAGTCTTACGTCTTTCACACCATTATCAATCCCTTTCTCTCTCTTTTTAAAAAAATATTTATTACCTATCTATCATCTCTATCTATTCTATCTATCTATCTATCTATCTATCTATCTATCTATCTATCATAAGTAAAGGTGTTTTGCCTGCATGTCTGTCTGTGCACCATGTGTGTGCAGTGGATTTGTAGGCCAGAAAAGAGAATTGGGTCTCCAGGAATTGCCATTACAGACGCTTGTGAGCTGCCATGAGGGTGCTGGGAATTGAACCCAGGGCCTCTGAAAGGGTAACCAGCACTGTTTTTGTTTTTTGTTTTGTTTTGTTGGTTTTTCGAGACAGGTTTTTCTCTGGCCATCCTGGCTGTCGCATCCAGTGCTCTTCACCAGTGCTGAGCTATCTCTCCATCCTCTCAACCCATTTCTTAAGTGTCTTTCTTCCTTCTTTCTTCTTCTTCTACACTTTCCTTCTACACTTTCTCTGGAGGGGCAGGCGGCGCTGCAGCACATGGTTTTAGACATCCCAGCTGAGTTAGGGACACTTTGCTCCAGTCCTCCCAGATGCGGGTCTCGGGGATGCCCAGAGCTCCCACAGTAAGGGCAGTAGAGCTTGCTGGCTGCTGACTGGTCACATGAAAGTTGCACTGTGACCTTAATCTGGAACAAGTTGCTACATTTCTATTTCCCTACCAATTGCCTGAGGCTGTGAAGATGTGTGACCCCCAACTAGGTTCCCCAGGGGCTCATTCCCACACCCTGGGTGCTGACCATCATCAGCCCCTCCCCGACTCCAGTTCCTGCTTCATCCCCTCAAAGGTTGGGATACGGCTGGACTTGGGGGAAAGTATAGACTGAGGTATGTGCAATGCTGTTCACTTCTCTTCTGTTTGTGAGGAGACTCCTGAAGGAGGAAAAGGTTTTTTTTTTTGTTTTTTTTTTCTGGATCTGGATTCCTTGGCCTCTGGAGATATTGATATTTTAGGGGTGTCAGCACCGGAAAATGGAGGCTTCAGGAATCCTTGTGCTTTGCAGGTCTTTAGAGCAGGTTCTAAGCTCAGCATTTGGGTCCTCCAAGATGTCACCCAGAAGGCTCGGGAGAGAAGTGAGATCAGGAGAGAGGAATTTCAAATGGATAATGCAGGCAATGAAAGTCTTGGCGGTGAACGGAAGACCAGTGAATGGAAGACCAGTGATGCTCTCCCAAGCTGGCTGCCTGGAAGACCCCAGGGAAATCAGAGCATCATTAACACTGAGTTAAACTGGGCATTGAACTCGGCTCGGGGAGAAAGCAGGGCAAGTTGCTTGTGCTTCAGGGTTGTGGAGCAAGTGCCAACCCATTTCCGGAGGTGAAGGTCACAGGATAGTTCTGAGCCACGCACAAGGGGAGCCTGGAGTGTGGGTACAACCCTGAGAGTGAGAGTCCCCCATGGAAGTCCTGAGCGGTCAGTCCAAGCCATCTCTGCAGCAAGGGAGAGGGGAACAGAAAGAGGGGGAGAGAGAGGGGAACAGAAGGAGGGGGAGAGAGAGGGGAACAGAAGGAGAGGGAGAGAGAGGGGAACAGGAGGAGAGGGAGAGAGAGGGGAGGAGTACATCAGAGGGCGTTTCTTATTTTGTTTTGGTTTTTGTTGTTGCTGTTTTATTTTATTTTAGTTTTTTGAGACAGTGTTTCTCTGTGTGGCCCTGGCTTTCCTGGAACTTGCTCTGTATAGACCAGGCTAGCCTCACACTCAGAGATCCACCTGCCTCAGTCTCCTGAGTGCTGGAATTAAAAGCGTGCACCACTATCTGGCCAGAGAGAGGCTTTTCACTTTTTTATTTTTATTTTTTTAAAAGATTTATTTATTTACTATGTATACAACATTCTGCCTGCATATGAGCCTGCCTGCCAGAAGAGGGCAGTAGATCTCATTATAAATGGTTGTGAGCCACCATGTGGTTGCTGGGAATTGAACTCAGGACCTCTGGAAGAGCAGACAGTGCTCTTAACCTCTGAGCCATCTCTCCAGCCCCAGAGGGAGGTTTTTTGTTTTTGTTTTTTAAGTTACCCTAACAGGAAGAAATTCAAAGATATTTCTTCTATCCTTAAAGACACAGAGTGTGTAAACTCATGGGGAAAATGGAAAATCAGATTGGGATCTTGTGATAGGGTGAAGACATATGCAGCAACTCTCCAACACAAAGCCAGAGATCCCCTTCCTCTAGGGCACCTGTCACTTAGAGAATACAGGCTGGGAACAGGGACAGATAAAAAGCGGTCTAGGAGGCCTTCACGGTGAACAAGGACAGCTGTCCTTTGGGAGATGCGGGTGAGGAGTCCATCTTTGGTTGAGGACTACTGTTACCTTCACAGAAACAGCACAGTCAGTGGGACCCTATGAAGGGGAAGACCACTGGGTCCTGGGTCTCCAGAGCTAAGTGTTGCTAAGTGTGCCATCAGGAGCTATGGAAAACATATCACCAGTTAACTCAGATGTCTGCACTGTGCCTAACACTAGCGCGTGCCTGAAGCCCTCTTTTTTTTTTTTCTGAGATACACAGCCCATTGGGTTACCTACTATGTTAACTCTTGGATGGCAGAGGCAGTCAGATGCATCTTTATGGGAGCAGACTCTTGGTGAGAATAAGAGAATGGGTGTGGAATCCTCCCCCAGAGACAGGCTGAGGCGAAGAACCACGCACTTGCCGGGGCACGTCGTCCTCCTGTCAGGTTCTCCTTATTCCACCTGCACATCACAGGCGGCAAGTGTGTGTGTGTGTGTGTGTGTTATAGCTTGAATGTGAAATGTCCCCTCGTGAGCTCCTGTATTGGAACACTTGGCCCTCAGCTGGTCGTGCTGTTGGGAACATTATGGAACTTTAGGGATGCAGGGCCTAACTACAAGAAGTGGGTCACTGGGGAGGAGGATCTTGAAGGTTATGCTTGTCTCTGGTCTGTGTTCCATCCTGGTCAGCTGTAATGTAAGAACAGAAGCCTCCAGCTCCCACCAGCATGGGTGGAGCCACTCCACCTGGCCTTCCCTGGCCTGATGGACTGTGAGCCTCCGAACTGTGAGCCTCCGAACTGTGAGCCTCCGAACTGTGAGCCAAAATAAATCTTTTCCCTCCTCGTTGTTTCTGCCAGTGTGAGAAGAAGCAGCCAACTCTGGGCAATTCGTTTCTTCTGGATAGAGGCCGAGCGCTCAGCACCGTGTTAGCCCTAGGTGCTCAGCTCCTACTTCTCAATGACTCCGGGCCTTGCCAAGCTTTCAAGCCTTTGTTTTACTGTGTAATAAGGCTCAGGCATCTGTCTGTAGAGATTGTGATGAATAAATGAGGTGACTGTGTGCTTAGTGCCCGACTCTGGGTAGATACCCAGCACATGGAAGCATCTCTCATTGGAGCAGTGGGACAATATTAGGTTCATAGGGTGGTAGGGGATGGAGAGGCTATAGGGCCTGAGCCCTCCTTCCTGAGGGTCTCCCTTGGTGTCAATGGGCCACACCATCTGGACATAGAGGTTCCCTCCTGCCCATTTCTCCTTGGTTTTCACAGCTGAGGAGGGTCTGTGGACACTTTGATCCTGGTGCCTGCAAGCAGTGAGATCATTTCATCAGAAGCTTGGGTTGCAGCGGCTCCAGGCTCATCATTAAAACACGAAGTGCTGGCTGGCTCCTAGCATTTCCTCAAAGGCTACAGCAATCCACAGGGCTCTTAAATAAGCAGGAATTATTGAAAACAAACCCGACTGCTAAGTTTTAAGGAGGGCTACTATCATTTTGCTGTTCACCTGTATTCAAGGAAAAAAGGCTTCTAACCCATGAGAGTTGAAGACGCCCCAGAGCGTAGGATCAAGAAGCAGCTGTAGCCTTCTGTCACCATTAACATAACGCAATATAGACAAGAGACTGTGGGAAGGATTGTAAGCTTTGTGAGACACAGAGCCCCATCACACCAGATCCTAGATGGCCCCTTCTGCAGCCACATCCACATCCCCCACCCCCTACCTTCACCCCCACATCCCCACCCCCTACCTTCACCTCCATATCCCCACCCCCCACCTTCACCTCCACATCCCCACCCTCTACATTCACCCCCACATCCCCACCCCC
>OU015755.1:24697540-24715958 GCA_907169655.1 Acomys percivali | reverse complement strand
AAAATAAAATAAAATAAAATAAAATAAAATAAAATAAAATAAAATAAAATAAAGACCCTGTGTTGATTAGGGTTTCCCTACTGATGTAAAGCTAGGAGCGAACTGACTCCACAGCCTTGTCCTTTGATTTCCACATACACACCACAGTATGAGTACTGTGTCCCGCCCCCACGCCCCCATATCACATGCACAGCAAAACTGACAATGAAAGGGTTAACTGTTACAAAGGGCTCATGTTAGCTCGTGACTTCAGAGGTTTCAATTAACCATGGTGAGGAGAGAAAGCTCTCATCCTGATCACAGAGGAAGTGGGGGTAGGGGAGTAGAAGGGCTTTGGGGTGAGGGGGTGAAGGGAGAGGTGGAGAACCAGGAACCTTGAGAGATGACTACCACGGTAGCACTGATCAGAAAGGCTTGCTCATCTCAAGCTGGATGTTCTTTTTTTCCCCCCTATGCATTCTGGGGCCTTTATTGTTTCTGCTTATCAATTGTGTTTAGGTTTTTAGACAATTTCATTAGCTTTTGTTTGTGACGTAAGAGTGTAGATTCACTCCCCCCCTCCCCCCCCCCCCCCCGTATGTATATTCGACAGATCTAGCACCAAAGCATAGGTCTGCTTTTGGCCTCTCTTCTAGTCTCTGGTCTGTTAATTTTTGCTTAAGCTAATACTGAACCATCTCAGTTATCATGTCTTTATTAGCTCGCAGTGTCTGGTAATGTGGACCTGTGTTTCCCTCTTATTTTCTCAGACGGTCAGAGCTATTTCAGACCTTCTTCATTTCCAACTGAATTGATAATCAATTTCCACAGCAACACATTTCCTGCATCAACGTTAGTTATCTGTCTTTATGGCTGACTAATATTCATTTTAATACACACACTCTCACACGCACACACATACACTCTCACTCACTCATGGATGAGTGACTAGGTGACCCTTGTGAACACTGCTACAATAAACAAGGCTGTGGCTAATGACATCCCATTTGCCAACTCTCTAGCTATTGTTTCGTGAGCTCTCCGGAAGGAATTGTTCCTGTCTGCGTCCCGAAGCGTTTCCTCTATGTTTTCCTGTCCAGTTTCACATCTTTCATTGAGGTCTTTGATCCTTGAAGAGTTGATTTAAAAAGAAAAAAACAAAAAAAACAAAAAAACAGGCTGAGAAGAGTCTAGCATCGATCTTTACAGCCCTTCCATTCATATCTCTGGCCTTACCGCTCTAATTCAAAAGTCAGGTACTATGGAAGATAATCGGACAGACATCTTTGTCCCAGTTCTGACTTTTAAAGAAATGGTTTCAATCTTTCCCCAATTTAGTCTGATGTTAGCTATGGGTATGTTGCGTACAGGCTTTTCTGTGTTGAAGTAGAATCCTTCTGTGCCTAGGTAGTTGTGTGATCTTTGTCTTCAATTCTATCTGAGTGCCACATTAGGTTCATCAATTTGAGAACATTTCTTATCCTTGGATCTCTGGAATAAAAGCAAGTTGATCAAGTGGTGTGTGGCCTTTGTAATGAGATGTTGGGTTCAGTTTGCAAGTAGATTGTTCAAAATCATCACCTCTGTGTTTATCACGGAAATTGGTCTACAGTTTGTGTGTGTGTGCTCGTGCGTGTGTGATTGCGTGCATGCATGCATGCATGCGTGCGAATGCAACAACCAGAACAGGTTGTCAGATCCTCCAGAGCTGGAGTCACAGGCATTTGTAAGCTGCCCTGATGTGGAGGCTGGCAACTACACTCAGGTCTTATGAAAGAGCTGCTAAGTGCTGAGTCATCTCCCAACCTCCGCATCCAGCGTTGATAGCAGGGCAGCAATGCCTACATGGAATGACTTCCTTTCTGTTTTGTAGAACTGTTTGAGGAGCACTGGTGTTCACTCATCCTTAAAATATGGCAAAATTCAGTTGTGAATCCATACAGTCCTGGGCCTCTCTTTGCTGGGATCTGGCTTATTGCCACAGCAATCTCATTATTAGTTATTGATCTCTTCGGGTTGTTCATACCTTCTGGTTCAGTTTTGATAGGCTGTATGTTTTAGAGACTCATTGAATTATTTTAGATTCTCTAATGGTTTACATTCCATTTAGTACATAGTGCAGTTTAACACTACAGTTTTTTTTTTAGAAAGATTTGTCTCTCTCTCTGTGTTTGTGAGTGTGTGTATATGTGTGTGTATGTCGCTATGTCTGTGTCTGTCTGTGTGTGTCTCTGTGTGTATGTATGTGTCTCACTCTGTCTGTGTCTGTCTGTCTGTCTGTCTCTCTCTCTCT
This sequence comes from Acomys percivali, assembly GCA_907169655.1. Classification (NCBI taxonomy): domain Eukaryota; kingdom Metazoa; phylum Chordata; class Mammalia; order Rodentia; family Muridae; genus Acomys; species Acomys percivali. The sequence goes on along the minus strand of OU015755.1, from coordinate 24,713,686 downwards.
CCCTGTGTCCCTGTCTGTGACTGTCTCTGTGTGTATGTGTGTTACTATGTCTGTATCTGTGTGACTGTGTGAGTGTCTGTGTTGCTATGTCTGTGTCTGTCTGTCTGTCTGTCTGTCTGTCTGTCTCTCTCTGTGGTTCTGTGACTGTGTGTGTTGCTATGTCTGTGCCTGCCTGTCTATCTCTCTGTGTCCCTATGTCTGTCTGTCTGTCTGTCTTTGTGTGTGTGTGTGTGTGTGTGTGTGTGTGTGTACTTGCAGAGGCTGGAAGGGGACACAAGGTGTCCTCTTCTATCACCTTTTTACTTTGAGGCAGGATAAAACAATGTCTACTGATAATCTGGACTTTCATGGGGTCTCTCAGAACAACCCCTTTCATCTCTGATTCTATTAATTCAGGTTTCCTCCCCCCTCTGTTACATTAACTAAGCATTTGCCGATCTTAGTAGTCGTCAAAGAACTACCTTTCTGCTTCATCGGGCCCTTTGCTGTTTAGGCCTCCATCTCATTGCTCTCTGTTCTGATCTTTGTAGCTTCTTTCCTTCTGGTTTTGGGGTTTTGACCTTGTTTTGTAGGACTTTGAGATGCACCATTACGTTATTTATCTGGGATCTCTCTGATGTTCATGATGCTGGCTCTCACAGCTTTTGGCACTCCTCTAAGTCTTGCTTTACTGATTCGGACCACATTTTCATTTGATTAGAGGATTTCTTTAACAATAGGTAAATTCAGTCTCCACATGCTTAGATATTTTCTCATTCCTTTCTCATTGCTTTCTCATTCCATCTCATGATGATCAGATAAGATGTAGGAAGTTAGTTCAGCTTCCTATATTTGCCAAGGCTAGCTTCACGCCCTAAAGTACAGTGTACTTTGAAGAGTGTTCCAAGAGCTGTTGTAATAAATAGGAGTTCTGCAGTTGTTGCAAGGGAATAGTTTGTAAGCTTGTTGTCTGTTTGGTATACAGTGCAGTATAACATTGGGGTTTTTGAAAATAACGATTTTAGTTATTTGTGTGTATGTGTCTGCATGGGTGCATATGCACGCGAGTGTGTACATGCACACACAGAGACCAGAGGAGAGCATCAGTCCCTCCCCTATCTATCATACTGTGCCTCTTTTCCTTGAGGCAGGGTCCTAAACCTGGCACTCATGTTGACCGTCCTGTTTCCTCCTGCCCCCTGCCCGACGGGCTAGGGTTAGAGACATTTGTGATGTCAGTCACCTCATCACATATAGGGCTGGGCTCTTGACTCCAGTCATCATGATTTTAAAGCAAGTGCTCCCCACCACCGAGCCATGGACGCCCGCTAGCCCAACACTGACGTTTGATAATTGATGCTTTGCTTGAATGGGGCGGAGATATTGAAGTCCAGGTTTGAGTTCCATTGTTATGATACGTACCACAACCAAAAGCACCTCCGGATGAAAGGGGTTTAGTTCATCTGACGCTTCCTGGTAACAGCTCATCCCTGAGGGAAGTCAGGGCAGGAATGCAGAAGACATGGAGACAGGGAGGAATGATGCTCGCGGACTTGCATGGCCTGACTTAATACACCCCAGGACCACCTGGGCTGGAGTGAGGCTGCCCACAGAACGCTGGGCATTAACCAAGAAAATGCGCCCCCACCCAAGACTTGCCTAGAAGACAGTCTGATGGAAGTATCTTCTCAACTGATATTTCTTCTATCCAAATGCCTCTAGCTTTTATCAAATTAACAAGAACTAACCCCAGCACAAAGTCACTCATTAATATTGCATTTGGCCTAGTTGTGTGTCTGTCTTCTCTGGACTGAAATGTTGCCTCCTGGATAGAAGAAGGTGGCTCAGTAAGATTCAGGAAGTTAATGAAATTTACAAGCCTCAAGAAGCCATTGGAACTTACAAAGAAAGTCCCAAAAGTCCCAAGGCCTGCCTGCCCCCCCCCACCCCGCAATGTCATAAATGCAGTAAGCAATTGCTGGGGGCGGAGAGAGAGAGCTCTCCAATTGGTGTGAAGCTAACCCAGGTCTCTCTAGGAATTCCGTGGGCGCAACTTTCCTGGCTTGTTCCACACAGAGTGGGAGCTTCAGTGATACAATTGCCTTTAAGCCCCTCATGCTCTTGTAACTCCTCACCTTGACCTTCTAAATAATTCCAATAAACTCACTGGGTCACCAGGGTAGACTGAGGTGGAATAATTTCTTTGGTCTGTTGTCAATACCCCCTCTAGGGTGAGTCGATATTTGTTTATGTCTCCCTAGGGGGGGAAAAATCACATAATACAATTGGTGCCTGAACAGAGCCCAGCAGAACCAAAGATAAACTGAGGATGAGCAGCTGTATGATCCTGGAACTGGGGAGGAGACATGCCGCAAAGGCTGATTTATTTAAAGGAGGACATCTATGAAGATGAATTGGTTAGTTTTTTTTTTTTTTTTGTTGTTGTTGTTGTTGTTGTTGGAGCATCATCTTGAACATTCTTTTTTTTTTTTTTTTAACTTGGTTAGTTTTTTATCGACAACTTGATACAACCCAAAGTCACTTAGAAGAGGGAACCTCAACTGAAGAAATTCCTTCATCAGATTGCCCCTTGGTCATGTCTCTGGGGCATTGTCTTGATTCCTAATTGGTATAGGAGGGCCTAGCCCACTGTGGGCAGTACCATTCCCTAGAAGGTGGGCCTAGATAGCGTAAGAAAACTAGCTGAGCAGAGGGCAGTGAGCGAGCCAGTAAGCATCATACCACCACGGTTTCTGCTTCAGTTCTTGCCTGAGTTCCTGCCTTGACTTCCCTCAATAATGGACCATGGCCTAGAAGTATAAGGCACCTAAGTCCTTTCCTGTAAGTTGCTTTTGGCCAGTGTTTCATCAGAGCAACAATGAAGCAGGCTAGAACAGGGGCATGCCCGTGTGGTATGGGGTGGTGAGCTTCGTGCTGCTGTCGTGGATGATAGAGCATGTTACAAAGGCTAAGCCATGTGAGAGTGGGGTATCCCGGGGGTAGGGTCTGGAGTGGGTACCATCCTGCATGTAGAACAGCCTCACTGATGACTGAGGTCTGCCTCATGAATAAGAAGACACTCTCAAAGGTCTAGATGCTATTTCCGCCATCACTAAAAAAATGTGTGCAGGGGACAGGATCGTAACGATGGCAACTGCTGGGTGGCTTTTTGCTATGTGTAAAAGGATATGCAGCGGAGGCTCAGCTGTCTGCCTGTAAGAGCTCAGCTATACCACATGGGAACCAAGATACAGGTGCTAGCCTCTGCGTCGCCTCTGATTTGGCAGGGAAGGTGGGAACTGCAAGGATGAGATGGAGGTTTCAGTCTGTCATTCTGTACAGGTGGCAGTGCGCAAGGGAGAGAGGACATGTTAGATGTGCATTAAAGAGTTCTTCCTGGGGAGGAAGGGAGAGAGAGTGAGAGAGTGAGAGAGCGAGAGAGCGACCGAGAGAGAGAGAGAGAGAGAGAGAGAGAGAGAGAGAGAGAGAGAGAGAGAGAGAACACGAAGTAGAAAAGGTAGAAGTGATAGAAAATGTCTCTTCAGTCGGGCATGGTGGCGCACGCCTTTAATCCCAGCACTCGGGAGGCAGAGGCAGGCGGATCACTGTGAGTTCGAGGCCAGCCTGGTCTACAAAGTGAGTCCAGGATAGCCAAGGCTACACAGAGAAACCCTATCTCAAAAAAAAACTAAGGGGGCGGGGGAAAGAAAGAAAGAAAGAAAAAAAGAAAATGTCTTTCCAGTCCGACTTTTAATACAGAGGAAGAAAAAGGCCTTGACTCGGCACGCAGAGCTGGCCCTAATGGTGGCCAAACACAGGAAACTATGGTAAGTAAGGAATGCGCCACATCTGACTTACTTCAGTCGGGGAGTGCTTTTAAACCAGGAATGAAAGGGTTTCTCACAGCCTGGCTTGTGCAGCTGTGGGTCATGAGGGTAGATGATATGGGTCTGAGTGCTGTGGAAGCAGAGGAACTAATGAAGCTCCCCCTCCCACGCCCTCCTACTCCCAGCCCCGCCCCCGCCCCCACCCCCAGCCCCAAGGCAGCAACACATGGGAAATCAGTCCTTGATGGACCGGCTCAAATAAGCCATTAAGAATGCTTGGTTATTACCAGTTGCCGTGCAGGTCACGGACTGGAAGGGAATGAAAGATGATGTATGTGATACCCAGTTGACTAGGCCAGGTAGGTGTGCATTCACAGGAGAGTTAAGAGACAGGTGGATTTAGCGGGGGTGGGGTGGGGTGGGGGAGAAGAGGGGCCTCAGGACTAGCATGGGGTTTGTCTCAGTTATTTTTCTGTTGCCATGGCAAAACACTGCAGTGAAGACAAATTATAGGAGAGAGCATTTGATGGGCACTTACAGTTTCAGGGGGTGGATCCATCACTACCATGGCAGGGGAGCATGGCAGCAGACAGGCATGGTGCTGGAACAGTAGCTGAGAGCTCACATCACATCCACGAGCCCTAGGCAGACAGAACAGGAAATGGCAAAGCCCACCCTCACTGACACACCTCTAATGAGGCCACAGCTCCTAATCCTTCCCAAACAGTTCTCCACACTGGGAGCCAAGTGTTCAAATACAGGAGCCTGTGGGGAGGGAAGGGAGGGGGGAGGGGGAGAGGGAGCGGCATTCACATTTAGACCACTAGGGTTTTAATGACCTTGCTGAGTTCTATGATAAGGCATAATCTTTACAAGGTAGGAAAAGGACGTGACAGAGCTGAGTGTTTTAGACTGGCAAGTGGCATGTGCTTGTAAAGTACTAAAGAGAGAAAAGTTGAAAGAAGCGGGGTGGGAGGTGGGGTCTCTACAGGGTCACTTGAAGGCAAACTCGGCAAGATTCGCACGGAGTCGGAGTCCCTGCGGTAAAAGTTAACAGAGAGCAAATGCAGTGCTAATGAAGGTTCAGATCCAGGTAGGCTGCATATGGCCAAGGGCTGCTATGAGTGTGGCCCAACACAAAAGTGAAAACTTACTTAAACACTCTATTTTTATTATGAAAATCCCCCAAGTGTGTGATTCTGGAGCACGAGTTTTGTAGATGGTATGTTGAGGACATTTGGAGCTTTGCACAGGCAGTTCACAGAAGACAGGAAGGATGTGGCTGTCTTAGAGTGGGCAGTTATCCTCTCCGAGTGTGTGGTTGGTGCGCCTTTCTTCCCCGAAAGAAAACACACTGAGGGTAGAGTGTGTCCTCTAGCCTGGGGTCTGTTTAGGAGCCCTGATGGAAAGGCAAGAGCCACAGTGCTGGCCTGGAGCCTACTGGAGCCAGGGGGCCGCCTCCAGCCGCAGCACAGCAGGCCGGAGTGTGATCCTGGCTCTCCTTTGGGCCCGAGTTGGGTGGAGCCACACAGGGTTTCTCCATCAAGTCCATCATGGGTAACGAGATGTGCAGGAGGCCCGAGGCAGGAGCAGCACCTCAGGATACGGAAGCAGGATAGTTCTCAGACAATGATTGTGGACTATGGAAAGATAGCTGTATCCAATATAATCTTAAAAGTTTTTTTTTAATTAAATGTATGTATATGAATGTTCTGCCTCTTCCTCACACGTCTAGCTCCATCCCCAGTGGCTTTCTATAGCCTAACTCCTAGCTCCTACCTCACCCCACCCACCCCCTTTGAACATCATAGCCCTTCTTTGCTTGGTGGTCATACATCTCTCTCCCACCCACCCCCCACCCCCTTAGACTGTGAGGTCTGGCAGGGCTGGGCCAGATCTTACTCATTTCTGGTTAGTGCTGCAGGTGTGGGCATGAGAGGGCAAGGAGCCCAGGAAGTCTTGGGGGTAAGGTCTCCAGGTCTGGAAGGATCTCATCCCTACTCTATCACTTCCCTGTGGGTGTTTCAGTTTGCAGAGGGCATCTTACCTACCCTGCCTCTCTGCAGGCCTTTGTAGAGCTGATGTGTCTGATCTAGGATGGCGTGGTAGGTACAGGCACAGGCTGTGCCTTCTAGAGACCCACAACCTGCTGGGTACATGAGGCTACAGGACAGAGGGGACCCCATCCAAGTGCTCAGTATAGGGTTCTTGGTGCCAGGAGATGCATGCCCAGGTAGTGAAGACCTAATAGCTCAGAGCAGGAGGACACTGGTGGATGGTTATGGGGTAGCCAGAGAAAGGCTGATCTCACAAGAGGGTGGAGAAAGGGTAGGAAGGCATTATTGGAATAAAAGAAGCAGTGAAAATGAGGCTTAGGGCTTAGGACAAGAGGAATTGACTTACCCAAGGTCACTGTGTATAAATGAGGAAGCCTGGACTCCAACCAAGCTTCCTGACCAACGCCCGAGGTTGTGCCTCTTCAGGAAGCTGCCTTTCACAACCACAACAACTGAAAGCTTTGGAGGCTGAGACGGCTGGCAGGCAGGCAGGTGCCTAGAGCCTAAAGGCAGGGGATAACCCCCTCCCCCATCTCCAGCCTTGGGGTGAGCAGAAAATGTGTGTCTCACATCCACTCTTCCAGGCACAAGGAACTGCCTCTCACTCCCCCTCCTCCATTCCCTGCTGAGCTTCTCAAGGTCAATAAACTCTAAATGCTCCTACTCAGGACAGAAACATTAGTCTGGTGCTACCCTGGAGTCTGGTATGGTGTGGTATGTTTATCTGTAGCTGATGCTGCTCAGTCAATCCTTCCTGTCCGTAACTGCTAGCCAGCTACCAGTCCCAGCAGAACCCAGGTCAGTTCTGCCTCATTCACCCTGCAGCAATTTGCACTGCCCCCTGGTGGCCACATGTATTCAGCCCCGGCTCCAGTGGACTTGGGTTTATCCTGGCCGGCCCTGGTCATCTTGAACATCTAAGGCTTCAGTGTCAAGGGTTATGGGAATGTTACCAGAACCTGGGAACAGAGTGTCTTCCAGGTGAGGTCTCTGCACCATCTTTAGGGTTGGGGTTCAGATGGGGACTATGGACAGCAGATGGAAAAATGTGTATGGAGAGGCACTCCCAAGGTTGATGTCTGTAGATCTGGGGATAGATCAGCCAGGTTGACGGTGCTGTCCTCACACCCTTGAAAGAGCACTTTACACATACAGCTCAAGGACAGAGTGACAAACTTTATTAGAAATGTTCCTTGCTTATAGGTCACATTCACATTAAAGTGGAAGCTGCACTGTCCGGCTCTGGCCCACACTATTGACCATTTCCAGTTAAACCCGAGTCTGGGCAGAGAATATCTGGAACACACCAAAGATGCCAAACGGTGTCATTGGCGGCAGCAGCAGCAGCAGCAGCAGCAGCAGCAGCGCAGCAGCAGCAGCAGCAGCAACATTCTGTGAGAGGATGGGTCTTGGGTCCTGCAGAGACTATGTCACACCCGCCTTTCCAGTCCCAAGGCCACACCATGATGGGGGGTGGGGGGTGAACTCTGGCTGGTTAATAAACAGCACGTCACACATGTATTGGAAACAAGAAACTGTGGAAGTCTCCTAAAGTGAAAAAATAATTTGTTCAAAGAAAGCTTTGTGACAGCCAGGCTTCCCCCTGAATGGTGGCTGCCAGAGCCCTGGGCACTCAGGGTGTCTCAGACTTGGCATCACAAGGCCCCCATCCTCCTTAGCACCTTTGGGAGAGAAAGCCAGCCATCTTCACCACACTCCTCTTTCAAAATGCAAACCCTACTTAAAACGATCATACCCAAGAACAAGCTCTGTCTCCTGCTCCTGACCCTGGGGCAAGTCACTAGACTAATGTCCCTGAACAGAGGGGTGGGGACAGCCCAAGGACTCTACCCATGGAGGAAGGGGTGACAATCCAGCTCAGTGAGGTAAGCCCAGGTGCTTTTACACTGCCGTGGTCCCTGGGGATTTGTCTCTCAAAGTGGTACTAAGTCTCAAAATGGAAGGATGATCTCTCTCTGCCCTGGCCGGGGGCAGACAGGGAGGGGACCGTCAAGGACTTGCTTCCATCATTTATTATTCAGAAGCTATTTTTCTCTCCACTGGCCAATTTTCCTGGGCCTGTCTGCAGTGGGGAAAACAAGACGCCATCTCCTGCCAAATGTTTTATTCATTCTCTTGAGGAAGAAATGGTCTCTATATACTCCTGGTCCTGGTTGACGGCAGCAATGGCAACAGTCATTCCTTGTCCAAGTCAGTGACGGGTCCTGACACTCTGGAGCTAGTTGCTGTGTGACCACAGATGACAGCAGGTCTTTAGTGCCACTCACTGGTACTGCAGGTAATTTTTGAGAGACTGAGGCAGGGGCAGGGAGCCGATGTCCCGCAGGCGCTGTCTGCCCAGGGCTGAGCGGATGGATCTCCGGCACAGGTCCATCAGTGGCAGGGGCTCAGCTGCAAAGACAGTGAAGCATGAGTGCACGCACCTCCTCACTCTGCCCAGCCTGCCCACTGCCTACCCTTGTCCCTGAGCTGGCTCAGGGTTCCCTGCTCCTGAAGAGCCATCCCTGCTTCCAGTCAGAGGCCCTCAGCGATGATGATTAGGAAAGCTGGGACATAGCTGGCCAGACTGGAAGATTTCAAACAATAACTGGTGAATGGTGGTATTAAAAGAGTAATAGTGGTATTAAACTTACCCACAGCAAGGATAAGTTCTGATGGGGAGTGTGTGCCTCAGAGGGTTTGAATGGGAATCCTTTTAGAAACAGGAGTATTTGTCCCGGCTACTCAGAAGGCTGAGGCGGTAGTATCATTTAGGGCCGGAAGTTCAAGGCTAGCCTGGACAACACAGTCAGACCCATCTCAAAACAAATAAGCAAACAGGTTGGATTCCACTAGAGGGAAAGTGTTAGGGTTTGATACCCCTGGTGGCCCTCTGCCCTCCCAGGACCTGTGGTAATCTCAGGGATATAGCCAGCACTAAGCTAGGGTGAGAGCCAGTCCTGGAGCTGAGCTTGGATTCCGGGACTTCCTCATGATCTAAGAGTAAGCAAATGAATGGTTGGGGTGTGTGTGTGTGTGTGTGTGTGTGTGTGTGTGTGTGTGTGTGTGTGTGTGTGTGTCTGTCTGTCTGTCTGTCTGTTGTTTTAAATTTTGTGTACATGGGTGTTTTGCCTGTGTGTATGTCTATGTCAGTACTCCTACTGAATCCAAGTGGGACTCAGTAGGAGTGTCAGAAGCTATGGTCCAAGGCCACATCTTGCTGTCAATGATTAGGCCAGACTCCAGCACTAATAGCTTCACAATCTCCTCATTTTTGATTCTCATACAAAATGAGGCTAGCCAGGGGATGCCAGCTATGTATCCCAACCTGACCTGTCCTTCATAGGGTTCCCACCTCTGTTACAGCTGCACCTCCATCCTTCCCCAACCCTTGTCACTCACAGCACCTGTCCTCATGTTACCCCACTCTGTCCATCAAGCCTCTGCTCTAATCCCTCTGCCTTCAATACCTCACTGGCCCCTTAGCAGGGATTGTGAGGTTTAAGATATACTTGTAGCTGCTTCTTCCTGCAGGCTTATTATATGGTCATATGCACACTAAGATCTTTTTTTTTTTTTTTTGACGGGGGGGGGGCAGCAGCTCAATTTATGTGAATGCATGTATTACATTTTAACAACCCCTGGGAGCAATAAATATGATTATTATCATCTCTCTTTTAAGGAGGAAGAAAGCTGAACCAGTGCACAATCCATTTACCTCAGGAGGCACAGCTGGTAAGTGGCAACCAGAAGTGGGAACTCGCCTTCTATTTTACCCACATTTACCATGGATCTGCTCGGCCTATTGCTAGGATGAGTGTGTCTCGCTGAGCTTTTAAAGTCACCACCTGGAGTCAATGTGGCCACTCATTCCTGGCTGAGAGAAAAGGAAACTGAGGCTCACAGAGGAGAGGCTTGTCTAGTCGCCAAGCTTGCATTTGGAATGTCATACTGCCCCTCGCCCAAAACAATAATAAAAATGTAGACTCGAGTAGAGAATGAAGGTGAAGTCACTTGTCTTCTAGACTCCTGGCATGTGCCACAACCTCAGGCTCTTACTGTCCTCCTATAGCTACTTTCCAGGTTACTGCAGCCCACTTCTCCCCCACATTCCTGTAACAGTGGCACTTGAAAGCAGCCGTGTTACTACTCCTCACAAGTCAACGGCATCTGCACCCAAATAAGAAGAAAAAAAAAATCAGCGCTGGGCAAGAAGTGGGCAGGGGCAGGAGGAGATCCAAGTACAGGTTAATGAAGGGATGAGCTTCTCAAGCCATAATTTTAAGTAAAAGAAAAGGGTGCTATGCGTGACTCCCCAAAACCCTGTAAGTTCAAAAGTAGATGGTGGTGTCCAGGGTATGGTGACGTGGTGGTGGTGGTGATGGCGGAGGGTTGCCTTTAGATTTGCATTCGGCTCTCCCAGCCAGCTTGCCTCGATGCTAGCAGGCAGCTGCTTGAGATCTGGACAGTTTCTTCACCTAGTACTCTTCAAAAAAGAAGGTACATCTGAAAACAGAAGCTCACTCAGAGCCTTACCCTCCTCACATGAGGGCAGGCAAGATTAAGCACAAAGGATTGAAAGGGCCGGCTTGGAAGGCCAGCTCACATCCATCCCTGCCAGGCGGAGGCATCTAGCTCCTCTGCTCCCACCCACACATTTCTCCTCGGTAATATGGGATGGGATGATGGCACTACATCATAGACTATACAGTGACAATGGCATAGCTTGGCCCACCCTTTGCCTTTAGAAGTTTCTTGCTTAAGTACCATCTGTTTGTTTGATTTTGTTTTTTGAGACAGGGTTTCTCTGTGTAGCCTTGGCTGTCCTGGCACGGAACTCACAGTGATCCACCTGCCTCCGCCTCCCGAGTGCTGGGATTAAATGTGTGCGCCACCATGCCTGACTGCTTAAGTATGATTTTAAGCCGTCAGCTCAAGAAATATCTTTGAAAACACTTACACTTTTGTTTATTATGCTTTAAAAAAAAATGCTTAGGTATGCTACCCTTATTGACAGCCATTTTCTGCTCTTGTTGAAGACTCATCCAGGCCTATGTGCCTGCATGAGAACCAGGCCACGCCAAAACCAGAATGCCTGGTTCTACGCCACAGACATCCCAGTCCTGCTTGAAAGTCCTGGGTACATTTTCTCAGTTATCCATCACTAGCCCCTGTATGACCTGTGGCTAACCACAGGATTTCCAGAGACTGTTGCCATCTGCACAAAGAGCTCATAGAGTTCATTGTCAGGGATGCAGACCAGTGGAGAGTCTGGTATGGAGACTGATGGCGTCAGCCGCTTCTCATGTCTCCCCACCCTCCATGGGACATGCAGAGATGTGAGTCACCAGCCTACTATCATGCCTGCACACGTGGTTTCTGTCTTGAGGCGAACGTTAAGACAGTGGGAGGCAGATGGGAAAGCATTTGAGTGACATCCTTGAAAGCTGAACTTAGAAGACCTGGGTGCTGTTTGTTTGCTGCGGTTGCCAAGGAGATGAGAAGATATACAGGTGTCTTGCCTGCATGTGTGTCTGTGTGCCACTCGTACTCCTGGTGCCCGTGGAAGCCAGAAGAAGGCACTGGGTCCCTTGGAACTAAAGTTCCAGACAGTCGTGAGCCATTGTGTGGTACCAGGTCCTCTGAAAGAGCAGTTAGTGCTGTTAATTTGGAGCCACCTCTCCCACCCCATGCACTAGAATTGTTCAGGTGTGAGGATGTCGGGTAGACAGTAGTAAGCTGTAGGGGGCAGCCTGGGCTCAAGGCTTATGCCCTTCCTAGCTGAAAAGATGTGCACACTCACCCCGTGTGTGTATGAAATTCACCACATCAGAGATGGAAACTAGGAAAGGCGGTAGCAAACTCTAGGATGACATAAAGCCAAGTGTGACAGGGTGGTTGGTGGTGGAGAGGTGAAAGCAGGGGACCTGACAGTGCTGTCCACTAGGGGTGAACAAAGGCTCACAAGCACCACACAAAAGGACCACACATGGGGAGAACGTGCAAACAGCTGTAGCCCGCCACTTGGGGCAATGGTATTCCCATCGCTGCCCCAGTAGAAACCGGAGCCTGTAGTCTATCTCAAAGGACACAGCTTTTGGGGAAAGCCCTGCTCACTATAGAGGGTCCCGCTGAAAGGAGGATGAGCAAACACTTCACAGTGGGTGGGGGAGGGGTGACTGGCCCTGAAAGGAAAGGCATTTCTATACAGATAAGGACCCAAGAGCCTGGCCTCTGCCCCCGGGGTGGCAGAGTAGCCTTGATTTTCTACTCCAGCTCCAGTGTTGCCCTCAAAGCAGCGGACGGCCTGGTGTGACAGCCTGGCTGGATACAACCGGTTTGGCAGGATGAAACTCACACTTGACTCCTAACAGTGGGAAGCTTCATGGTACTGTATCAACTTGAGTTTCCTAGGAGCAAATGCACATGACAAGGAAGGTGGGGGGATACCTGGAAGACAAATGTAGGGTGGGCCTTGGATACCAGGGGTGTGGTTGCCAAGCCTCTACCAGAGAAGAGACGGATGTCCAGGAGATACACAGGGTAGGCCCCAGGGATAAGCTGGCTCTAAGTGGCACACATCAAAGGCAAGACTGCTCAGAAGAGACACTCAGCTTTACCACCAAGGCCATTTGTAGCCACTGGTCTACAGTAGCATCTCCAGAGGAGCAAGGAATCTGTCTATCCACACACCTGACCTTGTACCCCAGGCCTTCTCTGCCTGCTGGCCAGCCTCTTGGGTGATTTTCCACTTCTGGCTTTAGTGGATACCCAGCCCTGCTGGAGTTGGATGCTAGCTAGCTACTGAGCCTCTGCCAGTAATGAGGAAGACTGGATGGCTCTAGTGGGCTGTGAGGACTGCAGCCATATCGTGCTGGCTGTGATCTCAGCTCTAATGGGCCCTTGCAGTCCCTAAGCAGGGCTGGAGAGACCTCTGTGTGTTTGGGTTAGGGATGCAGTGGAGTGGGGAGAGGGGCTGGGGTCTAGAGACCTGTACTAGATGTAGTAGACCCCAGTTCAGCCTGACCTTGGTTCATGGTCAAAGCCAGACTCTTTCAACAGTAAACTTGAAATTTCTCTTATAACAAAAAAAGTCATATATACCTATGAACCAAAAGAAAAACAAACAAACAAACAAACAAACAAAAAACAGTTCTTGAGACTGAAAAAATTCTAAACACACATAGTTTTTCTTCTACTTTTCCATTCCTAAATTCTGATCAGAGTGATCAATGTTGATATTTCTGGTGCTTGAGATATTTCTGTCCTAGGAGGAACGACGTAGCGTGTCTGTAAAAGTTGTCAGAATCTAAGTGAAGTCACCTTTGCCAAGCCCTAACAAAGATAAAGAAAGCTGGAGGTTGTAAAGGAAGGAGCCTCGTGCCTGTGTGGCTGGTAACAAGACCTGTGTGTCACCTCGCACAGAGGCCACCACAACTGGATCCAGCCCCAGATTCTGCAGAGACATCTGTCGGGGCCACTGTTACTCATTTCCATTAATCTGTGTGGGCAAGGATGATCATCTGACAACATCTTACATCACCCACATATGACACAGCTCTTGCCTTCCCATGGAATGCCTGCTACTCCTAACTTAGCATCATGACTGTTCGGTGAATCTCTGCGATTGCTGTTCATGTTGACATTCCTCAATTCAATTATTTGCTTAGCTCCTACTCTGGTGACATAAGGGCAGTTGTTACGTGGGACCTCTACCCTGGCTCTGGGCTGGGACCCTCATCAGCTTTGCCATGTCCTCTGCGGCCCTGCCATATGTATGTGGTTCACGTGGGGCCCTGAGATGTAGGATCCCGGGTACCACGCAGACACACTACATTCAGACAGCTCTTAAACAGGCCCTGTTTTTTTTACTCTTAACACATTGTTCTGTAGGCCCAGATGTTCTGCAGAGACCACCACACTCTTCAAAGAAGTCAAGTCCCTGTCCCCTCCTCAGCATTGTGTGGATCCCAATATTTGGGCCCAAATAGCAGGGTCCTTGGCTCACACCTTTACCATCATACTCTGTGTGTTCATGTCTTTGAACGGAGCTCACTCCTGAGCTTTCCCCATCCACTTTCCATGCACCCGTGTTCTCTCTCAGCTTCCGTATTCACTCGGAACCCCTTTGTTCTCTTCCTGACTACACCACGAAGCCAGATTTCCCTGACTCACTCTAACAGTTCCAACCCCACTCCCTGGCCTCCCCATGTCACTCCCCAGCATGGCCAGCATCATTATGGTGACAAAACCTAAGAATTCGAAGACAAACCTCACTTGAAGTACCCTGCCCTACTTAGACCTTGTTATCCTAAGTAGGAGTTGGGGGAAATTTGTTTTCCCTGTCCCAGGTTTCCAGCAAGTCCTAAGCTCTTGAGTCAATACCGAATCTTTTTTTTTTTTTTTTTGGTTATCTCCTCCCCACCGTGGACTGTGACTCCTCCTGGCAGAAATGGGTGTCATCCCTGCTGCCTGGTCCTTACTGGAAATGACAAGGTCAAGGAGACGGAGAGGCCCAGGTTCTGGGAGGCAGAGGCAGCTGGGGTGAGCCTTCGTGTCTACAGAAGGCACTGAAGCTCTTCAAGGCAGGTAATGAGTACTAATAATAGAATGCAGTCCTTTCCTGGGAGATGCTCCAGTGCTTGACACACAAGCATTAGGACCTGGGTCCAGATGCTCAGAACCTACATAAAGCTGGATGTGGTAGCTTGCATCTGCAACCCCAGCACTGCTACTGGGAAGTGGAAACAGAAAGATCCCTGGAAGCTCCCAGGCTAGCTAGAGGCCCTGCTGCAAACAGGATGGAAGATGTAGGTGTGCGCGTGCGGAAACACACACACACACACACACGCACACGCACACACACACACACACACACACACACACACACACACACACACGGAGGGGGAGGGGGGAGAAAGACAGAGACAGAGACAGAGACGCTGAAGAAGCCCTGGGAGAGCCCTTCCCTCTGGCAAGCAGAATTGTTGTACTTTGCTGACAGCTCTATACACCCGTCCCGGGATGATCCTGACTCAGATGAAACAGTTAAGATCGGGTCCTGCTCCAGGGAGCTTCAGGGTAGTTGGATGTGCTGGTCTGGGACAAAGACATCCCTAGGCACAGTGGGAAAGAGAGAAACTACCATTGCCCTCCAGCGTTTCCTCTTCTGATACATCCTGGGGGGGCTGCCTGCTGCCCACTGAGTCCAAGATAAATGCCTACCATGGGGCGGGGGGGGGGGGGGGGGGGGGGGCAGGGCTGTGCTCACAGAGACAGCACTAGGGGGTGCGGTGGAGCTCAGGAGTGGGGTTCCCATACCCAGGGCGCACCTTCTTCCATAGGAGAAGAGTGATGTACCTGGGGCAGCCAGACTTGTCCACTAGTTGGCAGGTTAGACAATGCTATGGCCACGAATCCAGCATGGTCCTGCTGCAGGAAGAGAAAAATAGGCCACCTAAACAAAGAATCTTACAGATTTGCACACGAATGCTGAAAGCCAGTAAGGAAAGAGTGAAGGAAGAGTAAGCACAAGACTCAGGGAGCCAGTACCAAGCAGCAAGGGTTTATGGGAAAGAAGGGACAGGATAGGCAGAGAGGCATTTGGTTATCAGATGGGTGGTGGATTCAGGCATGCACATTAAATCAATCTCTCTCTCTCTCTCTCTCTCTCTCTCTCTCTCTCTCTCTCTCTCTCTCTCTCTCTCTCTCTCCAGGGTTTCTCTGTATAGCCATGGCTATCCTAGACTCCCTTTGTAGACCAGGCTGGCCTCGAACTCACAGCGATCCGCCTGCCTCTGCCTCCCAAGTGCTGGGATTCACGGTGTGCACCACTACACCCAGCCTGTGCATTAAATCTCAAACGAATTCCA
The DNA here is from genome assembly GCA_907169655.1 of Acomys percivali. NCBI lineage: Eukaryota > Metazoa > Chordata > Mammalia > Rodentia > Muridae > Acomys > Acomys percivali. Next base: position 24,697,951 of record OU015755.1, on the reverse strand, counting down.
AGCAAACAAATAAGCAAGTTAGAATAAAAGAGAGCTGGGCAGGGGACTGATGACAACAGTGTGTTATGAGTAAGGTCGCAGCTAAGTGATGGACACAGCACTGGGGGTCTTGGTATGGATGAGATGTGCTCTCTGCCGCTCTCAGAAGTTCAGTTAAAAATAGAGATGAGGAGAATTAGAGTCCCAGCCTAACTCAAACAAGAGCTTGGCCAGAAGATGAATTGCAGCTAATTCTAGCTAATGAGTAATAATGAAGTCACCCCCACCTGCACAGAGCTCAGCGGTGCCTGGGAGAGGCATTCCTGCAATTGAGAAACAGCCCTCACCTGGAGCTCAAGACCTAAACTGAGTCCAGGCTTGAGAATGTGTGTGTGTGTGTGTGTGTGTGTGTGTGTGTGTGTGTGTGTGTGT
>OU015755.1:24681896-24697530 GCA_907169655.1 Acomys percivali | reverse complement strand
TGTGTGTGTGTGTGTGTGTGTGTGTGTGTGTGTGTGTGTGTGTGTGTAAAACAGTCATTCCTTGCTTCACAGTGGAAGGATCAGGTAGGGGGCAGAGTCCAAGTACTTAGGGAAGGAAGGTCCCTGGCCTTTGTGGCACTCAATCAACGTCACACATTAAAGGCTACAGCAGCAGGTGTCCTTGAGAACAAAGCAGAAGAAATGGGGCAATTAGAAAGTAGGATATGCCTGTGCTGGTAACCACGGATGGTTATTTAAACTCCTGGTTCTTAATCTTCCTAAGGCTGAGACCCTCTAAAACAGGTTTTCATGCTGTGGTGACCCCAACCATAAAACTATTTTTGTTGCTACTTCCTTCCTAACTGTGATTTTGCTGTTATGAATCATAATGTAAGTATCTGATACGTGACCCCAGTGAAACAGTAGATCTACCTCCCAAAAACCGTCAGCACCCACAGGTTGAGAAACACTGCTCTAAACATATCTGAACAGGCCAGAGCAGCTACTGTGCAGGCGATGCAGGGCTCAGCAGCCCTATCCACCAGCCTGCATTGGTTTTAGGATCCAACAGAGAAGCCTATGACTGCTGACATCTTCAGGCCCATCTACTGGACTCCAGTTACAAATACAAAGAGTTATACTGGGGCTCCCACAGCACCTCCCATGCCATGGAACATTCTAGTTGCCAGTGCTGGCAGCTAGCCGGCAGAGTCGAACAGTACCTGGATGTGGGGCGTGGTTGAGAGATAGAGACAAAAACTTGGGAGGTTGAACAGTAAATACAGCAGCCCCGAGTTTATTTCTCTCAGGCTTTGTATCCAGTATTCCTATGTGCGAACCAGAAGATTCTTAGAGCAGAAACGAATGCTAAGAGTTGCTTTAGTTATCTTTATGCTTAGATGTCTATCAACCTGGAGGTCAAAGAAGCCCATCCAGCTCCACATCCCGACCTGGAATTAATAATAAACTTTCTTTTTTAAGAAATTGGCCAACAAAAGTATCTTGCCAAGTTTTCAAGGCTGTGTGAGAATCTGCAAAGACAAGGTCGTCAGTCCCCTGGCCTGCCTCTGTTAAGCACTCCAGAAAACAGCCCTTGACATCTAGTGATTTATAGTCCTCACGGTATTTACGGTTAATCGGCGTGGCAAGGCAGTGTTTATGGTAGCCCATTTACAGATGTGAGGAAACTGAGGCACAGAGGGGTCGTGTAACTCACTCAAGGCCACGGCTGAGTGATGACAATGGGACTGGTACCTGGTATATGATTTGGAGGGTGTGTGTGTGTGTGTGTGTGTGTGTGTGTGTGTGTGTGTGTGTGTGTGTGTGTGTGTGTGTGTGTGTTGTGTGCAAACAGAATCTGCCTTTCCACCCTGAGGAGTCCCCTAGCTGGTCTCAAGAGGTCAAGAGGCCCCTTTGCATTGCCTCGTCAACCCTGCTTCATGTGGTGATGTCTTCTGGTTTGTAGTTCACAAACAATCCTTGAAAGGACTGAAAGTGGATCCAAACCCAGGCAAGCCCAGCTACAGGCTGGCAGGAGAGCTGAGAGTTCTAGTCTAGAGCAAAGGATTTTGTCCGGTATTAGACAGTTACCAAGTGGGTCCAATTTGCCAGGCTCCATGTACGATTTGGATGCCATCTGGGGTGTTTTTTCCCTGGAGTCCCAGCAACCAGGAGAAACCCCTTTAGTCTTCGTTTTTGAAGCAGCCTGGGTTGTGTGCTCTCAACTGCTAGGCTAACTGTCACTGCTGACTTCTGGTTTCAAGGTCAGAGAAACTTCCTTCTGCTTGGGAAATGTCTCCATGTTAGCCTCTTACTGACCAGCATAGGCCTCGGGGGCTTAATATGAAGCCCTTCTAATGGATTTATTGTGTTTATTTGACCTTTCCAAGTGTGAACTCAGAAACAGGCCCAGAGGAGAAGGGGAAGCTTGTTTTCCTTAAGTTGTACAAAAATGATGAGTAAATTGGATTCTTGGATATGGTCTGCCTGGTTCTCTCACCGTCCCTCCCTCCTTCAGCCAAAGGATTCAATTAGGCTCAGGAGGAACCAGTAGTTATGGGATAGATAGCTCCAGAAGGGAAGGCGGCGTCTGCTCAGAAGTGGTGAGACTGATGAGGTCTGTGGATGAGTACGTGCAGTGTATAAGCGCCATGATGCAGAACAAGGCTCAGCAGATTCGGAAGCGCTGACTCTTGTTTCCCCTTCTGGCTTCAAAGGCAAGTGGTGTCTTGCCTTAGCTGAATTTTAAAAACGTTAATGCCCAATGTATGAATGAAAAGAGCTCAAGTGGCACCAACACTGCAGCCCAGAAGCTGCAGACGTCAACGCACTGCCCCAGCGGGGCCAGGCAACTCCTAAGGACATCTGAAGAGCAGGTGTAGAGAAAGGCAGGCGGGCCCAACAAACCAGAGAGCACACGCCAGGGCATCAGTGTTTGGTTCCAAGCAGGACTGTGGGCCCCATGTTCCCAGGTTCCTGAGCAAATTGCCAGCAAAGCGATCACGTGATTTCCAGGCTTACCCAGACTTAGTAAAGGGCAGACAGGGCAGACTCTACAAGACACCACTCAATTATGAGAAAACTGCTATCTTGGATATAAAAATGCCTGTAACATCTGTTTTCCCACAGACCCAAACATCTTCTGTCTTATTTTACTACAGACAAAGTATGGCAGACATTAAGGGTTTATGAGCCAAAATGTATTGGCAGAAAAAAAAAAATTGACAGAGAAAATTAACTTTTTTGCATATGCTAATTAAGTGGAGGCAAACCTAGTTTCCCAACGTGGTACACACTGAGAATCCGGTTGCTCTTAGATAGTCAATGCCCAGGATCTACAGCAGCCGCCCTTGATGAACCCTGCCAGCACACCATCTGGCTTGACAATGGTTCAAACCTGGCCTCTTGCTGGATCCCACAGCCCTGCTTGACCACTCAGAGGACTGAGGGGAACAGAATCTGGTACCCCCTAGATCTATGCAGGGTTGTTGATATAAGTGACCCTGCTGGGATTTAGGTACATGCTCAGGTGATGGGGCAGAGGACGCATCTGTGAAATAAGCGGCACAACTCTGTGGTGGGAGGGAGGCATACCAGCTGTATCGCAAATTCATCATGAGGAATCCAGTAGCAGCCAGCCCCCTAAAGCATGTCTGCTGTAGCAGGTGCCACTTTAACCCTCTAGAAACGAACTCATCCACTTTCACATGCCTTAGCATCCTCAATTACAGGTAAGGAAGGTCCTGTCCTGCCTCCACACCCAAGGAGCCTCTGGGCTGGGGAGGAGTCCCTGGGGATGTCCACCCAGGAGGAAATCTTAGCCCCGGTCCTGACAGCCATACCCTGCGTTGGTCTGGGCTATGGTTCTCCACCAGTGGAAAGGCTGATGGGTCTCTTCTACCAAAGGAACGAACCCCTTTTGCCAGTGACACTTTAATAGATCCCAGTGCAGTATAGCATCTTAGGAGGAGGCAGCTTTGGGCAGTAGAGTCCTAAGTCCCCACCGTAAGGAAGGACCCCGAGGTCTTCCAAGGAACAGGATTTTAGCTCTGTCTTTGCCAGGGCCACGATCTGAGACATGAATGAATGCAGAGGAGCACACTCTTGGTTTAGATTTAACGTGAGAACACCACAGTACTTACCCGTTCAAAGCACTTGTCCAAGGACCTTTACAGACGCCCTGTTCTGCAGGAGTGAGTCATTCCAAAGACTCACTCAAGGAATAATCATGCCCCAAGAAACCTCTCTACTGGGGGACATACAGGAAACTTGGAGAGCTGCTGATTTGCTTTTGTATAGGCAAACGGAAACATTCCCAGGCCTTTTTGCTTTGGCGGCAGTTCCTAAAGCAGCCTCTTATGGTCCATGCGTCCTTCCTGACTCATCAGCCCAGCCTAGGGCCAAGGAGAACCATGTTGTGAGCATTCGCTGTGCAATGGACACTAGGCTTAGAATTTTCGACACGGCGTCATTTTTCTTAATCTCCCCTCTAAAGAGGAGCTGCGTAAAGACCAAGTTGAATGGCACCCACCCCGTCCCAAAAGAGTGCATGGCAATGGATGTGTGTTGACTTCTTGGTCCCAGCTTCAGTTTCTTCAGTCATAGAAAAACATTTAGCTTGCTTTGTTTTAATGAGTGGACTGTGTTAATTTATGAAGTGCTAGTGGAAAGGGCTTTAAACACACACACACACACACACACACACACACACACACACACACACACACACACACAGCCATGCAGATGTTTCTTCAATATATTCAGTCATATATGTCTCCCATTCCATTCTGGCTTTGATGGGGGCATCTGGAGATGTTGGTGCCCTTGAATGGACAGCTTCCTGAGAATTCAGATTCTGCACAGATGTGTGCCAGGGCAGAACAAATATTCCCAAAGGCTGGACTACAGAAGGCCAGCGAATGTCGAGTCAGAAAGGCTGTGTGGCCTACTGACAGCTTCTAGCAAAAAACGGAGCTGTTTCCTCCCAAGGAGGGAGGTGGGGGAGTGAGGCTGGGGAAGGAATCTCTCCATGAAGTAGACGTGTGATGGCACGGGAGCCTGCATTAAGACCCCATTTAGCAACACCGATTAAGGAGCTATAAATAGCACCTGGCTTGTCTCGAAGGCCATAAAACACATTTCCCTGCATTGCTCCTAGCCTTCAGCCTGCTCTGATTAATTGAGGCTCGAAATAAAATACCTGGAAGGCCACTTTCTGATGGAAGGCCACTTTCTGATGGAAGGCCCTTGTTGTCATAGTGACCAGTCATGGGACCAAGAAGGGATTGATGCAGGGCTGCTGGGGAGGGGAGGGGAGGGGATGGAGGCAGAAGAGGGGGAGGGGGTTGTTATTAAAAATACAAACACCAAGGAAGCCCTGAGATCACAATCTTCACACTGAAGATTGTTGAGACAGCAGTCTTTGCTTGTAATGCTTACAAAAAATGGCAGCCTTAGCTATCACCTTCTCCAACTCATGGATTGACACCCTGTGATCAAGAAGGCAGGAGATGGACCTGTCAGACCTAGAGGGGACGAACAAGGCAGAGGCTTGAGTTTGAGTCCCGGGTCAGTCCTTGAATTGCCAGGTGACCTTGGATCTGAGCCCCCACCAGCTCTGGACCTTCTCCTGTGCTGCCCCTTCCAGTACAAAACAGAGGCCGAGAGAGGTTTCTGAGTTCCTGATGCATAGCCAGAGCTGTGAAACTGAACTGCTGCTGCTGCTGTCAAACGAGAGCAGAGATTGTCCACATGTAGAGTCACCGCCGAGGTGTGCACACTACAGTGTGCAGTGTACCCTGCTGCAGGGTCATCCCCGGGTGTGCACACCATAGTGTGCAGTGTACCCTGCTGCAGGGTCATCCCCAGGTGTGCACACCATAGTGTGCGGTGTACCCTGCTGCAGGGTCGTGCACACCATAGTGTGCAGTGTACCCTGCTGCAGATTCATCCCCAGGTGTGCATACCACAGTGTGCAGTGTACCCTGATGCAGAGTCATGCCCAGGTGTAAACACCACAGTGTGCGGTGTGCCCTGTTGCCTCTGCATTTGGAAAATACCTGAAAAGAATATACAAGAATCCAGTTGCCTCAGTAGGCTCTGGGAAGGGTGGCTGAACACAGGAGTGGGCATGCTTACCAGTGTCGTGTTTTAATTAAACTTATAAATAGGGGCGGGGAGAGAAACACAGGACTCTAAGTTCCCAAGTTTTGATGAGCAGATTCAGCTGCGTTAGTGAGCTCAGCTTTCCTGACCGCCTGAGAGTTCCTGGTGAGCTCTCCCTCCCACTATGAGCCCTTGCTCAGATCTCTCGCACTCTGCAGTGACTCTTCAAAGCCTCTCTGCCTTTGTGGGCCTCTGTGCCTCTGTGTACTCTGACCTCTCTTCTGAAATGCCTTTCACGGCGTTCTCTATCTCAAGGTCTCTTCAGTGCTCCCTCCAACATCCCTGCCGTGGGCCTCTCCGCAATTCTCTCTCTGGGGGCCCACATGGTTAGTCTCTCTCTGCTGTACTTTCCACCTTTTATTAATGCTTGTCTGAGCGATTATAATTTGGTGGCCGCCCCAGTAAGCTTGGGACTCTTTGAGGCAGGGCCTCTGCGGTATGAGTACTGGTGGCCTTTGAAGAGAAAGCTGCTCTCTACAGTCCTCTGCGAGGGTAGGCTCTGGCTCCATTGATTTTCTTGCTGACTTATCCACCAGACCCTATGGTTCCTGCTCTCATCCCACCTCTGGCCTCACTGGCATTCCAGGCTGGTTGATTATTAACATCTGGAGCGAAGATGGAAGAGGGGTACCCCCCTAGACACAGCATTTCTCTCTGCTGTGCCATCCAGGGCTGGTTCACTCTGTAGCACACCCATGGAAAGGTGGTGGGTTTTTCCCCACTATGTGACTTATGTAAAATCTGAGCCATTTGTCATCCCCATCTTCCATACAAGGCCATCACATGTGATGCTCTTGCCTCAGCTCCCTGAGTAGCTAGGGTTCCGGGCTCACACCACCAGAGCCTGCTCTATCAGGGCTCTTAAATACTAGTCTTACTGGAGTACAACTGTGAGAGGAGCCACTATGAACAAACACAAATCGTCACTTCCCACCCAGACACCAAAGAAGGGAATGGAAAGGTGTCTATGCTCCAGGATGGGGTTCAGATGTCAGGCACTCTGGGGGAACCCACGAGCCTGAGGCAATCCCTCTCTCCTAGGTCTCTAAGTGAAGATACCAGTGGGCTGTGTCTTCAACTAGACTGTTCAAACTGACAGAAGAGTGGACGGTGGATTACAGAACACAGCCAACCGCCTCTACCACTGTCTTCTTGATCAATGAAATGGCATTGCCAAGGCCAGCTTAGATTTCCACTGTGGTTTTTGTGAAAGATAAATCATTTATAAGACGTCTATCCTGCTAACCCTTATGTCAGTTACTGATGGTTTTCCCTGAGTTTTGCCTGCTGCTTCCTCACTTGACTCGAATTCCCCACAGCCATTGGTTCAGAGTGGACGTGTCCCTGGATCCAATCAATATGCACTTATGGGGCCTACCCTGGGCAATGCTGATGCAAAGTTCTGGCTCCTTAGGGCTCACAGTTGTTTTGGGATTTGATCTCAACCGTGCAGAACAGGTTCCTGGGGGCAGGAGATGGAAACGCTCTATTTACTTGGGACATGTTAGTTCAGGGAAGCTGAGAGCACGGCAGGTTAAAGCCCAATAAAGACACCTCAGTGAGCAAAGACGGAAGGGAGATCAGAACAGAGAGAAGAAATAGACCCCAGCAGACACACTGAAGTCCGGGTCAGGGGTTCTGTCCCTTATAAGAAAATGAAGCGCCCCTGCCACTGTGCCAGGCTGCTCTGGACCCTGACCTTGAACTAGAGTCGCAGGCGAGTCAGTGAAGTACCGTGGGATCTCTGCTCTGCTCTCTAGGGGCAGGCATACTTGTTGCTTTTGTGTCACTGGTGTGAGTCTGAGGGGCAGCAGACACAATGGCTTCTTAAGGGTAGGACTGTCACCTGATGGCTAGCTAGCTTTCTCTTCCCAGCCTCTGGAACAGCGGTACACTTAGTATGGTAACTTCCCTTCTCTCTTGTTCTACCAAATGTTATCCCGCTTGGAAATGACCTCCCAGAGGTTAGCTTTTCTGAATTCTACATATTTTTCCATCTAGTCAGGTCGATGGTCTGTATCAACCATCACAATGGGCATGGGCTGTAACGTGACCTAAGGCGTCTGGGATCAGAGGACAGTGGAGGACCAGCCCGCGTGGACTATTGGAGGAGCTAGTATGACTTCTAGGAAGGTCTTAGGGACTCATGACTTCCTCTCCCCCATCCCTGCAACTGCCTTCGTCACCTGTGCCCCAAAACCTGTCTGAGCATTTTTCTTCGACTTCATTGCAACAAAGGAAGCAAGAGGTCAAGGGAGCTCTCGAGTTTGAGAGGAGACTCCAGAAAGCTCAGTCTACAAAGAGCTGCATCCCTAAGGATCTGCCAGCCAGGAAGCTGAAGGGGTAGCTCGCCTCTGCTGCTGTGGCCACGGCACAACTCTGCCTGGAACTTTGGGTTCCCACTTTCTATTCCTTTTTTCTTTTTGAGGGGGCGGGGAGTTCGAGACAGGGTCTCTCTGTGTTAGCCTTGGCTGTCCTGGACTTGCTTTGTAGACCAGGCTGGTCTTGAACACACAGCGACCCACCTGCCTCTGCCTCCTGAGTGCTGGGATTAAAGGTGTGCATCACCACCACCTGGTGGGTTTCCACTTTCAAACTGGAGTCTTTTCCATTGGCTGGAGGCTGATGCCTAGCTGTCATTGGGCTTCCTTACTGTCCCTGTTATGCAAAAGCAATGCCACCAGGTGGCGATAAGGAGTTACCTCGAGTGGTGTGGCATTCTAAGTGGACATTTGTGGATTTGCTTTCGTGCGAATGTATTTTGTTTTTAGCTTAAAAAGTAATTAGAATATATGATTTCGGTCAATTTGATTATCACTTTAGTAGCAAGCTACTGAGTTATAATTGGGATTTTATACATGGTCTCTTTATCTCTTCTTCACTAATTGTTCTTTCTTCTTTCTATGCTGGGGATTGAACCCAGGCCGTGGCACATGCTAAGCAAGTGCCCTCCCACCAAGCTGCATCCTTAGTGCCGGCCCTGTGTCCCTCTTGCTAACCCTGCCAATGAGTGACCTAGCTGTGTGTCTTTGGCAAGTCACTTATCTCTGAGCTTAAAGTATACATCTGTTATGGCGGGCTCCAAGCACTTTGTGCAGGGCTCTAATGGAGCACACAAGAGGTGTTCGGTAAACTTCAGATGACTGAATGAGTGAGATACTCGGCGTATAGGAAGTACCCAACAAATAACAGCTAAAGGCAAGAAGGGACAAGATCTAAAAATGCAATGACAGGCCACAGGCAGTAAGAAAGGGGACTTTGCAGGCCATTAGGGGGACTTCCAGGGAGGCCAGAAATTACAGTGCATGGGTGGCTGCCCACGGACTCACCTCAGGAGACTAATCCTTTTCCACAGCAGGCTAAAACACACCCTCCCTGCCAAGTATTTTAGTTCCAAAGCCCTTCCAGAAGGCTCTCTACCTTGTGGCAAACTTGGCGGGGAGCATTCTCCACACCGCCTTCTGTGGGCCTCGCTCAAGGGCCTCACCTGTGGCAAAGCGGGCCTTGACAACATGATGCTGAAGTCTCCAGTTCTGCACCTGGCATCGCCCTCCAGCCTCGTGGCCTTGGTCTCTGTTCTCCGTCAGCTGGCTTGGACAGTGGTGTCCGTCCAGAGCTAGAATCCCGAGTCTGCTCCTCCCCCTAGAGCCGCAAGGCCTTGCCAGGGGCACAGACCTTCTGCAAGGGAGCACTGGTTCACTTGAGACCTCCTCAACTGTAGCAGTACAAATTATGTGACGCTTTATTTTCCCCAGCCTGCAAAGGCAGGGCTAGCACCTCATAAAGTGACGGGGAACTATGTGGCTGGTTTTGTAAACCAGGCCTACAAAGGCTCACTTGTGCTGGGCCAGCCACGCAGCCTGTGCAAGGCTCCAAAGGTACCTCACAGGCCTGCCCAGGTCTGGGTAGTGAGGTCCACAGACAGCAATGGCCCGCCTTGACACTGGCCACCTGTGTGCAGGCCACGGGACCTGGCAGCCTCTCAACCTTGCCACGCCATCACCTCTAAGGGACCTGCAGATGCTCAGCTGCCAAAAGCAACACAGTCACCAGGGCCATGCCGAGGGATCCTTCTTAGGCTGTGCCTGGGAGGCCTCAAAGAAGCTTCTGCGGCCAGCCAGAGGGAGCCACCCAAGAGCTGTCCAGAATGGCAGCCTCCGGGTCACTGGCTGGCTCCAGCAGGCTCTCCTCATGGAATCCACCCACAAGTCCCCCTCCTGCCAGACTCCTGTATTCCTTCCCCTCCCACAGGAAGTAAGGCCAGTCTGGCCTCCCAGTCATTGCTCCTGCCTGGCGTGCTTGGGGCATCTTTACTCTAGACCGTTCCTGCCTATAGCAGCGCTGCACAAGGGCCACCCCTGTAACTCTGCACCCACAAGCCGACAGCCTCACTGCCTGTACCCTTTATTCAGCAGCTAATCATACCCTTCTGGGTGAGGTTTATTACTTAATGCCAGAATTATTTATTTCACTGACACCTCACTTACTTAAAACTGCTGGAGAAAGAGCCCTTTCAACATCAGCGAATTCCCCGTCCCCTCCCCGATCAGCTCTCATCTTAAGTGACCAGTGGTATTTTTAGTTTGATCTCTTTGGGTGGGGATTTTCTAAAACGCCTATGCTCTCGCCTTAAACCGATAACTCTAAATAACTGGGTCCATTTTGGATGGCTCAGAATTAGACAGGAAGGCGGCTGCTTTGGGTTATTGAGCCTTGCCTCTGCGTGGCTTCTGAGGTTGGGGCTGTGTGTGGCTTCTCTAGAAGGGCCTTCCGTGAACTAGTCTCAGAGGGACCCTGCTGTCTACCACTGCCCTGCGTGGAGGCAGGGAGTGAAGACTGTGGGGGCGCAGTGGCCGGGCCAGCCTCTGGCCTCCCCTTCTCATGTTCTTGCTGCATCTACTCTGAGTGCAGTGGGAGGCAAGTAGCCAAAAGTGTTCGTTTGAGGAGCCTGTCTGTCGGTGAGCTTCAGAACGCCTCTGGAAAGATATTTAACACATTGCAGAGGCAAAACATGCTCCTTCCAAAGCCCTGAGGAACTCCTCTCAGCCACTCAAGCAGGCATGAGTGAGCAAATCTGTCTGTGTCCGCACTTCTTTCTTCCTTAGTTAGGGACTCCCGCTGTGGCCACTTGTGCCTGCAATCTGTCCTGAGTGACCTGCTTCATGGGTGTGGCTTCTCCCGAGCCCTCCATTGCGGCATCCCGCCTGAGATGAATTGCATTTTGGAAGGCCACGCAGGACTAAGACTGGATGGGATCAAAGCATACACGCCCTGGTACCAGCTGTCACCTGCTGTCTTCAGAGGATGCCCTATGACACCGTAGGGGCTCTAAAGCCTTGTAGCCAAGAGTGGCTGTAATCCCTGATCATGGGAAGACAGTGATGCCAAAGAAGTTTAAGTAACACACAGGACAGGCATGAGGACTTGGGGACATTTCTGTTTTTGTTTCTTTTGTACGTGACCACATCGGATAGAGCCTGAGATGGAGTCCTCTTTCCATGTTACAGTGGAGGCCAAGAGTGGGACCGGGGGCAGTGAGCACACAGGAGAGCCTGGGCAACACTAGAGTCCAGGTGAGAGGCCTGTGGGCGGGGAGAAGGATGAGTTGTGCCAATCAGAGCTCTCCTTGGGCAGCCGCTCTGACCACAAGGTGTCTAGAGGGGTCACGCCTGGCCTTGGTACCCTCACTGAAAATTCTTCCAAGCTGAAGGTTTTATTTACTTCCTGCACACTGACTTTGGCATCTGGGAAGCAATACTTGTCTCCTTCAGCCTTGCTTCCTGGCATGCCACCCTCTCCCACCGCCTCAGTTCGCTCACTTTAAAGGCCCCATCTACAGGCCCTTTGCCGGTGCTCATCTTTCTACTGTGGATACCTTGTCTTTTTCCCTCCCCCTCAACAGACTCTTACTAGTTAAATCCTCCTCTATGTCTCTCATGAGGTCCCTTCTACAGCGCTCAGGACAGGACAGGGCCCCATCACACTCCCCTCCTGGATCATCACTTCTCCCACATCCTACCCCCCATAGAAGTAACTCCATGATAATTTCTGCAATTCATTAGGGGCATTTGTCGACCCTGCTGAGTTTCTTCCTTGGGTTGCCATCCCTCACTCTGTTCCCTGCATTAGTATCAGCAGTGCCTGGCACCAAGCGTGCACTCAGTGACAGCCAGTGTCTGGGCCACCTCAACCTGTTACCTGTGCTCCAGCCCACCCTAACCCTGATCCCTTGGTCTGTCTACCTAGACATGCCTTCTGCATTAGTTACTTGCCTATTACTGAGATAAGACACCATGGCCACGACATCTTAAAGACTGGATGGTTTATCTGAGGATTACAGTTCCAGAGGGTAAGAGTCCCTCACTATCATGGCGGGGGACACATGGCAGCAAGCAGGCAAGGAGACTAGAAGAGCAGGCTCAGAGCTGGCATCTTAAACTGCAAGCAGGAAGCAGAGACATCGAACAAACCCCTCCTCCAGTGACGTACTTCCTTCAACAAGGCCACACCCCCTAAGCCTCTCCAAACAGAGCCACTAACTGGAGACCAAGTATTCAAATGCCCGGCTAGGACAAGGGGGTGGGGAGGCATTCAAACCGTTACAGGCTCCACACCCAACTCTTGCCCTTTGATGAACGAACGAATGAATCACATGAAGGCACGGAAGAGTTAGAATGCCAGATAAGCCATGTGAGAACCACAGGTGCTCCACTGCCTAGCTGACAAGGCCCAAGACATGTCTGGGGGCAGTATCCCTAGATCCCAGGGTTCAGAGGTAGAGAGGTTGACAAGCATCCGTCTAAGCATGTGGGAGATCCTGAAGTGTCTCCAGTTGAGCCACGGCAGGGAGTAAAAATAAGTGGCTTCAGAGCCATCAGGACTGATTTAAGGTGCACAAGGCATTATTGACCCTAGTTTGTGTTTAGCAAGTGACCATCTGTTTAGTTTTTTTAGCAAGGTAAAAATATTCATACAGTGGGAAGAGCCTACGTGTCCATCACTTGGGGAAATAGCAAACACGGTCCAGCAAGAGTCCTTAGCAGAGATCACTTCCATGTGTTTGTTGGCCCTGTGTTGGCAGTTTATACCTGTCACATTATTTGCACCTCAGGAGAACCATGGCAGGTTGTTGTTTCCAGTTTAGAACTGAGACAGGGCCTGGGATGGCTGAGGAATTTGTCTAAGATTTCAGAACTTAGCATGGCTCAGAGAGGCAGCTGGATTCTCAAGTCTCCGTCACAGCTACAGAATGAGATGTCAGGCCAGTATCGCCAAGTCTGGAGGTGCATGTGTTGCCATAGAAACTAGAAGGCCTCTGGTCCTGCTGTGCGCGTTCCTTGGAATCTTTGGTCAAATTTTCCCCAGTCTCCCAGACTAAGGATCTAGAGTGCTGAGGGGAGACAGGAAGGGTGAACCCTTGGGCTTCTTGGCCCTGGGAATTACAGGGCATTGAGGCCAAACAGTAGGGGATGGCCATCTCCAAAGGACATGAACTCGGCTATCGGGTTCCTCTGACATTTCATATGCTTCTGGGTAGCATCTCTCTGAGTCCGTGCCCATGACCTATGGCAAGCCATTATAGTTACAGGCCTTGGAGGATGATGCTCTTCACCCCCTGTTTGACTGTGTGCCATGGCCTCAGCAGAGGAGCAGCTCTTGTGTGGCCCCTGGAAGAGGCCCTGGCCACTTCATAGGGACTTCCTGTTGGGTCTGCACAGTAGTCTTCAGGAGCGGGCTACTATATGGTTCATCTCCTAGTGTCATGAGTATCCGTGTACTCTCCCCGCATCTCTTAGGCCACTGGCCAGACCCAGGGCTGCCGGGTCCCAGAACTTGAGGGACTCAGGCCATAGACTCGCCTCCCTCTCTGCCTACACCCCACCCTGGGTCTCATCTATTCTGGCCATCTTGCTCACTCATCTAACTCCTTTGCTTGGAGGGGTTATATATAAACCCCACAGGCTGGTTTCCTGGTGGTGCCAAAACAGTGTCACAGGCTGGTGCATGGAAACATTAAACAACAGTAATTTGTCCTGTCATAGCTCTGGAGGCCTCAGGTCAAGGAATGGCCAGGGTTATCATCTTCTGAGACTGTGAGGGAGACTCTGCCTGGTCCCTAGCTTCCAGTGGCTTACCAACCATGTTTAGTGCAGTTGGTGTATGCTACCTGCTGGTCTCTGGCCTCTGCCTTCATGTTCATGTGCATTATCCATGTGTGTCTAAGTTTTCCTGTCTCCTAAGGACACCAGTCACAGAGATTAAAACCCACCCAATATAATCTCAACTTATTTCACTACAACTACAATTACTTCATTTCTAAGTAAGGCCATATTTTGAGATTCTGGATTTATCACAAACTGTGGATTTGGGAAGGGCTTCAATTAAACTCACAGCACCTCTGTCTATGTGAAATAAGAGCAGATGAGGGTTATGAGGGAGAAATTGTCCCGGAGGCATGTGGCTAAGATCACAAAGGAAAGAGGGAGACACGTGCTCAGCTCAGAGGTAGCCACAGGAACCACTGAACGTGGTTACCACAGCTGCCGCCACAGATGGTGGCTTCTTGAGCCTGGACTATCTAAGATGTTGTTGGGCACATGTCTGACTGCGGTGAGGTCACACTTGTCCCTTATAGAAGGGGAACTCTTGGAAGGAGATTGATTAACGTTACGTGTTTTAGACCTCAGATCAAGCAAAACCAGGGAGTGAGACTTGACCTCAGCATCAGCCAATTCTGATGCCATGTCTTTTTTTAAAAATAATTTTTTAATGATTTATTTATGTACATTGGTATTTTGCCTGCATAAAACGAATGTCTGTGTGAGGGTGTCAAACTACTTGGAGATGGATTACTGACAATTGTGAGCTGCCATGTAGGTGCAGGGAATTGGACATTGGGTCTGCCCCATCTGCTGCTGCCCCCATATGCCTTGTCTTTTTTTTTTTTTTTTTTTTATGAGACAGGGTTTCTCTGAGTAGCTTTGGCTGTCCTGGACTAACTCTGTAGACCAAGCTGGCCTCGAACCCACACAATCTGCCTGCCTCTGCCTCCCTGAGTGCTGGGATTACAGGCATGGGCCACCAAATCTAAGGTGCAATAAAACCCCTTTCCAACAACACTAGTAAATAAACCTCACAAGTTATAAACTGTCCTCCAAGGAAATGTTCCCCTGTCCTGTGATTCTGTAAGTGGCTACCTGCCACCTGGGGCTCTGAAGTGCACACCTTAAATTAGATTACAGAAAAGTCTTTCCTGGAAATTGGGAAGCATTCAGTATGGACAATCTCAAAGCGGTTCACTGTGTCTGGCCCATTATTTTTACTTCTAGCAACTTGCCACGCTGATTCAAATTCAGTAGACGGAATGGGCGCAAGAAAAGCATTCCGTGTCGTGTCATTTATAAAAAGGGAAGTCAGGAACAACCTCAGTGTACAACATACAGGACACTTAAGTCACGTACAGTACAATCAAATGATGACCTATTAGTTAGTCATCAAAAACCAATATGATTTCCACAAACACCACCATGCCCTATCTCCGTGTTCTAGATTAGCCAAGCAAGGTAAGAAGAGGGAGGCAAAATTGTCACTGTCTACAGACAATTCAGCAGTATGTCTGGACCACCCTGGAGAACACTAACAGAGCTTTACTAGGGCAGTGAGAATTCAGTGAGGCAGTTCATTACAGACTGGTAAGATCTGCTTCCCTCCAAGATAAACAACACTTTAGGAAATGTAACAGAAAAAGAGGATACCTTTCATAGGGAAAACACAAAGATGAACTACCTAGAGATAAACATGACAAGAATTGCCTAAACCGGGCGTGGTGGTGCACACCTTTAATCCCAGCACTCAGGAGGCAGAGGCAAGTGGATCACTGTGAGTTCGAGGCCAGCCTGGTCTACAAAGCGAGTCCAGGACAGCCAAGGCTACACAAAGAAACCCTGTCTCGAAACACGCACGCGCGCGC
>OU015755.1:24669885-24681886 GCA_907169655.1 Acomys percivali | reverse complement strand
ACACACACACACACACACACACACACACACACACACACACACACAAAGACCCATGAGAGTGAAAAAAATGTAAACACACTGAAGGCCATAGAAGGTCTGTTTTATGCATGGATGGGCATGCTCAATGGCTGGCTACATCAACTACCTCCCAGAATAATGTATAAACACAGTGATTTCCAAATACCAACAGGGCTATTGGTGACCTTAATCATAACTGCAAGAGCACAAAAGAAAGTGCTCTGAGAATTGAGCTAGGAGTGGTCCTCGCAGCTCCAGAACCTTATAATCATGGCACACTGCAGTAATTAAAGCCACTTGCTACTGAGCACTGGACAGGACTGGGCAGACCAGCCAATGAAACTCAACCTTTGTACAGGGATTGGTAAATATCTATTGTCTGCTGTGGTGGTTTGAATGAAGATGGCCCCATAGGCCTATATATTTGAATGTTTGGCTCCTAGTTGGTGGGCTGGTGAGGAAGGGTTGGGATGTTGGCCTTATTGGAGGAGGTGGATTGCTGGGGGGAAGGCTCTGAGGTTTCCAGTGCCATGTGTGCCTGGCGTCATGCTTCACGCCATGATGGTCATGGATTAACCCTCTGGAACTAAAGCAAGTCTGCAATTAAATGTTTCTTCTATAAATTGCCTTGATCATGGTGTCTCCTCATAGCAATAGTAACTGGTAAGAAAATGGCATAATAAGGAAGAAATGGCATGGTGGACTTGAGAACCAGCTCCCATGACCTGGGACATCTCTGGTACCTGCCAGGAGTCTGTTTTTGTTTTATGCACTATGAGGATCATGTAAGGGTCATGTATGCAAAGTGCTCAGGAGTGTCAACAGTCACTCTTAGCATCGCTGTGTTCACCAAGACCCCCCAATGAATGCCTGAAGCCACAAACAGGATGGAACTATGAGTCATTTTTCTTGTTGCTGATAAGGAAGGGAGGTTTGTTTCCACCTTGGAGTCTGAAGGTGAAGACCATCGTGATGAGAAGGCATGGGGGTTCTAGCTGTGGTGGAAGGAATGAGAGGCAGTTGGTCACATGGCATTTGTAGTCAGAGAGAGGGAGAGGGAGAGGGGAGGGGAGTGGGGAATGGAGAGGGAGATAGATGGCCCCTTACACACACAGAGAGAGAGAGGGAGGAGGGAAGGGTGGGGAGAGGGAGAGGGAGAGAGACAGAGACAGAGAAGAATGTCAGTTTGCTTTTCCCTTTTCATTCAGCACACGATCCCTGCCCATGGGACGGTGTCATCCACTTGTCTTCCACAGTTAAACCTCTCTGGGGACATTCTTTTTTGTTTTGTTTTTTGTTTTTTTTCAAGACAGGGTTTCTCTGTGTAGCCTTGGCTGTCCTGGATTCGCTTTGTAGACCAGGCTGGCCTTGAACTCACAGAGATCTGCCTGCCTCTGCCTCCCAAGTGCTGGGATTAAAGGTGTGCGCCACCACTGCCCGGCCCTGGGGACATTCTTACTGGAGATCATACCAGAGTTTTGTTCTTAGGTGATGCTAAATCTTGCTGAGTTGGCAATTGAGATTAGCTACCGCAGAGCCCACCGATTATGGCTGCCCAGTGCACTGTGGTTCTCGCTTTTGCAGTCCGAGGTGAAGCAGTCAGACTTGCAGGACCTGCTTTCTTTGCTTTCACAGTTCTACAGATACCTCCACACATCTTAGCAACCTCAGTACCTCATTTGTTTTTCTTTCCTTATTAAGTTGAGCACATTTGCTCGAATGAAGTACTTAACACATTTTCTTTAGTAAATCCAAATTGCTAGCATCACTCTTCTGCCACTTTGGAGCCAACATTCTGCAAAGTAAGCATTCCTTGGACATCCACTACGGTACTAGATTTAAGAACTTCTGAGAGACTATCAGGAGATACTGGAAAAAGGGCTAACTCGGGTCCTAGGTGAGCAAGAGTGGACAGTGAGAGATTTCCTCACGCTGTTCAGAATAGCACACAATTTAGAACTTAGGATAATCTATTTCTTGGATTGTGCATTAAACACCCTGGTACTGTGGGTTGGTTGTTTTTTTTTTCTTCTCATAAAGTTATTTGAATTATTAAATATGATCATGCTTCCACTTGATTGGAAGCTTACTGACCTGCTCTGTGGTACTAGCCATGTGCCGGCTTCTTGTCTGTTCCTCGATCCCACGTGGGGACACCTGCAGATCCCAGAACCTACCATGCCTCATGTGACAGGGGATGTCACTCTGTCTCCTATGGACAAGCATCAGGACCAACTGTCTGTCATGTAAGGGGGAGGGGGCAAGTCAATTTTCTTTCAATGTACAAAGTCAGAGGGGAGAAAGGAAAAGAATCTGGGGTGCCTGAGCCTACAGTGGAAAACAGGTCAGTCATCACAGCATCATTCCTGAGGGCTCCGGGCTGTCACTCTGAGGCTAGAGTGGTAGTCTAGTGTAGTCTACAGTTTAGTCCCGTCTATCTCCAGGCTAGTGGAGAGTAGGACAGCAGTGAAAATGGAGACCCTTGCATGTTGGGTCCCAGAGTCACCCAGAGGCCAAGGCAGAGGACAGACACCAGTCACCGGCTCACACAGGAGCCGAGAGCTGGGATAGAGAGAGCCCTGCAGGTAGCCTGGTTCCTATCCCCATGACAGACATCCTGGGAGGCTGGAACAAAGGGGGATGGCATGTCAGGGTAATGAACTGGGAAGCCATTTACAGAAGACGAAAGGCTAAGAAAGCCTGGGAGAAGCAGACACGGGAAGATTAGTGGGGTGTGCCTTCAGCTGACCGGGAGTCGGGGGAAAGTGCTGCCCACCTAACTATGAGCCACTCCATAAACAAGCCCCAAGTGACACACTTTTCCAGGACCTTAAAACACAATATGAGACCTGGGGAGAATTGATGGGTTCAAAGCTACAGAGAGAAAGTTGCCAAGTTAGAATGAATATACATTTAATGTAATTATCTACCCCCAAAGAGCTTATGCCGGGCAGTTCAGTATGATTTCATGTGACTGGATCCACCCACTCACACCCACTGTGATCAGCTCTGTGTGTGTGTGTGTGTGTGTGTGTGTGTGTGTGTGTGTGTGTGTTATACGTTTTAACACAGTTACTATGCTGTCATGAGAAGTGAGGTGTGATGAAGTGCTGGTCTCTGTCTGGCCTCTGCTTTCATGTTCACATGTAGGCTACATGTCTGTCCAAGTTTCCCCATCTCCTAATGACATCAGTCACAGAGATTAAGGCCCACCCAAGTGACCTCATCTTAACTCACCATACAACTACAATGACATCATTTTAAAATAAGGTCACTTTTTGAGATGTCAGATGTCAGGGCTTCGACATATCTGAATTCAGATTAAGCTAGAACAGACCGAGAACACAAGGAACGCAGAACATGAAACCCAATGGCCTCCAACTTCTAGAAAGTCTGACCCTGGGCCGAGAGATAAAAATCTATCACGGATTTCCAAGCCTTGCCTCCAGAGGAAACGGGAGGCCAGACTAGCTCACAGCGGTCCCCTGGCTTTTAACCAAGTGGACCCCAGATTTACACGAAGGTCATAAGCACATCTTTCTTTCTCCCTCAGAATGGAAAAAGAACGGCTTTCTGCTCTCAGGGCCAGTTCCACCTCACCAACTGCAGGTCCAGCCCACCCCTCCCCTGCTCCAGGGACCTCCTAAGACTCCCTTGCATTCCAGGCCCTAGCTGCTCTCAAGAAACTGCGGGAAGCCCCCCGCCGGCACTGTCCATTCAATGCCACATGCAGAGAGAAGCAGCCGTCCCACCCAGGGTCCGTTCCACCTGGCAACTGAGCCGGCAGACACAGGAGCACCCCAGGCTTGGATAGTGTACAGTCTAGTGGAGTTGGGGGGGGGGCAGGGAGCAGGTGGGCAAGCAGGGCTTCTTTGTGAGTTCCCTGGAGCCCCTGGCCAGGCTCATACATTATGCGTTTGTATTCACCGTAGCCATGGCATTCTAGGCAGTGGCCCAAACAATACAGAGGACACAGCTGTTGAGGAGCTTATAGTGTCACATTTTCCCCCATCAGAGCAGCCCGGAAATCCCTTCCTGAACATGCCAGTGTGAAAACTCCCTCCCAGGGTGCAGTGCAGGTCAGGTGGGAACCTCGTGACTAGCATCAGACATGTGCCCTGAAGTGGCCCATGGAGGTGTGTGTGTGGGTGGGTGTCTCAGTTCCATCCTTCAACAGGCCTTTTTCTTCATCCTGTCTCTCTCGTGCCTTGATCCTGGCCCTTGTCCAACCTTCCTAGTTCCTCACCCTGTCTCCCACCTGCCCTAAACTCTTGTCCAACCTCAAAATCAAACAGAAGCCATGTAGTCCAGCCTCCCAAGGGATAGAATCCCATTTTAGCTGGCCAGGCCTCAACTCCATACTACCCCTCCCCTGTGACTAAACATTTCCCTGTCTTCCCAGGCCATGGTGAAACCCTTCAAAAAGCCCCATATTTCCTGTAGAACAACAGGCCTCATCTTGGAGGCAGGAAGACAGACAAGCCCAGGCAGGGATACTAGGTCAGCTCTCAGGCTAGCTCCTGCAATGAGTACAAGGCCTGGGCCACATGATAGGTACCTCTGAGGGGTAGAAGCTGGGGTGTGGTTAACACTGACAGTGAAAAAAAGGAGCTTGGCTTTCAGGGATAATCAGTGATAAAGGAAAACCCTGGAAACACTAGGCTGAGAAGTACGTGCTACAGTCTGGCCACGGGACAAAAATGGGGACCGAGTCAGCATCAACCCCAAGGATGAAAGGGCCTCAATCAGCCAACATCCCAGTCTGGCAGGTAACTAGCTTCCTCCTGGAGTACAATCAAATGGTTTCTACTAAAAGCCTTTCCTTACAGGGCTCTGAGGGTAATTAAAAAAATCAAAAAGACCTTGTAAGAAACACACAAGCTAAAACCTGTCCTCATCAAGGCCCTCCCGTGAACGGTCTTCTCGCAGCCTCCTGCTCGCCAGCCCTCCTCTGAACAGGGCTGACTCTCACTGGGAGATCGCAGGGAGCCAAGCACAGAGATGGATACAGCCGAGTTCAGATTCAACGATGCATTCCTTCCCAGCTTCCCATGGGCTTAATATGCTCACCCAGTGCTGACGAACACAGGCAGCTCAACAAGGCTCACAGTCAAGGCAGGACAGTGACAGAACGGGGGGGGGGGGGGGGGGGGGGGGGAAGGGGGCCAGCCCATGGCCGTCAGGGAGGGAGAGCATAGCGGTGGTGCCAGCCTCCAAGGGTGACCATGCCAACTGCACCCAGGTTTTGAGGCTTCACCAGACAGTGCTGTGGAAGTATAGAGAACACACCTAGCTTCCAGCTAAAAGCTGGGCAGGCCAGGGGGTCATGGGCCCCTTGTCAACTGCCTGCAAAATTTTATTTTATTGGTTTTTTGAGACAGGGTTTCCTTGTGTGGCCCTGGCTGTCCTAGACTCACTTTGTAGACCAGGCTGGCCTCGAACTCACAGCAATCTGCCTGCCTCTGCCTCCCGAGTGCTGGGATTAAAGGTGTGTGCCATCACGCCTAGCCTGCTTGCATCTTTTATAGACACCCAGGGAGTGATCCTGCTCACCTCTACTGCCCAGAAAGGAAATTCAGGCACAGGACAGGGATGTGACCAGAAAGAGGAGCTGCTGGGAAATAATCACTTGGTCCCAGTTCAGCAAGGCCTGGCTTGGGCTCTAGGCAGAAGGAATAGTGGGTATATATTCACCATGTCAACTGACAAGGACATCTCAGCTTCTCATTTGCATCTCTGCTCATAAACCGATGCTCAGGTCCAAGGAGACACTGGCTCTGCTACTAATGAAGGTTTCTATGTAGCACACTCTAACTAGTCCTCCTTGACTGGTCATCTGTCCCTGGTATAGAGTAACAGACAGGGCCGGGCGGTGGTGGCGCACGCCTGTAATCCCAGCACTCGGAAGGCAGAGGCATGCAGATCTCTGTGAGTTCGAGGCCAGCCTGGTCTACAAAATGAGTCCAGGACAGCCAAGGCGACACAGAGAAACCCTGTCTCAAAAAACTAACTAACTAACTAACTAACTAACTAACTAACTAACTAACTAAAATTTAGAATAACAGACAGGTCGAGTAAGGAGAAAAGGCTATGGCAGCTCTCAGATTGATTTACCTTGCTGCTTATGCCAATACTGACGACACTAGTGACATCTAGCATTCACCAGCTTCTGCCACTCACTCTGCATGTGTCACTTCTAGCTCTCGAGCCACGCAAAAGAACCCAGCATCACCCTGACACTTGTGGAAGAGGATGCCGAAGTGCACAGAGATGCAGGAACTTGCACTGGGTCCCTGACCTGGGGAGAAGGGACACTGAGGTCCGGACACAGTTCTATGTAGCATAAAACTTATACTCTGCATCCTGCAATCCCAGGCTTCACCTAACCCCATGCTGCTGGCTCTGGCTCCCTCAAGACCTCCCAAGTCCATGGCCCCTGATGTTTGCTGCTCCATAGACTGGATTGTGAAGAGCAGTAATGAGGGGCGGAGTGGTCTGCAGGTCTGCTTTGGGGGAGCAAAGTGATGCAGAGGTCTCTCTGCTCTGTCACCTTCTCCATGAGTCTCAGACTGTGTGTCCCTCAGTCATGGAGACTGACACTGGTTCCTGTGCCACCTGTGGTAGATACTGATATTGGGTATAATCGTAAGCAAAGTTCAAATCTACCTTTTGCTGGAAGGGGCACCTGTCATTCTTTATTCTAGCCATAGGTCATTACTGACAAGTAATGCAGGGACCAGAGAGGCAGGAGTCCTGGCTGATACTATCATAGAGCAGAGACCCAACACCCGCGCTGTGAATCTAAGCATCTTATTGATTTGATATGGGAGACTGTTAAGTCTTATTGATCCAGCAGTTTCGATTTGGCTAACGGTATGTTAAGTGGGTTTCAAAGCTGAAATAGGAGGCAACGTGCTTTTGAGATGGAAAATCCTCTCACAAGTGGTAAGCTTTGTTGGTAGTACTCAGCTCTAAGCACTTATGAAAACACTCAATACCCACAGTTGCAGAGTCACAGTGACACT
Source organism: Acomys percivali (assembly GCA_907169655.1). Classification (NCBI taxonomy): domain Eukaryota; kingdom Metazoa; phylum Chordata; class Mammalia; order Rodentia; family Muridae; genus Acomys; species Acomys percivali. The sequence continues at coordinate 24,674,843 of OU015755.1, read as the reverse complement.
GAGGAGGTGATGTTGGGGCCTGTCCCTGTTTTGCAGAAGAAGAAATTGAGGCTTGAATTTTAAGCATTACCGTGCCCAAGGGCTCAGTCCTGGGGCCTCATCATCTCATTAGCAGCTGCACTCCTACCTGGAATTTCAGTAGAGCGTTGAAGCATCTTACACTAACCCCCAATCATACACAGCTCCCTCTGGGATGCCTGATTGCCTCTTAACCCTTATGTGTGCATGCGCCACAGCCACCCCAGCTTGCAGTCCTCCAATGCAATTCTATAGTGTGGGCTGCTTGAACCAAAAGTCTTGTTGTCAGTCTTGATTCTTCTCTCACCACAGCCAGCCTTGTGGCCCTACTTTCATATCAAATCCAGCATCCAGTCATTTCCCTCGGTCTCTTGACCAGCCACCATGAGATCAGTCTCTGAGCTGGCTTCCCTGCTTCTACAATGATCCTGTACCAAATATTTCTAAGACAGTTAAAGTGGCCGGGCGTGGTGGTACACGCCTTTAATCCCAGCGCTTGGGAGGCAGAGGCAGGTGGATTGCTGTGAGTTCGAGGCTGGCCTGGTTTACAAAGTGATTCCAGGACAGCCAAGGATACACAGAAAGACCCTGCCTCCAAAAACAACAAACAAACAAAAACAAAACAACAACAACAACAACAACGAAAAAAGACAGTTAAAGTGATTATCCATTCCACCCCTAGAAACGTAATGCAAATTATGTCATTTCTCCTCCCAAAAGTTTGTGGTGACCTTGCATCCCACTCAAGAGACACTACAGTTGAGCTGCCCTTCTCTGTTCCCCGTTCTTCTCTGGCTCCCTCCCTCTTCTCCTTCCCGCCTAGCACACGGGCCTCAGATCCTCTGTACTTGCAGCTTCTGCCATGATAGCCTTTTTCTGAGACAATCATATGACTCCTTTCCCCTCTTCAATGTGGGATCTTTGCTCAGATGATAGATTCTCAGTGAAGCCTTCCTTAACAACTTAATTAAAATTGTCAGCTCTGCTGCTGGGCGTGGTGATGCACGCCTTTAATCCCAGCACTCAGGAGGCAGAGGCAGGTGGATTGTTGTGAGTTTGAGGCCAGCCTAGTCTACAGAGTGAGTCCAGGACAGCCAGGGCTACACAGAGAAACCCTGTGTCGAAAAAGCAAAACAAAACAAAACAAAAGTCAGCTTCAACAGGCGCCCCCCCATACTCTATTCCTTTCCCTACCTTTTGCCTATAATGCTTATCACTAAATAAGGGTTTGTTGTGTGTTTACAATGACTGCCTGTTTCCACCAGTAACACGGAAGCTTTCTGAGGACAGGCAGCTGTGGCTGGCTTATGCCTGTTGGTGTGCATCCTCAGAGCCCATCCTAGTGTTTGGCACACAGAAAGTGCCCAGCTAATATGTACAGAACAATTAGGCATTAGTTCTATCTTAACTTGCAAAATTAATGCAATACCTAATACCTATCAAAGTTGCAATGTCATACGTTACCGATTTAGACAAAACAATAAAAGGATTCATATGAAACCACAAAAGACCAGGAATAGCCAAAGCAATCTAAGGAGTGAGAACACTGCTGCAGGTTTTGCAATGCCCACCATCAACCATCCTACAGAACTTTAGTGATAAAGACACGGTGGGACTGGCATAGAAATAGACCAATGGAGTAGACTGCACTATACAAGAATAGAAAACAACAGCAAGCAAAGCTATGCCTGCTTAACTTCTGACACAGAAAGCAAAACCATACATCGGAGAAAAGACAGCCTATTCAATGATGGTGCTGGAAAAACTGCAGAAGAATGAAATCAGATCTACACCTTTCACCTTGTGAAAAAAAAATTAATTCTAATGGAAAAGACCTTAATTTAAACCTGGAAAGACTGAAACTTAGAAAACACAGAGGTATCCTCCAAGATATTGGGGCAGGCAAGAACACCACCAGCATAGTAACTAGCCTGAGCACTCAACAGATGGACCACATGAAAAGAAAACGTTTCTGCAAAGCATAGGAAACTATCAGCCATACATGCAGATGGCCCACAGGACTGGAGAAAACTCCACCAGCTACACATCACACAAGGGGTTAATAACAGCAGACATAAAACACCAAGGGAATAAAACTGCCAGTCAACAAATGGGCAGATGAACTGAATAGACAGTTTTTCAAAAGCAAAGAAACACAAATGGCCAATAACTTTTTACAAGTGCGCAGTACCCCTAGCCATCCGGGACATGCAAATGAAAACTACTTTGAGATGCCCCAGTCAGATGGTTGCTATCATCAACAAATGTGGTAACAAATGTTCGAGACGATGTGGTGAGAAAGGAGCCCCACTGTTAGTAAGGGGGAGGGGGATGTAAAAATTATTACAGCCATTGTGGAAATCAGTTTGGAGATTTTTCAAAAAATATTTGAAATAGAACCATCACAGTCCCAGCTAATTCTCTCCTGGGCATATACCCTGAGAACACTAAACCCTACCACAGAGGTGTTTGCACTCCTGTGGTTTTTCTTTTTTTAATTTTTTTATTATTGTTCTTCTTTCTTTTTACATATACATTTATATTATTACACATAAATACAATGAACTACACACCACAAGAAGGACTACAAAACAATCAGGATGCACTCCCATGTTTATTGCTGTTTTATTCACTAAAGCAAAGGATTGAGATCAGCTTAGTTGTCCATAGATGGATGGATAATAATTATATATATAATATATATATATGTGTGTGTGTGCAACATATATACCTATACACACATATATAATACTAGTCAGGAATAAAGAAAAACAAAATTTGCAGAAAAATGTGTAATATGGAGAGGGGTCACACACTCTCAGGAGGGAAAAAAAACCCTCATCTCTCCCTCATATGTGGAAGGTAGCCAAGACTACATGTAGAGATGTAAGCAGATGTACGCATCACTACGTTATAGCATGCATAAAGAGAACAAGAAAGGCTGAATATAAAGGGATGAACAAGGACCAAGAGCAGGTCCTGGACACCCATTTCAAAGAGGACACAAAGGGAATCGTTTTCCCAGTTCTAACTCTGCCATGGAGTTTTGGCTTGGGTGATAAGTGTGTAAGAATATATTCGGTAGTGAAAGTGTAAAATCCAGCATGAAGTTCAATGGCTTCGGAGCGCCTATTCTAACTGTGCAGAAGTCCACTGAGATGTAAAGGCATTGGGTCTGGCTTATGTGGGTAGGTGGTGTTTATTTTGTTTGTATTCTTAAAATATATAGGAATGCTCATAAAATTTAAAAAAGAACAAATGGGTAAAGCCAGAACACTATGGAACTGGATGGTGGGGAGTAGAGCTGGGGGTTTAATTCTGGGCAGACTCCCCATGGAGGAGACAGGGCACGAGGTAGGATGGGAATTCCTGCTCAGCTTCTTTAATTAGAAGCACTTGTCAGGGAGCCAGGTGCAGTGGCCAATACCACTTGCCTTCATAGGGCGCATGCTCTGACCAGCCTGTCGATCTGCGATCTGCAAGCAGCAAGAAGAGAAATCCCACCGCAGGCCCCGCAGGGATTCTCCCAAGGTCACAGAGCAGATTAACAGCCAAGCTGTCAACACCCACAGATTCTGGACTGATTCCTGTGAAATCCCTGAGAATTGGTTTTTCAAAGATAACAAGCTTTTGACAAATTCCCCAGAAACTAAGACAAAGCTTGGTCCAAATGCACCCAATCCCTCATCTGGCTCCTGACCCTGAGGCTGTTGGCAGCCATGGGCCTGCAGTCAAGCTATCTGCTATGAGACTTCACTATAGGGCTGGTGTGTTGGGGAGGTCACGGTCCTAGCTTGGTGGCAGATTACCTGCCTAGGATGTAAGTTCCATCCCATCGTCCCCAGCAATGGGAAAGGGAAGGTGATGTCACTGTGGTCTGGGAAAGGAGCCTCCAGACCTGCTCAGAGTCACTCTGGTCCTACCACAGACTCTGCTTTCTGGGGCTGCCCCATCCTCCAGCCAGCCCAGGCTCCCCTCCACCCAAACTCTGCCCTGCATGGCAGGATGGATGGCGTCACCACCTTTGCCCACTCCAGGCCTTCTCTCCTTTGGGTATCCCCTTTCTGAATGAAGTCTGTGGCATCTGGTGCCCTTCTGGACTGGACTGCTGGGCATGTGGGGTGGACCAGGTCTGTGGATCGGGGGACTCTGTCCAGCCTTCATAGAAGTGGGGGAACACTTGACAGTGCTGGGACCAGAGATACTGACTTGTCAGGAGGGACAAGGATTTCTCACACTTCCCTCCCTTGAAGGCCACCCTCTAGCTGGGCTGCTCTCAAGCATGGGATGGGAGGCTGAGGCTGTCAGAAAGGCCTAAGCGCCAGCCTCCCAAACTCCTCCTCCTTACAGAATGTCATTCAGCCAGCAAGAAAGCAAGCTGCGATGGGTGAGTCGAGCCCTGTGTGTGCCCTGAATACCAAGCATGTGTGTGTGTGGATGCCTCTGTGCAGCTCCACGGGAAAGTAAGTGCTCCATGAGGCCAACCTTAGCTTAGGACCTTAGGAAAGAAATCTGAGTTGGGGAGACCAGGAAGGGAGGCAGGCAAGCAGGGGGAGGGGAAAATGAAGGAGCTGTGCCCACAGTGGGCAGCGGGCCCTTCCCTTGAGAATCCCTTTGAGCCCTGACATGGAATGACTCTTGTGTCTTGGGCTGGGGGAAACACAGAGTGTTAACTTCTACAAATTCAGGCTTTGCCTTGTTGCCTGGGGACTGTCTGCAGAAGATGGAGGGCACCAGCCACAGGGGTGAGGGCTGTGGTATGGGCACACAGCATGCCGGGACATTAGACTCCTTGCCTTTACATTCCTTTGTATGCATGGATTTGGAAAGCAGTAAGAGCATTTAGAGGACCTGGGAACATGGCTCAGTCATTAAGTTCCCACATACATATAAACACACACACACACACACACACACACACACACACACACACACACACA
>OU015755.1:24624428-24664348 GCA_907169655.1 Acomys percivali | reverse complement strand
AGTTACTTAAAAGCATGTCCTGGGTGTTAGAGAAATGGCTCATAGGTTAGCAGTTGTTGCTTTTGCAGAGGATCTAGGTTCCCAGCATACCAATGAGGCAGCTCACAAACGTCTGTAACTCCAGTTCCAGGGAATCGGATACTCTGTGAACTCTGTAGACACTACACCTATAAATGGTGCATAGGCAGACCTGCAGGTAGAACACACATACAAAAATAAAATAATCTTTTTTTTTTTTTTTTAAGCATGTCCTAAAAGGATGCTGAAGCTAGGACAAAGATAAGTCCTTTGCTACTGTCTCTTTCACCAATGTTACCCAGTGGGGTTCTATGCTTGGTGAGTGGGAGACAGGGAGCAAGTGCTGGCCAGGTGTGGTCTCCGAGGCCCATGGTGGGGCAGCCCTTGCTTGTCAGGGCTCCCAGCAGGCAGGTCACGAAACAGGGTTCTCTTACAGCTCTATTTATAGAAGGTGGCCTCTGAACAGGATGAACTGGGAAAGCCAGCAAGGCAGTATTTTCCAAGCTCACGCTGTCTTGGCTTAATTTCATCCTAGGCAAATAAATCATTAAGGAGGCCCTGAGTCCCGGAAGATCTGACAAAGAAGGCCATTACACGGCACAGTCTTCCCTTGAATTATGGAAGGGCTCCGACAGCAGCCTTATTAGTATCTGGGCCAGACTGTACCTCAGCCTAACCACCCCTTTGCCTTAACCAAAGGACAAGACAGGGCAAATCAGCCGGCTCCCTAATGGAAGGCAAACAGATGCTGCTACCAGCCTTGCAGGCTGCAGCTTTCCCCACTTATTGAAACGGTCTCTGGAAATAGGCTTGTTCATTCATTGCTTTCAGAATGGTCACCAGTGCCGTGAGATGGCCTGAGAAATGGGCTGGGCATGGTTTAAAAGTACACAAGAAAGAGCTATGGCAGTGCAGGTTTCTAACGCCAACTCCAGCGCCTTCCAGTTTGTGAGTTACAGGTTAGTACTAGACAGTCTCCATGATCTGGCTCTTCGGGCACAATCCTCCAACGTCGCATACGCAAATGAAGTTCATGGATGGGAAGGGGTCATTCATGGAGGCTCAGTGGGACACCAAACAGAAGGTCCTGAGCAGCCGTAGATGCGCTGGGGAGCCAAGTGGTTTGATTTGTAACCCTTCCCCCCAGCATCTCACAGCAAAACTCTGCCATAATCATGTGGACTTTCCATGTGGCAGATGGGGAAGGGGGCACAAGAGGGAAGTGAGCTGGATAGGAGAGGAGGAGACGCTGAGGACCCTTAGGGACAGGGTACAAAAGGCCCAGAACCTGCCCTGGCATCAGCTGGCAGGAGAGACAAAGGGCACAGATAGCCTGGGCAGCAACAGGCTTTGTTGTGATGGGCAAGCATGCCATTTCTGACAGACCAAACTACGGAGGAGCTGGAAACTAGCCTGGCTGCAGGGTCACCTGGCAAGGAAGGGTTGGTGGCAAGTAGGGATTTCTGGGGCGGAGGAGGGGGAGCAGCGTGCTCTTTTCCATACCCTTAACATACAGCATCATTGGCATCAGCCCAGAATTTGCTAGAAAAGCAGAATCTCGGGTCTCCGTAGACCTACAGGGTCACATGTAATCTCCACAGTCAAACGTTCCCCGGGACAAGTGTCATCACTACAGTCACTCTGTAGGTGAGGGTTCTGAGAAACACATCAGTCACAAAGCTGTACCTATGTGGTCCACATAGTAAACATAGTAAACAACAGGGTTCTTTCCCCAAGTATCTGGCTCCAATGCCTGCAGAGGTTATTGAGATGAAGGAGTCACCAGGAATCCAGCAAGAATCTCGTGTGCGTGTGTGTGTGTGTGTGTGTGTGTGTGTGTGACGCATATATGAGCATGTGTGTATGTGTTTGTGGGGGGGGGGAGGGTAAGAACAGTAATGGAGAGATGGCAGGTCAAATTCCTTTCTCTGTGCCAAAGGCTTCTCCCCCCTCCCAATAGCCTTCCTGGTCCTTCTAGTCCTCACTGACCGTAGCAGCCCAACCTCCCGTATCCATAACCTGCATCCTGTACCACTTTGCAGTGTAAAGCCATGAACCACACTGCAGATTGACTCTCTCATGTCTTGCCAGGAACATCTTCAAAGGCTTTGGAGCCTGGGTTTTGATTCTGGTTCTGCCGCACACTGGTAGGTGGCCTTGGCAAGTCCCGCCAGTTCTATAGACCATTCCAGAACCGCTCGTACCGTGTGGCTACCAATTGGATGTAGGACCCCATGTCTTCTTACCCTAACGCTTGGAGACACTTTCCCTCCTCCATTCCCCCCCACACACACAAATGTTCAATAGTAGCTGGGCTGTCCACCTACCACCTCCTCCTCCCTGGCACACATGAGCCACAGCAGGAGTGGTGCCACTTGCTTGCGTGTCCTTGTTGAACACATGATCACTAGGCAAGTTCCTACCAGGAACTGTACCTGTCAAAGAAAACATTTGAACAAGACATTCACAGGGAAACCTTTGAGAAGGCTCCTGGAGAAGGCCAAACACACCCAATGCACCTGGGACAAACAAACAAAAAAGAAAAATCACAACTGGCCTCTGAACCTGTGGTGCAATTTCTACCACATACTCTAAAACCTCCCAATGCCAGCACGGTTCCTTGTGTGAAATGCCTCTGATTTGAGCGTGGACCAAAGTTTACTAACAGCTGTTGTCCACAGTGATTTCCCAAACCCATGGAACAATAGTAAGCAGAATTAGTAGTTTTGTGACTACTATTTTCTAAGTCCCTACTATGTGACCCAAACTAAAGAGGTCACTTTTGATACATCATCAATGATCCTGACACCTTGCAGCAGAATAAACTTCTCTTTCTCAGATTAAAAAAAACAAAAGAAAACTGAGCTCAGACTTAAAGTGACATATTCAGATGACAGCTAGGAAGAGCAACTCAGACCCCAAAGTACCAAGGGACCCCGAGGCTAGATCTACCCCCAGATCACACTAGTCGAGAGTGACAGAGTGACACCAGTCCCGCCCACATCTGATTTCAGATACCGGCATCTACATGTCAAAGGCCTCGGTGAGGGCAGGGCTGTGTGGGACTTTTCACGACTATTAAATGCCTGAAGTTGATCTCAAAGCAGGACTGTGGCCGCTGAGTAAGGCTCTTTCTCCGCTGAAAATCTGTTCCTTTTGTGGAGAAGAAAAGGAAGGTGGGCGGGGGCCAGTTTCTGAATGCCAGGATCCTGAATGGACCTGCCTGGCCTATCACATAGCCTCCAGCTGGTCTGTCTGTGGGGACAGATGTGCTCTGCAAAGCACACAATGGGAAATGGGGATGGGTCACGCATGGGTCAGATTGCGAAGAGGGCGGGCAGTGACCACAGGCAGCTAGCTCCTCCTGCTCTGGCTAACTGTGACCCAATCCCTGCTGTGAAGGAAAAAAAAAAAGAAAAGACAGCCTCATGACCTAGTGGCACTCAGAGGAAGGACAGCAGGTCACCGAGAAGAGACTTGATACCCTATGAGCATATACAGAGGGAGGTAATCCCTCTGAGGAACAGTCATAGGGGAGGGGAATAAGGGGAAAATGGGAGGGAGGGGAGAATGGGAGGATACAAGGGATGGGATAACCATAGAGATGTAACAAGAATAAATTAATAAAAAAAAATGAATTCAAAAAAAAAAAAAAGAAAAGACAAGCTGTTCAGGTCGTGAGAGGCCAATGCAATCACGCACATTTGCTGTGCACCTACTCTACAGTCTGTGCATGGGTGCTACGAAAGAGGTCGCTGTGAAGACTAAGGTGCAGTTCCCACTACGGAGCACCTACTTGTGCACTTCCCGCGAGAGGTGCTTTAAGGAAAGGTAGACAAGAAGGCCAGAATAGATGCAGTCTCTCTCCACTTCAAAGTCATCACCCCACAGCAGGGGCAGCAGCACCACAAAACATACATATTATGGTCTATTCCACGCAGGCACGGATATCCGCTTCTTATGGTGCCAATTAGACCCTACGTTTGGATTGGCTGGACTGGACAGCTGCAGTGATCTCACGGCAATAATGTCTACAGCCTTCTAAGCATCAAAGCCATGTAACTCTACTACTGTACTGTCAACCTGAAACCGAACCATCCGCTGTGCTCACTGGGTGCCTGAGATGAGCTCAGTGGAATGATGGGAAATACAAAAGCATGCCGGCAGGTCCCACGGGAACATCTAGAGCGGGTCACCACGTGCCGGGTCAGACTTCACCTCTGCCATCACTTCTACAGCACCTGGCAAGGTCTTCTAACTACCTCACTGCACAGGTGGGAAAACTGAGGCCCTAAAAATGTTAGGTTGGCGGGAAGGCGGAATCAACACAATTCAAAATGAAGATTAAAAGTTGATTCTTACAGGAAACTGCCTGGCTGTATAGAAATAGGAATCTGAATAATTCAATTATGAGACAGCCATACCACGAAAGTACACACAGCGGTTAATAAGAAATGAGGCCACCCTACCAAACTGATACTTAAACAACTGCCAAGATCCATTAAGGTAGGGGAAGGAATCAAGATGCAGCACTCTGCTTACAGTCTGAGCTAAAAATTCTCTGTCGTAAATATTTCTGGAAGGATACAGAAGAAACTGCTGATGGTGGCTGGTGGCAAAGATGGGGGCGGGGGCTGGGGACTGGAGGATGCGGTAGGGGCGCTTCAGGGTACAACTGTGTGTACCTCATCTTTACCTATTAACAGGAAACATACATTCATTAATTCCTGACTTTTTTCCACTGGTCACAAACGTCTCCCTAGCCATCATTGCTGCGTGGGTACTCTCCATTACTTGAGTGAGTGGACAAAGAGAGCAAACCCACTGAGTGGAGTCCAGGGGCCCTCGCTGATGGTGTAGAGACAGGGTCTCTCTCTCTGGTTGGCAGGGAGCTGTGATGACAAACTGATAGAGGATGGAAAAGACCTCGCTGGAGGAATCACATCCAGTCATCAGGGAAGTTGGGAGGACCTCGCTGCCCACATATGACCCATGACTGTTGAGCGAGAAGGTGGTGGGCTCAGCACAGAGCAGTGCCACACACTGACAAGGGCAGGGTGTCCTTGCAGTCGTCCTGTGGGAAGCCTCTGGGGCTCACATCAGTATCAGAAGCTGCGGCCAGCTGCCGGCCTCCTCTACTGCACGGTTACACCAATAAATACTCATTGGCAGGTCGACTCAACCATCTAGGAATGACGTCTGGAAATATAACTTCTGCTTGGCGCAGGTGGATGGGCCCTCACAGCCAGTGGGTCCCAGGACACCATACCTTTGCTTCCGCTCTCCGTCCAAAAGTCAGTCCTGTGCATCTGTGCAGAACACCCCCAAACCAGCACAAAACAAACACCTAAGTAAAACATTTAGCCTGGGGCACAGCTCATGGGTTCCTCTATCTAAAAAATACCAAACCATTAATACCCCTTTATCAAAGCTGATGAGGTCCTGAGGCTGTTGGCCTCTATCGGGGCTCATCTCCTCCTCCTGTGTCACTCAGGTCCCGAATAGCTAGGGCATGTGCTCACAGTGACGGAGCACACCTGAGTCCCAGCAGTGGAACCGTCCTCTGCACCCAGCCTAGCTTTCAGTGTACTCTGCAGTTTTGTTTTTTGTTTTGGTGTTTCGTTTTGTTTTGTTTTGTTTGATGGTTGGGAAGGAAGCAACGGAAGGGGACAAAGTAACAGAGGCAGTATGGCGTGATCTCAGCTAAGTTCACCTCACAGGGCCACATAGTCCCGGTGGAGCCGACTCTCCTGAGCTGTCTCCCCCTGCCTCGTCTGCTAAGGCCCCACAAGCATCTCGCACGATTGCCTCGCCCTGAATCCAGGTTCCTCAAGCTATGAGCTATGTGATTTTGAGCAACACATCTGAGCTTTCTGCTCCTCAATCCCTTGAATGAAAGAGATCAGCCACATAGTTGCTTAAAGAGAATTTTGACAATTAAGTTTTATAAAGGGCTTAGAAAAGAGTCCAGCAGAACAAGATGCTTCTAGCTGGTGTTATTATTGGTATTACTAAGTTGGCTCTAGACAACCGAGACAGCCTGGTCATGGGCCTGGCTTTGGCTGCATCCACCTCAGTCACACAGTTCTTAAGCTGCAGACCCGTAGGCACCCCGCAGGTCTCTGCAGTAAACTCCCAGATGCTAAGTTGTATCATCCCACGGTGTGGAAAGAACAAGTCCGTAAGAGGTTCCAGGGCACCGTGCCTTTGCAAGAGGAAATTGCACTGCCAGGAGTGCTTGTCCTGTCAAACATTGGCTTCAGGGTTCAGAATGGTAAGACCTTTGAAGGCTTGCTTTTACAGTCATAAAAAATCATGAATTGAAAAAGAGTTATCCATTAACAACTTCCACTGCATTAGAGGAAAATGCTTTACAAAGGCCGCTCTTTATAGTCCATTCGTGACCTCCCAGAACCTCCCTCAGAGCGGCTGGTTAATTGGAGCAATGGGCTCAAACTCCTGGATGTCTGCTCAGTGTTGGTGTGCCTGGTTACCCCAAGATGAAGAGGGAACACTGAGGCTGGGAGGGAGGCCATCTTTCAGAAGTAACCCCAAGGAGCAAACTTCTTGTTTCCAATTATGCTTTCATTCTAATTCCCCAACCAACGTCCACAATCAACAAAGACTCAGAATTATTCTTTCAATCCACCTTGGTCCACCTAGCCTACTCAGAGACTCTCTGGGGCCAAATTGTTTCCCTCTCTAGGATCCACAGTGGAGTCTGTCCAGCTCATCTTCTCTATTTACCACATAACCCTTTTCCCAATCACCACCCAGCCTTAGTGCTCCACTGGACGAAGCGACGTCTCACCACTGTGTCATGTATGGCTATGTCCTACCACACAGTCAGGGCTGGTCCCAGGCTTTGCTTCCCCTCTCTGCCATCATACTTCTGCGCATGGTAGACGATGCCACTCTTGTCTGGAGAACTGGCTAGCACCGTTATCTGACCAACTGACCCTGTCATCAACTAGGAGATGCCATAGCCTTGCATCATGGCATCTTACTCCACCATCGGAGTCCCTTTTCCCCACTCGCCTTCACTTCCTGAATCCTGTTTCAGATTCTGCAAACTGAAACCGTTGGGGAGAAAGATGGGGTTGAAACCATCCAAAGGCACCATCCATGAAGTCAAAATCCATCAAACACAACTACCTTTCCCACCCAGCCTCCTTCAGCAGTGCAGGAGATCCCTAACTCTAAAAGCAACAAGGGAGCTAAAAGGACAGAATGGTAGAATATCATGCAATAGACTGAAGTGGATCAATAACCAAAAGGAAGAATTCTCTCCCCCTTTTGTTGTTGTTGGTGTTGTTATTGTTAAGGCTTTCATAGCTCCCCCTACTGTCAATGTTACACATTTAATACTGGCTACCGCATTGATGCCAACCTTCAAACTAAGAAAGGGCTCTGATGTCCCATTTTATAAATGAGCAAAGTAGATCTCAGGGAATCAGGGTGCCTCTCCAGAGACACAGAACTGCTGACTTGGGGATGTTCAGAAGTGCTGGATACACCCTCCAGAGCTCTGGTGTAAGCCCAAATTTACTCCGGCAGTAAACTTCCAAGTCGGACCAGAGCGTTCACTAATGCCATTTATTCTCATCCCTAGGATTTGCCTCACCATGTCTACCTAAGAGGATTGCAGACATTTCCCACAAGGCACTGCGATGACAGAATCCCCCTGCTCAGGGTAGACTCATATGCTCCAGGGTTTTATAGCTAAACAGAAGATGGAGGCACCATTCCCGTCATTCATCTTTAGCTCAACAACCACAGAAACAATCACCAGGAAAAACGCTGCCAATTATACCAGTGTTGGGAGCGCCAGCCGTTTTTGTGTTAGTGTGTTAGCCTGCCACCCTTGAAAACCCTCAGCTCACACTTTGCTCAAGCAAACACAAACTTTACATGAGTCAAACAGTGTTACTCTTGGACTCTCCACTGAAGAGAGGAACATAGGAAAAATGGTCAGTCTCACAGGCCAACAGACCTAGGGGGCTGGTCCTGCTTACAGCTCTGCAGCTTTGTGCTTCCGGTTTTGTTTGTTTGTTTGTTTGATTGGTTGGTTGGGTTTTTTTTTTTTTTCTTTCTCTCAAAAGAAAAACGGGTCTGGAATCAGGCACACTGGCCGGCAATTATATCTCTCATTTAAAATGAGCCCTGGAGTTGGGGGCTGCAAGCACTCCCCTCTGTAAGTTTTGGTGGGTGTGTGGGAGGCACTCTGCAAACACCTGACAAGGAAGAACTTAAGTGGGGGGTGGGGGGTTCATCTTGGCTTAGGGTTAAGAAGGGATATTGTCCCCATGACAAGGAAAGTGTAACAAACAGTGGGGGTGGGAGCCAGCTGGTCACATGGTATCTGCAGTCAGGAAGCAGAGAGAGAGCAGACATAATGTGCAGTCGGGCTATAAAACCTGCCAGTGATGAACTTCCTCCTGCCAGCTCCACTTCCTGAAGGTTCTACAACCTCCCACATCAGCACCATCCTCTGGGGACTGAGTGTTCAAACACAAGCGCTTATGGGGAGATGTCTCATGTTCACACCCCAGTAGCTGGTATGTGTGAGTGAGCAAGCCCAGAAAAGCGCTGGGATTCCAGTTGGGCCATGTAGCTATGTATGCCTTTCCTGGAGGCTGCTATTCCTCTTCCAGCAATGGTTTGTTCCTGTGACTTTTAAACTGCCCCACAGGTTATGCATTTTGAATAAAAACAGACTTCATGTTGCTAGAGTGAAACCCAGCAGCCAACAGAGGGATTTGACTTCAACTGCACCGTCATTAGCAGCTGCTGGGACTGTTCACACAATCTAGATTTCTGGTTGGCTGGAGAAAAAAAAAGGCAAAATTCCATAGCCCCAGGGCCTCCTGTCCATGTGGTCACAGCCAGCTAGAGGTGAGAAGTAGTTTGTTTCTTTTGACAGCTGACAGAAGGAGCTAGGATTTGGGTGTGCAGACCTTCATACAGTAGGTGGCAATAAATGACAGTGGCTAACACTACTTGCTTGATAGCTGGACTCCTACCCAGGGACGGGCAATGGTGACCCTATCCAGCTGGGGCCAGGTTGAGTCATTTCATAAATCTCTTCAGCACTCATAGCTGTTATCAAGTGCACTTACTAAGCACACATATCATCCCACGTGACTCTCCTGCGTGCCCTGGGCTGGATTATGGCCAAGTGATGCTCCTGAGTGCCCTAAATTAGATTATGACCACCGTGGCATTTGCAAATGGGAAAATCGAGACACAGCCCCGAAACTGCCAAGCCTTCAAAGAAGTCAACATTCAAAACCATGACCACTGCTGTGAAGATCAGGACTCCCCAACTGTTGTTTTACTTGCTCTCTTTCCCTCTTCCCAACTCTCCTGTGGCAGGAAGCCTCTACAACCCTCGCCACCTAGACTAGCACACTTACGGTCAAGGCCATTGATGTAGCGCATGGTGACTTCGCAGTGGCCCCACACGGCACTCACCACCGGGTACAGTTTCTTGCCCTTGAGGCCACGGAAGGCCACACCCAGGTACTGACCATCCACGATGAAGCTGAGAGTGCCCTCGTCCATGTCCAGCACAACCAATAAGGAATCCGGCAGAGCAAAGGCCTCATCTGGCTCCAGGAAGGCAGGGTACGCCACCCCAGGCCGGTTCTTACCGTCATGGTACAGGCGGCTGCGACCCAGGTCCCAGCCCCAGGACTCGGAGTCACTGCCCACCAACGCGGTGTAACCCACAGAGTGTAAAGGGGCACGGGCCGTGGCCACGCCCACCACAGCGTGGGTGCCCCGCTGTCTAGCGGGCCAGTGGATCTGCCACGCATGCAGACCTCGGGCATGGCCCACCTTGCCGCGGATGCCATCTGTGCTCTGGGCCACCGGGTGCCGGTGGAAGGTGAGGCGGTCATCATCCTTGACGAAGACGTTGAGCGAGCGGTCCTCAGGATTCCATGCATGTCTCAGCTGCACAGGCAGGCCTGCTGCAGGCATGTCCAGCAGCTGGTCTAGCCGAGCTGGCCGTCCGGGCTCTGACCCTCGAAGCTCCCGCTTGGCTGGCCGAAGCGCTGGCTCTCGCACCTCCACGGACTTAAGACCCCCAGAGAGCTTCTGACCCATGGCTCACTATGGGGAGGGGACCGCTGGCGGGCCACTGCTACCTCTCGGGAGCCTCCACTCCCGGTAGCCAGGGATGCACCCTGGGGCTGGGAACCAGGCTTCCTGATGGTTGACCTCCACAGCCTCTGCTGGGCTGTGGCAGGGGCCCAAGCTCCTGGAAGGAAGCAAAGGGCACAGGTTATGATAGAAGCATCAACAGCCAGCCATTCATTCCTTCATTTATGCCCAGGCCTTGGTAGGGTCCTTTGCAAGTGTGACAATTAATGTGCATAATAATTAATGATACTTCAGATCTCGTAGTTTCCAAGTATATGAGATATGGCAGACGCTGTCCTCAATAATTAAGGTTTTCTCGTTCATCTGAATCTTACAGAGGCCCATGATTAGCCTGCCTCATGGGTAATAAGGGACTGAGGCAACAGTCAAACCAAGGTCCTCCGTTCCCAGAGTCTGTTCTTGGCACCAGAGCAGCCACTGGAAATCACTGTTACAATAACAACTGAACCCCAAGAAATGCGAGTGCTGACACATGGGGCCATATACACCTAGGGTGTGGCTCATGGGTTTGGAGCTCCAGTTGTCTTGAGCTTAAAAAAAGAAAAAAAAAAATCTCAAAACGTAACCAGGTTTTGGAAGCAAGACACTGAGCAAGTGTCCAGCAGGGTCATTCAGGGACAAGGATGCTAACATCCTTTCCCGTGTTGTTGCCATGGGAAAAGAAAGAGGAAAAGGGAACTGGCCACTCCAAACTGTGGAGCCAGACAGCACTGCTACAGAAACTCTCCTTATTTTGAGCCTCTCTTGGACTCCTCTTTCCTCCTCCATAAGATGGGATAAAAAACATCCTCTGCCCTGGGTGGTATGAGATTCTGAAAGCTGATACTATAAAAGCTCAGGTCTCGGACTCTGGAGGCAGGTGTCCTCTTGGCTTTGTTCTGTGATCATCCCACAGGGGAATTCTTTCCCTTGGAGACACTGGTGTTTTCCCTAGGTATCTAACCATCATTGATAACACTCATCCCAGTTAGCAGCCCTTAATGCAAGATGGCAGTTTTCCAGGAGGAGGAGGAGGAGGAGGAGGAGGAGGAAGAGGCTGCCACAGGAAGGTCAGCCAGACCCCAGGGAGCTTGGGGTGCTTAGCCCTACGTATGGGCAAAGAAAGGTTGAGCTTTGTCCCCCTTCACTCCCGCTGCCGGCCAGAGGACAGGTGTGTGCCTTCTTCTTCCCCAGTCTGAGAGCTGCTTGGCTCAGGACAATTTCCCCGAGACAGAATGCTGTCACGCTGTGTCCTGTCCAACCCATGACTTCCTATCAGTGATGGCTAATCCTATGAGATTAATAGGGCTTACCTCTAGGTATATCTGCCAGGACATTTCCAGAGTTAATCAAGAGGCAGAATGCCTATCCTAAATGTGGGCAACACCATTCCATAGGCCGGCAGTTCAGATAGAATCAAAGGAGAAAAAGAGAAACTCTAGACATATCCCCTTCCCTGTACCTTCCCAGCCACTGTCACCGTGAAGCCATGATGTGATTGGCTGTGCTGGGGCATGCGCTCTTTGCCACCATGATCAGAAACCTCTGCAATTCCAAGGAAAATAAATCCTTTCTTCTTTAGGTCATTTTGGTCAGGCACTTTGTCACAGCACAGAAAACGGACACTGGGATGCAGCTGGTGCTGGAACTATGCCTGACCAAGGAGGTCTAGAATTCTTTGTAGGAGGGATTCAGAAAAGTCTGGAGAAGCCAGCTAGAGAAATCCAACAAGGCTGGATGGGTGGTTCCGAGGAGACCACAGGAGACCGGGATACTGACAGAAATGCCAACAAACAGTACGGACATCTCATCCAGTTCCAGGCCGAAGCAATGTCTCACGGGAAGCGAACCCAGTCCATTTGTGTTGCTCTCTGCCAAAGAAGCTGCGCACATTTTGTCCGTGTCCCATGGCTTCACAGAGACTGAATTTAAAGGTGAAGAATGATTTAATTTGTAGCACGGGATCTCAGGGCAGGCCAGCTTTCAGGCTGTGGAGATGTTTGGATTTATTTTATTTTATTATTATTGTTTGTTTGTTTGTTTGTTTTTTGAGACAGGGTCTCTCTGTGTAGCCCTGGCTGTCCTGGACTCGCTTTGTAGACCAGGCTGGCCTCGAACTCACAGCAATCCACCTGCCTCTGCCTCCCCGAGTGCTGGGATTAAAGACATGCGCCACCACAACTGGCTCTGATGTTTGGATCTTACAGCCAAATTTATAGTGAGTTCTGGGAGTAAAATACACAGTGAGAAGATTCAAATTCTTCAAGTTTGTCTATAAACGAAACCGCAGTGGTTAACACCAACGGTCAACTTAGCAAGGCCTAGAATCACGTAGGAGAGCAAGCCCTGGTTACGCGGGGGTGGGGGTGTTCTGGGCTGGCTTGGGGTAGGAAGACTGAAAGGCTCACTCTAGAGTGAGGGCAGCACCACCTCATGAGCTGGAACCTTGGGCTGAATCAAAAGGAAAAGGTAAACGGAGCCAGCATTCACCTCTCGCTCATCTCTCACCATGGGTGCAGCCCTGTCATCAGGCTCTCTCCACCGAGATGAACCACACACAGCAAGCTTCATCTTCCTCCCTGAAGTTGCTTTTGTCAGGGTTGCCACAGCAATGGGAAAAGTAACAAATGCAGACACCATCAAATGTGGCCTCGCAAGAGATTCGAGCAGTGGTTCTCAACCTTCCTAACACTGCTATCCTTTAATACAGTTGCTGGTGTTGTGGTGACCCGCTACCATAAAATTATTCTCATTGCTACTTCGTAATGTTGCTGCTGTTACAAATCGGAGTGTAAGTATCTGATATGCAGGATATCTGATATTCGACCCCTGCAAAAGGGTCATTCGAACACCACAGGGGTGGGGTCCCATGAATTGAGAACCGTAGGATTAGAGCCATCCATCATAGAAGGACATTAGGACAATGGGAAAGCCGCCTCCCTCGGGAGCATCTTGGCAACTGACTCAAGAGTGTGAAGGTTTTCACTTATATGAAAGACTCTGCCCCAAGAAGATAACTCCAGGATACCCTGCCTGCATCAGGTAGCTAGGAAATACTCCCTGCTTCCGAGCACCAAGGCACTCAGAGGCCACTTCAGCCTCTGTTCAAGACACCCTAGCTATTACTTAAGGAGGTGGCGTATGCTAGCTTTATCTACCATGCTGGCTTTTCAGGCATGCAGAATGCAAGAGCTATTGATTGGATCATGGAGGGTTAAAAACCTAGATGACAAAGGAAGGCCCAGGTGGTGAGACAGCCTGGGACAGATGTGGTTTCCCTGCAGGCAGTGATCCCTCTAAGAGGGTGATGCATGAACCAGTGACGGTGAAGCCAAAGATGGCAGGAAGGTGGGCCGTCTGCTGAAGACAGCAGCAGGCAGTGAGCAGAGACAGGCAGCAGAGAGGCAAGGTGATCTGTCTGCAAGTGACAAAGTCATAGGACCAAGGCTGCTGGGGCCCTTGAGAAGTGACATCTTGATGCCTCGTGCCCCATATGTTCCTTAAGAGGTTTCAGTCTTGTGTGGGCTCCAGCCTCTCCATCCCCCCACGTTGGCCACTGGAATGGCAATGTTTAGTCTGTGTCATCCTCTCTTCAAAGCAGGTGCCTTGCTTTAGATTTTGCAGGGGCTCAGGGCTGAATGTGCGCCCGGAGGAGGTTGGGAGGATGATTTGGATTTGAAGACTGTTGCAACTGTTGAGACTCTGGGAATACACAAGATTGACTAAATGAATTTTAAGACGTCATGAGAGAGAATTGAGCCTTTTGGGAGCCAAGGGTTAACCGTATACCATATAGCTTGCATTATTAATTGATATGGTGTGAACTTGTGATAGTTTTTTTTTTGCTTGTGTGAACACCTGTGTGTGTGTATGTGAGAGTGTGTGTGTGTGTGTGTGTGTGTGTGTGTGTGTGTGTGTGTAGTAGCTGGTGCACATGTGTATGCAGGTGCATATGCACATATGTGTGTAAGTAAGCCAGAGGCCAACCCTGAATGCATCCCTCAGATGTCATCCACCTTATTTTCTGAATGACGGCTTCTTCTTGGCCTGGAATAAACTGGCCAACTAGCAGATCCCAGGGAGCACATCATCCGTTTCCACTTCCCCAGGGCTGGAACTAGAAGTACACTCAAACCACCGTGCCTTGTTTTTTCACCTAACTTCTGGGGATGAAGCTCAGGTCCCTGTGTTTGTACAGCAAACACTTTACAATCTGGACCATCTCTCCCGCCCCACGATAATCTTGAGTGTCAACTCTACCGGGACAGTCAGGTGCACTTTCGGAACTACGGAAGGCACTCCTTGGGTGCTTCTGGCCTCCGGGACCAGATCCGCCCTCCTCCAGCACATCCTCTCAGCCACAGTGAAGTGAAACTCTGAGACTGTAAGCTAAAAAAACAACAAAAAACAAACAAACAAAAACACCCTTCTGCCCTTAGGTCGTTCACTCAGGTGTTTTGTCACAGACAGGAAAGCCCAGTAGCTCACCCCAACCAAAGTCCAGAAGGGAAGGAAGGGCCCCTGCCTCCACTCATCATGGGCACACAGGTTTTGGATTTCTTTTTAAGCCTCTAGTTTTCTTCTCAACTCCCATGTTTGTCCCTTTCCGTTGTCAAGACTCTGCTTTAGCTGGCGTCAACTCTATTTGGAAAGTTCTGGGTGACGCTTGATCTGAGAGAATACTAGATCACAAAAATCCTCAACACTAGACAGTTTAAAGGTGGCAGAATAAAGTGAACTCGTGTTCTCTTCTGAAATCACCCAAAAATCAAGGAGAAAGAGAAAGAGAAATGCAAACGCCCTCTTAAGCAAAACCGGACACGTTTGTAACCCAAACCACAGCTTACAGGGGAAGTCTGCCAAACACAGCCAGAGGCGGCCCAGAGCAGCCAAGATCAAAGCCAGTCCAAAAACACCTCGAGAAGGCACCTTACGGGTCAGGGCTGGAGGAAAGCCTGCAGAGCAAGCCAGCAGCTGGGATTCCTGAAGGAAGACTCCAGTGGTCTGATGGAGAGCATCAGGCACAGGATGTGCTGTCTGGTGTCGGGAGCTGCCTTTGGCCTCTCGGGGTGACAGGAAAGCACAGGCATGCCTTCTTCACTGGCAGCCAAGTGCGGGGGGTGGTGGAAGGGGGGGGGAGGAGAAAGCATTGCAGGAGGAGAGCATGGAGCTGAGAGAAGTCCACAGCTACATCTCTCTGCTGACTGAAAAGAAGCAACTGTTAAGTCATCACCTGCGTCCTGGGAACCACGTTTCTGTGAGCCACAGAACTGTCCTACACTCCCTGCATGGTTTGCAACACTCCCTCTACACGTAACATACAGTCTGCAGAATTCTGATCCAAGAAAAGTGCACCTCGACACTCGGGGATCCAGAACTGGATGCAGGTAAACTGTTAGGAGGACAGCTGGGGCAGCTCAGCTGGTAAGGTGCTTGTCACCAAGTATGAACACCTGAGATTGATCCTGAGACCTGCGTGGTGGGAGGAGAGAAGCGATTGCCAAATCGTTTTACAATGTCTGCATACACACTGTGGCACACTCACACCCTGGCTCGACTCCACACTCACCCTTCCCCCCACCTCACAAACACAAACTAACTAAGTGTCATTTCAAAATGTTTTCAGATGCTATCAGAGAAACAGAGGAGAAAAAGAATAAAAGAGCAAATCAAGAAAAGCTGTCCTCTAAAACAGCTGCCGTAAAAGCAGATAGACCCGGTGATGGACTCGGTAAACAGTCTTTGCAGTCACTCATTTTAGGAGGCAGACAGTCTAAACAAAAGATTAAATTCATTCTACATAGTTAGTCTAAAGATAACTTCCACAACCAACAATAAAACACAAACCTTCTAAACTGTCAGAAGGAAAGCAGCACAAAGTAAAACAGACCGGACCCCGAGGGCTTTGTTTTAAAAAGTGATTGAAGAAAGAACACATAAAGACATAAGACGCGATAGTAAAACTAAGAACCGGAGTAGTAGCCATAACAATGTACTCAAAAGCAAAGACTAAAACCTAAGAGCAAGACAAAACCCCCAACCACATACCACACACGAGAGTCACAGCAAAACACAACTGAAGGACAGACACACAGGCAAAGCTGTGTGAAGTTCACACCTAACAACCCTAGCATGAGGCACGTAAAGTGGATTTCAAAACAGGATTTTTTATTTTTATTACTAATTTTTTGTTTGTTTGTTTGTTTGTTTGTTTGTTTTCAAGACAGGGTTTCTCTGTGTTCTCTTGGCTGTCCTGAACTCTCTTAGTAGACCAGACCAGGCTGGCCTCAAACTCACACCAATCCGCCTGCCTCTGCCTCCCAAGTGCTGAGATTAAGGACATGCGCTTCAAAACAGAAGTTTTAAATAAAGCAAAGGAGAGGGCTTTGCAATAATAAAGAGTATGCACCACAGCTGAAAGATCAAACGCATCAGACGGCACCCATTAATTCAGAGCAAGAGCTGGAGGGACTATAGGCCAGGTGGTTTTAACTCTCGTCTTCCAGCTGACGAGGGGCCAGCTGACTGAAGGAAAGACAGACAAGGAAAAGGCGAAACCTGTGTAATTAACATGCTAGAGCCACTTCATGTGTGCACTGTGTTCTGTGTCTCAAAAGCAAAAATGCATGTTCCTTCAGTTCATGAAGAACTTTTCCTACATACTAAGGCCCAGATGAAGCCTCAGAAAGTGAATATAACACAGGATCTGAGCTGAACCAGAGAGAGGGGGGGGGGAGGGGGTAGAGAAAGAGAAGAGAGAGATCACTAAAGTAGACATCACAAAATCCCAATCACTGAGCATTTTTTAGATTTTCATATATAAATGCATAGTACCTACAGAGTAACAATAACAACAACAACAACAAAAATCCCACTATTAAATCTGTGGGAGACTCAGACACAATGCTGAGAGGAAACTACAGATGATGTGCTTACTCTGACAAATGTTTTTGTATTTGTTCATTTATCTTGGGGTGAAGGGAATGCATGCCAAGGTGAGCATGTGGAGATCAGAGGACACCTGCAGAGGAATTTTAATCCAGCAACGTGGCCCCTCTCATCACATCCAAAGACCTTCTAGGTCTGTGAGATCCAGCTGGAAGGCAGACATGCCCTTAGTACACACCTTTAATCCCAAATAATGAAGGTAAAGTTAGTTTGTAGAAGGAAGCAGCCCTGTTTAAAAGTGACATCTACTGAGAAGCAGACAAAGTGATGAATGAGAGAAAGATTTAACAGAACAGAATATGTTCAACTCTCACAAAAACAGCAGGGTCAAGAGAGGCAGCTTAAGAGAGAGCAGCACAGAGGGAGGAGAGGTGAGGCAATTTTACTGGGAGAGACAGGCTGAAGAAAGAGCAAGCTAGACACAGGTGAAGAAAGAGAATGAGATGGTGCCAGAAGATTAGATTGCTAGAGTTAGTTTGAGGCCAAGCAGAGCAAAAAGTCAGAAGCTGAGCGAAGCCAGACTGAAACAGTCAGCTGGGAGAGGCGTTTGATTCACAACAGCTGAGTTGAACCAGCCAGCCAGAGTCAGAAAGAACTAGAAAGGGTGAGCTTATTCAGCAGTATTTATCTCAGAGGCTGAAGACATTCTAGACCTACACTAGATTATATGGAGGCTAGAAGCTTCCAGGACGAGGCCTAGGTTAGCAGGTGGAGGCAGTAAACCCTTGAGACAATAATTATATCAGATCAATAAAAGATACTTATACAGACAACTTATGGGAACCAATTCTCTCCTTCCACCACCCAGGTCGTGGGATTGAATTCAGGGCCTCAGGCTTGGTTGCATGTACCTCTCCTTCCTGGGTGAGCCATCTCACTAGGCCCCATACTGAGATACTTCTTAAAATGAAAATATATAAACTAAGCATAATTAAGTAGAAAAACAACAGAATTAAGAGCAAAATCCAAGAGCTGGTTCTTTTTTTTTTTTTTTTTGCAGAGAGGGGAAGCCAGATACCACAAAACTAAAAGTAAGCCAATAACACATACAACTAATCCAATGTAATCAATCATACTGCATTTTCTAATAGCTCTTATTACCCATTACACAAGGCTAGTACATTGCACAATGAAGTGGTGCTCTCTCTGTGGTTTCGTCTTCCCCGAGTCTAACCATAAAGATAAGAGGGCAAATTCCAGTTGGTGAGGTGAGGGACCTGAGCTACCCAGCCAGCACTCCTTCAAACTGTCAAAGTCCCTAAAAATAAGGTCAAGAGAGTATGACAAACTAAGAAGAGCCAAAAGAGACATAAAGGACCAAACATAGCACAGGTTCCCTGGGTTGGACACTGGGACCAAAAAAGAAAGAGCTGGAGGCAAATGCTGCCCCAGGTCTGCTTTTCCCCTCGGAGTATCCAGACACACTGTCATGAGGCTGGATTGGAGGGAGTGGAGCTTACCCTGGGGCAGGTGGGTGCAGGCAGGACCTTAGTCAGGCAGGAGTGCTGAAGACAGTTTTCAGTGAAATAGCTCTCTTTATTTGGTGGGAGGGGGAGCAGGGGCCATATAAACCTTGGGGAGTGGGTAGGGATTTTCAGGGTGAGTATATACATCAGTGCTTAGAAAGCATTATTTGC
Source organism: Acomys percivali (assembly GCA_907169655.1). NCBI lineage: Eukaryota > Metazoa > Chordata > Mammalia > Rodentia > Muridae > Acomys > Acomys percivali. The sequence continues at coordinate 24,645,599 of OU015755.1, read as the reverse complement.
ATGAAGAGGATGCATGCAGCACAAAGAGCTGCTTTGCAGGTCATGACCTTATAAGGAGAGAGGAAGTTTAACCTGCAACCTGGCCAGCCTGGAGCAAGAGTGAAGTCAAGAGTAGGGTGGTAGGACTCTCCTCCCGAGCCTGGGCCTGCATGTAGCCCAGGTGCACGTAGCCTTACGACTCTCACCTCTGCCACTCTTGAGGTGGTCACAAAGCTACGTGCACCTGAACATGCAGGCCCAGGCTTGGGAGGAAACAGTCCTATTCTGGACCTCACTCTTGCTCCTGGCGGCCCTCTGGCTCATCCGCCCCACAGGCCAAAACATTTCAATAATAATGTAGCAATATTTCTTCGTTGATTGTGATAAACATGTAATAGTAGTGTCAGAGTTAACTGTAGAGGAAGGAGTATGTTTGTGGGGTCAGTAAATGAGACCTCTCTATTTGTTGGTTTAGTCCTCCCTCTCCCCAACCCTACTTTCTGCTCTGATTTCTTCCCATGATGGAGACTGAATCTGGGGCCTCGTGTATGCTAGGTTAAGTGCTAAGAATTCCTAATCTAACACATTTGAATGCATTTCGTTTTCTTTATGGTATGTAAAATATTAAAATATGGTCTACTAGATTTATTTTTTAAAAACCTGCCTCAGACCTTTATTCAGACCATTTTACTTAATATTAATTAACATTTTCATGTATTACAAAGTATACTTTAGATGCATGTCTTCAGTGACCAAATTTTAAAAATAAATTATATAGGTCATTCCATCTAATTTTAAATTCAAGAAATAGAAGACATACTACATAAAACAAGAAAGGTGGCAACCTGGGTACACTCCTTTAGTCCCAGCACTCAAAAGGCTGAGACAGGCGAATCTCTGCGTGTTCAAGGCTAGCCTGGCCTACTTAGTGAGTTCCATGACAGCCAGGGTATATAGAGAGACCCTGTCTCAAAACAGAGTGGTGGGGGGAAAGAGAGGGGGGAGGGAAGGGAGGAAGGGAGAGAGAGAGAGAAAAGAAACAAAAGTAAAAGTAACAGGTATGGGAGTAGAGGTCTGTTAGCTCAGAACTCAGGAGGCTGAGGCAAGATGATCAAAATTTGAGGCAAGTCAGGGCTACAGAAAGACACCTTGTTTCAATATAAAAGGGTGGAGGTAGTTTACAAATTGGTCTTGCAAAACAAAACAAAACAAAACAAACAAACAAACAAAAACCCAAACCAAAACACTCACAAAAGAAGTTAGACATTGTTGATTTAATATGGGGAAATATCTGCCACACAAGTTATTTATAAATTAATGATAAGCTCCAACAAATGAATATGGAAAGACCACCCCCAAATCAGTACGTGAAATAATATCAACAGTACACACACACACACACACACACACACACACACACACACACACACACACACACACACAAAACCTGAAAATAGAAGCTGATCTCAGAGACCAGAGGGGACCAGTGAGAGGTGGAGAGAAATAATGGGGAGAGTCAAAGGCAGGAGAATAGGAGAAAAGCACTACTATACGTATGAATGAAGATGTTTATGAAACATACTATTTTGCATTCTAACAAATAAATAAATAAATAAATAAATAAATAAATGTGCTCTGTGAAAGACATAATGGAACAGAAACAACTTTTATTTTTTAGTTTTAGTTTTAGTTTTTCCAGACAGGGTTTCTCTGTGTAGCCTTGGCTGTCCTGGACTTGCTTTGTAGACCAGGCTGGCCTCGAACTCACAGTGATCTGCCTGCCTCTGCCTCCCAAATGCTGAGATCACAGGCGTGTGCCATCACGCGTGGCCAGAAACAACCCTCTTTTGTCTATCAGATTAGTATAAAGATCTAAAAGTTGAATGGCTTTTTGCAGGAGGTGTGCAAAAGCTGACAGCCTTGTTCATCATTGAACTGGATGTATTCTGGTCAACTCCGTAGATGGTAAATTAACTCCATCTTTCAAAATGGCCAGTGTGCTTAATCTAGCGATTCCATTTTACACACTTACTTAGCTACATTCTCAGTTGCGCTCAACATCTTATATGTTGTGCACCCTCAGCATTGTTTCAATAGTAAAATATTGAAGTAAAGCAAACAGAAGACAGATTAAAATAACGATAAGCTTGCCTGCTATGGCTTGAATGTGAAATGCCCCCCCTATAGGTTTGCGTGTGTGCGCACTTGGTCCCCAGGAAGGCTGTGGGATCTTTAGGGACACAGAACTCTTTGGAGAACATCTGTCTGTGGAGGTGAGTCTTGCGGCTGGTTTTGCATCTCAGCTCCACTTCTTATTCACGCTACTTCCTGACTGCAGATGCAATGTGACCTGCTGGCTTCCTGTCTCTGCCACCGTCTTCTCCACAGAATGATGAACTGTAAGCCGAAAGGAACTTCTCCTCCCCTAAGTCGCTTCTCGTTAAGTGTTTTTGCCACAATAACAACAGAGCAACTGATATGAGAAACGAGTTCGCTGCGCTGATGTATCTGGCCATATGGCCTTTAAGTGTTTGGAACTTGTCCAAAGGAGGAATGTGGAAGAGTTTGGAAGGCTGGGTTACAAAGACCTTATAAGCCTATAATAAGAACTTAACAGAGTATTCTGGTGGACGTTTGGAAGGCCAGAGTCCTGAGAGAAATGTGGGCAGTGGAGGCCAAGATCACAAGGTTTCAGGGCAGAACAAGGACCCTATCGGGATCTATCTGGGTTAAAGGGCATGTGCGTGCTATTCTAGCAAAGAATATGGCTTCACTCATGCCCCTGTCCTGAGAACTGACTGAGACTGAATTTCAAAGTAACAAACTAATGTGTTTGACAGAAGAAATGTTTAGAAAAGGTGACATTGGGCCTTGCAACTGTCACCACTCACCAGGTTTACCCAGGTCTGCAGTGAAAATTTGTAACAATGGTGCAAAAAGATATTTTTTTTAAAAATGTGTACTTTGGCAAGGAAGTGAATGAATATGGTGGTTTGAATGACGATGGCTCCCATAGACTCATATACTGGCATGCTTTGCCCCCAGTTGGTGGAATTGTTTAGGAAGGATTGGGAGGTGTGGCTTAATTGGAGGTGTGTCACTGGGAGCTGGCTTCTGGTGTTGAGGTTTCCAAAGTCCATGACATTCCCAGTCTCCTTCTTCTCCCTTGCCCTTTCCCTCCCCCCTCCCCCTACCCCTCTCCCTCCCCTTCCCCCTTCCCCTCTCTGCCCACTGCTTATGGATCAAATGTATGCTCTCATCTACTGCTCCAGTGCCACTCCTGCCTGCCTGTTGCTAATGCTCCCTGCCATAATTAGCACGGGCTGTAACCTTCTGAAGCTGTGAGCCCCCAAATTAAATGCTTTCTTTCAGAAGTTGCTTTGATCTTGGTGTTTGGTCACGGCAATAGAAGAGAAACTAAGACAATGAGTAAGATCAGGCAGATAGCAAGAGGAGAGGCTGTAATTGTTAATAAGGTTAGCCCCATTAGAGAGAAATCTGCTCTCTCCTGGGACAACAGGAAAGAAAGGTCCATGCACACAGGGCACCACTCATCAAACACCCCAACTTTAACTGAAAGGAGAGAAGCTGAGCCACAGAAGCAGCCAAAGGGGTTCCCTGATCCAAAACAACTTCCCAGGAAAGCAATTCAGATCTAACAACAGGGCTGGGTGTGGTGGTGCACGCCTTTAATCCCAGAGCTCAGGAAGCAAGGCAGGTGGATTGCTATGAGTTCGAGGCCAGCCTGGTCTACAAAGTGAGTCCAGGACAGCCAAGGCTACACAGAGAAAGCCTGTCTTGAAAAAACAAAAAACAAACAAAAAACAGAAACAGAAACAAAAGATATAACAACAAGGCGTTGCGGAAGCCACTACAGCCGTGACCAAGATGACCAGGCTGTATCTCAAACTGTATTATTTTATTCATGAAGTACTAGTTTTGTAGGCATTAAAGAGCATAGAGGTTTGGTCCATGGTGCGGAGAGCCACTGAAACCAGGCGATGTGTGGTAGGGTCAGAGTTCATACAAAGAGGCCTTGAGAGGCAACTGCTGTGAAGCCTTGAAGGTGAAAATCTATGTTGCAAGGGAGAACCCAGGATGTTAGAGGTGTCACCTCTATGGGACTATGGGACACCTACTAAGGAAATCTATAGGTATAGAATAGATCTGGCCTAAGAGAGAGGCTATATATGTTAAGGGCAGAAGAGCTGGAGGGCTGGGCTACGTAAGCTCTTTGAGGCCCAGATGATTTCATTAAGAGTCCCAGGTGCTGGACACGGAGCCATAGGATCTGTTGTTTTCCCTGCTCTTTTATTATTTTTATTATTTCCATTTCTCTCTGTTGTCTCTGGTTCCCACCAGCCGATTCAGAGTAACCAGGCCCTTCCCACTACTGCAACCTGTTCTTCCCCAGCACGATGCACTGTGTCTCCTCTTCACATTGCTTCTTGTCAAGTATTCTGTAGCAGCACTGAAAAAGGTAACTAAATACACATCTTACAGAAAACTATGAGGAGAAGAACGTAATGACTATGGAAGCCTTGAGAGGCAAGAGAATCTAAGAAACAAGCAACAGGGTAACCTGTGTGTCATGCTGCCATTGTTGTGGAGGGGAGAGTTCAAGGAGGGAGGATGGGATAAAAAGATGGACCCAAAAAGTAGCAAAAGTGGATGTGCCAGTACAGTTTTAGAAGGCAACTTGCTTTTGTCCTCTTGCTCTTCTTACTGATTTTTACTCAGCCCTTGAGCCTCGCCCACACTGTAAATGTTACACAGATTTTTGTGCGTGAAGCACGGTGCCTGAATAGGGGGATGAAATCGCTGAACCCAACATGGGTCCAAGGACACACCTGTGGGTCTATACTGATTGCCCAAGGGTGTAAGCTAGAAGGAAAGAGAGCTGCAACCTGGAATTGTTACAGTTGATTAGAAGATGCCTTGTGCTCCTATAATAATAGTCTAAGAGGCCGAAGTGAAGAGAGATGCTGTCCGGAGCTGGTCCCATCTTAAACTCAAAGCCTCTTCTGCTTCTGATTTCTCCATTACTAGCCTCTCTAATATCCGTACTAGGAAAGCAATTTCAGATCCAGCCAGCCACCTTGGCATACATACAGAGGCCACCACAGCTGTGGCCAGGGCCTCCAGGCTATATCTCAAGCTGGCAACACTGTCTATGAGGTACTAGATTTCCAGGCATGAAGGACAGAAGATTAAGTGGGTCACAGAAGTTTGCTCCACGGCTCCAGAGAGCCACTGAAACCAGGCAATGTGTAGCAGGGTGAGAGTTCCCACAGAGAGCCCCTGAGCGGCCACTGAATGAAGGTACAAAGGTATAGACTTTATGGATACAGTGGAAAACCCAGGATGTCAGAGATGCCAGTCAGCCTGCCAGCTTTCCCACAGGCACTGTGAGGCAGACAGCACGCTCCTTCATTCAAAGGAGGACACAGCTTCAGAGACACTGTGTCACATGATCCGAGGTCACATAACTAGTTAAATAGCAGGCTTGGGGTAAGCATGGACTCTCACATCTTTCTCTGTACTGTCTAGAAAAGTTCTCTCCAGGACATTATCACTATTCCCCAGGACCATCCTCCATTCCCCCAAATATTAACCTGCTTTATCTATTTACACAGTGCAACAACTCTGCAGGTGCTGCAGATTGGAGGATTCCCTGGGACAGCTCCTAACCAATTCCTGAGTGTCTGTCCTATGCTGGGTCACCCTGGCAGAGTCTCCCTCCAAGTCTTTATCCCTATTAGCCTCAGGCTCCTGGCATTCAGGGCATGACAAGGTAGGCATATAAATAGACTGTCCCTTGGCTGCTTCCCAGTGCAGGGTCTTCATGGGTGTTAGTGTCACAACACTGAAGAAAACCAACAGCAATACTACATAACTCAAGCCAGGGACCAAGGCTGGATGGATCCTGTCTGTCTGCTGGGCCATGGGCAAAGACTTAACGTCTGAGACTCAGTGCTAAGGCGCTGTTAACTCCAGGCTTGCCTTTCCTGCCTTCGCAATGGTCGAAGTGATTATCAGTAGCATCCTATTGGGTATCCTGGGAAGGACAAGGTTCCCCTTAAGTTGTGTGTGTCTTCTGCCATTGCTATGGAGCGAAGGTCTGCACTGAACACCCAGAATTCACAGTGTGGAGGTGTTTGGAGTTGGGAATCCCTGAATAGTGACTTCTTCCACTTCTTTCAGGAAACCTGCCCTGGTCCCCTAAATCTCTAGAGGCCTATTCCAACTTCTGTACACCCTAGACTAGTCAGGAGGGACATCTTTCTGCACCTGGTCATCTGTTTTTTGCTGAGGCCACCTACCCCCCTAACCCTCCCAAAAAGCTCTACACTTCTGTGCAACACCCCCATCCCCAGAAGCCCTTCCTGTCTTCAGGAATGCCCGCTAGGGACTGCACACACAAGGCAGGCATGCACACACAGGTAGGTTGCTGAAAGGAGGCCCCAACCCCCAGATCAGGGAGGCTCCTTCAGAGAATGGAGCCGGGAAAAAATGAGGACTTCAGTGAGGTGCTGAGGCGCAAAGCACTGCACACACCATGTTCTCTGAGCTGCGGGCTCTCGACTATAACCCACTGGTCTCTCCCATAGGTACTGCTCTGTCTTCCTCTGCTTGGTTTATTCATCCAACAGACACTTAGGAAATGCCCAGCGTGTGCCAAGCACTATGTAGCTAAGAGCTGGGGACACAGCAATGACTCTACCAGGCTTAGTCCCTACTCCCTCCCTCTAGCCAGCCACGTTTCTTCTCCCACTTCTATGGCAGCACAGGGCACACGGCCAGGCACACTGGACCCACAACAGAATCTAACTTCCCGATGGGAATAAACCCAATAAGCAAGAGGCACACTGACACACAACCAAAGAGCTGCGAATCCACTTCCCGAACCAAACTGAATGTTTCTGCTATGCTCCAGTGGTGATGCTTAACGGCATTATCCTGAGGCATCCTCTTCACTCGGGCTTCAATCATGACTGAGCAGGAAAACAGAAACTCAAATTGTCCTTGGCCTTTCCTGGGTCCCTGGTGGGTGTCACTAACTCAGCAGGGCAAAGAGGCAGCATGACTGTAGCCTTGCCACCCTGTTTTAAAAGCCTTGGCGATTTGCATGTTATAACGCACTTTCCTCAGTCAAATCATCAAATCAGTCTTAGAGGTTTTGCTGGGCTCGTCACGGGAGGGGGTCTGCCTAAGAGGGGCCTGGTAACTGAAGGCATTTGGTGATTGCTGAGTGACGTGCCTTCCCCTCAGTGTGGCCTCAGGGTGACCCCTTGCTGAGGTCAGGAACCGGGGGCAAGCTTCGTACTTTTTTTTTAAACGAGGGCTAATGATGTCCCCTTGGGGAATCACAGCTACAGGAAAGTATGAAACACAATTACTCCCCTCTGAGGAAGGACACCACAGAGGGGTCAGGACCCTCGACAGCTGTGAATAATGACATGGACTGCAGAAGCAAGGAAGGGGTCTGACACCACCGAACTTCCTTTAGTAGCTTGTGAGGTACTTTTGTAAGAACACAAGCCCGACCAGACCCCACTCTCTACTTACGCCCTCCGAAGGATTGTTTTGTTTTGTTTGAGACAGGTTTCCCTGTGTAGCCCTGGCTGTCCTGGAACTCACTTTGTGGACCAGGCTGGCCTCGAACCCAGAAACATAACCTGCCTCTTCCTCCCCGAGTGCTGGGACTAAAGGCATGCGCCAGGTTCACTTCTAAGCCAGACTCTAACCCCTCCCAGGATGTTCAGCAATGCCTACAGCACTCAGTGACTGAATCCCTTCTCCATTTCCCTGACCCTGTCTCTCTCTGTCCCTGCACACCTCTCCCAAACGCTATCTATGTAGTTCCACTCAGCCTGGCCACATCAGCAACTCCGGGACCAACACCTCCCACTCCTGAGGGTGTTTGTCCCTACCTCAGCACTTATCATGAGGAGCCAGACCGGGACACCACCTCCAGAACAGGAGCTGGTTTTCTCTGGACTATATCTACAAAGGTCGGGTATAGAGAAAATGGTGGGTGAGTGTCTTCGGAACTGCAGTGTGAATAAACAAGTGCAGTACCATGCTGCCTTCGGCTCTTTCAGACAGCTACGTCGGGGCTAATGAGACCTGCCTGATCCGGCTGATGGACTGTTTGCGAGCTTTTCTTGCTACAAACACTAAATTGGATGGGTATTTTATTAAAAGATGATCACTCAGAATGAACCTACCAACAGTGAATAAACTATGGAACCCCTCCCCTCCCCAGGGCTTTAATCACAGATGTCCATTTGATTTTTCCCATGATACACACAGGGAGCTCACAAGACAACTGGCTGGGCTAGCCGGTCTCCCCCCAACTACTCATAAAAGCAGCCATCTGTCCAGGCCAGGTGGGGCCAACTCCTGCCTCCAGCCCATCCCATCTTCCTAGAACTCAATCAATGAGGCTTCCCCAGCCTCGCCTCCTCCTGGGGTTTCCATGGGGATCTTCCTCTTGCACTCCTCCCTCCACCGCCCACCCCCCCCCCCCCCCACACACACAGTCTAAGGCTCCGGGATAAAAGCTCAGCTGTCAGCCAGGAGTTGGGGGGGGAGGGAGGCTTGCTGGGTGGTGAGCAGCAGGCCCCGCATGCTCTACAAGGTCATTTGAAAGAGACACAAAACAGATCCTGGGGGACCCCGTGAGCACTCCTGCCCAGTGGTGTGGCAGACCCAGGTACCTGTGGTCTGTTTTGTGGGACAGCTGTCTTCCGTGAGGCCCAGCACTGGTTCAAGCTGAGGCAAAGCATGGCAAAGCAGGCTGAGGAAGGCGCTGCCCATGAGACCCTCTAGGAAAACAACTATTAAAAGAACCCAGTAGTCCCATGCCCAGTCTCTCACTTAAGAGTGTAACTCGTTGGATGCAAGGGCTTGTCTGAAAACGGGTTTCCTGAAGGAAAGGAAAGCAGGGCCATTCAAGCATTGGGGTTAACCTAGGGGATTGCAATGGAGACTTGTGAATACCTCTGGTAAATCTGAGGCATCCTTTTGGCATGTACTGCTGCATACCAAGCTTGGAGAGGAGGAGGTACACAGGCAGACAGGAGAGACCTGACTGTGTGACGTGCTCCATCCCTAGGACCGAAATGTTCCATCCCTAGGATCGAAGTGCTCCATCCCTAGGACCGAAGTGCTCCATCCCTAGGACTGAAGTGCTCCATCCCTAGGACCGAAGTACTCCATTCCTAGGACCGAAGTGCTCCATTCCTAGGACCGAAGTGCTCCATCCCTAGGACCGAAGTGCTCCATCCCTAGGACCGAAGTGCTCCATCCCTAGGACTTGTAATTACCACTCACTCACTTATCTCAGATTGTGGCTAACAGGTGGGGCCAGCTAACCGGAAGGTTTGGTTCAGCATAGACAGAATTCACGCGTGGGTCACAACCCAGACTGGCGCTGCTAGTGCTGCTCCGGACATAACGTACGGCATGTGGGGAAGTCAAGTGTCCATACCAACTTTCCTGCTGGCCCCCGTAAGTGCGACGCCTCAAGGCAACATCTTGAGACTCTGCTTCCTCCTCTCTGTGTGTGTTTTCTCAAAACTTGCCCTTCCACCACCTCTCCAGCCCTCTGCAGAGGTCTCCAGCCCTGCCTGCCTTCCCTTCCCTAGCCTCTGGCCAGCCCAGATGCTCCCTTGTAGTGCTTTCTATGGAGTGAGCGCATGGCTACCTTCTCAACACCGGGCACTTGGAGGGCTCACCGGGCTCACCGGAACTTGAGAATCAGATGTCCTGGGCTGAACTCAGCCTCCTCCTCCTCCTCCTATTACCCAGGATCCTCTGTGGCTCCCATTCAATGCCTTCTACTTCCTCCTTGGTTTACACCTTAGCACAGTGGTTCTCACCTTGTGGGCTGTGACCTCTTTGTGCATCAAATGACCCTTTCACAGGGGTCTCTTATCAGAAATCCTCCATATCAGATATTTACATTATAATTCATAACAGTAGCGAAATTACGGTTATGAAGTAGCAATGAAAGTTATGGTTGGGGGGGCGGTCACCACAATGTGAGGGGCTATGTATTAAAGGGTCACAGCATTAGGAAGGCTGAGAAGCACGGCCTTCGCAGGATTGTTGAAGTAGTCTCCCAGGGAGGGCCTGTCATTCTCGGCTTCATTCTCTCACCCACCCACCTTGCTGCCAAAAGGTGAAATCCAAGCAAGCCATCCATCACCTGCTCATTCAAACATGCACCCTTGACTGGCACCCAGGGGCCTCACTGTCTCTCCTTATAGCCTTTCTCCAACCAGTGATGCCAGACTCTCAAGTAAGCTCACCCCCCTTCCTTCCTCAAGCTTCTGGGGCCTGCTCACTCGTCTCTGCCTACGGACATTCTCTCCCTCCTCTGTGGCCCCACCGGAATCCTCCCTCCACCTCTCTGGTCCATGATGTCATCCTAACAGCCTAGTGCCACCAACGTCTCCTGCATCACATGCTATTTCTAGAAGGCTAGCCAAGTACCCAGCTAATTGCCACCCATCTTCGAAACCAGTCCTGGGCACACTCCCTGCCTGCGTTAAGATGTGCTTGTCAGGGCCAGGGATGATGGCACACACCTGCAATGCCAGCACTCGGGAGGAGGAATCTGGAAGATTGAGAGTTTGGGACCAGCCTGGGCTACACTGTGAGTTCTAGTCTAGTATAGGCTGCAAGGTGAGAGCAATCTCAAAAAGAAGAGGAGGAGGAGGAGGAGGAGGAGGAGGAGGAGGAGGAGGAGGAGGAGGAAATACTTGTCTGACTGAATAATTTGTGGTTTTTACCAACAAGCATTTTTTTCACAATTGAAGTATACATTTGAAATGTGGATTAAGTTCCAAATTCAACGTGTGAAACAAGAATCCCATGCAATCAACACTCCACAAAGTTTATGACAGCTCATCTGGGGTCTTTCCCAAAGGATGGGCCAAACGGGCTGCTTCCTACAGCCTTGGAACAGACGCCTGTATCTGAGCAGCAGCAGGAAGGAAAGCCAGTCAGCTCATGTAGGGACCATGTTTTATTTAAATGTGCTGCGAGATTTTTAATTTTTTATTATTGATCTTTTTGCCAAGTATAAGTGATCATGTTCACACAAGTTAAGTGCATACATTAAGTACTTCTAAAATAAAATGACTACCAGGAAAGACTTCGAATGCCTTGGATCTAGGTCCCTCTGCCCTCCTGATTTTCCACATCCACTTTCTTGTTCTATCTAGGGAGCTCCTGGAGATCTTTTGTTACCGTGCCAACAGGGGACAGCTCTTTCAGGAGCACCGATGTGTGGCGGTGACAAGCCAGACAGCTTAGAAAAAAATTAACAAACTGGAACATGGTGAGTTGCACTGGACTTTTTGCTCAATGGGTAAAGACCTTGCCTCAGGCCGGAGCCTGGGCCACATCTTGGGACGGGAATGATCTCTGCAGGACAGGCTTGCGTGAAGAAAGACAAGGTGCCGGTCCTGTGACCAACTGGGGGTAGGAGCAGGAGTCAGGAAAGGGATACACCCTGGGAGTGCTGGACCAAAACCAAGATCTTAGGCTAGGGTTTCAGAGGTAGGGGAGAGACAATGGTGGGGTCGGTGTTGGCAGGCCTAGAGGGCATGCCCGGCTTTTACTCCTGGCAGCCTTGAGGAAGTTCTAGCTAGAGAGGAATTTGGCCTGTTTATATTTTTGAGGATAAACGCTTCTTACTGGTGAGTGGTTATTTGCTGATCTGATGTCTGAAGAACTGACTCTTATGGCTTTAGCACACATTTTTTTTTTTTTTTTTTAGTGAGTGAGGTAAGGCACACAGGTTTCTGTGTTATTTCTCTTTCATTTCCTGGGTGTCTCTGTAGTCTTTGTCCTCTGGGGCTCTTGCTTGTCTTGAAGATTCTTTACACATTTTGGACTGAGGCTTAGAACTCAGGGGCAGAGCAGTTGTCTAGCACGCACAAAGCCCTGGGTTCCATTCCCAGCGCACAGCCCCAAATCTGTTCTGAACTGGAAGACGCAAAGCCGCTGCAGCAAGCAGCAATTCTTTCCTGGGTTTGCCATGTCTTTCGAGTGCTTCTGGGCAAGTTCTTTTTCCTTGCAGATTTTATTTCTATGTCACTGAATGTCCTTTAAAATCGAAGAGAAATGCAAACTGAAGAGATATTTGGGCGGCGGGTCTAATTTTGTTTGCAGCTTGCCAAGAGTGAGGCTTAAGCTCTTTTTATCGTCCTTGCTATGGAAGTTTTAAGACACGGAATCAGGGTGTGTGTCTCAAGAACCATGGCCTCCTATAAAGTATGTCTATACCACACTGTTGAGATTTTGTTGCTGTACAAGTGAGTTTATCAGCAGCCCTAATCCAGTATCGCATGGTTTGGGAAAGGGAGGGGCTGGAGCGGAGAGTTGGAAGAGTCTTCCACCAGCCAGACTAATAGATCGCTTCCCACAGGGCAGAGTGGGAAAAGGAAACTTTTCCCTTTTCCACTTACCTCTTCTACATCCAAACAGGCTCAACAACTGTTTGGGGCAGATGAGTGGGAGGATAAGAAGAGACATGTTCACACCCAAACCCTGGAGTAGGGGGAGGGTGAGAGTGGTGGGAGGAGGAGGTAAAGGGAGGAGAGGAGGGGGAAGGGAGGCAGAAAAAAAGCTGCAGACTTTAAGAGAAACTGTTCCTCAAGGTCACACTGCGGGTGGTGCTGGAATCAGAATTCGAATTCAAGCCCAGGATTGCAGGGCCGAGAGTTCTAGAGAAAGCCACACAAATGTGCCCTCTTCTTGTTGGCTCTGCAACCCGCGCTTGGCCACAGGGCGCTGGGAGTCACTCTTCCTGGGCCTCTCCAGCACGGGGCTTGGCGGGGGGCGGGGGGTGTCCCTTGTTTTTCCTGGCTCAACCAGAGTGGACATATTTGCCCCGCACAGGGCTTTGGCTTCCTCCCTGCTTCCCAGAGCCCCGAGCCCTCTGTTCTCTCCAAGTTTGCCTCGCAGCCAGGCTGGGGTCCGTCTGCTAGCGGCTCCCGGACAGGGCAATCACAGTGTTCACTGCCCAACTGCCAGAGATGAACCATAACAATCTCCACCAGCGCCTAGCGAGTGCCAGGCACTTCTGCAGCTCAGAAAGCCACAGACGAGCAGACCCCAGAAATTACTGCCCTCGTCATACAGATGAGGCAGCTGCTGCAGCTCTGGGAAATTGGATGATGTGCTTGGGTTCACAAGGCTAATAGGAACGATAGACTGGGTGCTTCCTGAGTGCCAGGCGCATGCCTCCGCACCACCCCGCAGTTCCCTCCAACACTCGAGTGAAGAGGGCACAATTCAAATCCCCATCTTAGGGATGAAGAAGACCGAGGTTGTGGTGCCTGGCCCAAGGTCACCCCAGAGAGTGACGGATGTACTACCGAAACATAGCCGGGTGACTCTGGGGTCAATTTTTGGTGGTGTCTCCACCACACAGAGAGCAGCGGGTTTCAAACCCAAAGTACCAGAGGCTGGCTTCAACGCTATGCCCGAGGCTGGGCGCAAACCAACCAGCTCGGATTGCCACAGCTCGCGGAGACATTTCCGCTGACCGGGACCAGAGAGACCCCAAGAACAACGGGTGTGACCGGTACCGGCCGGCGATCACCCCTTAGCAGGAACTGGAGAACACTTACCATAAAAGAGAGGGCGAGTGCCTGCCCGGGAGGAATCCCCAGCGCCGGTAGGTCCGGGAGAGGTCTGCTGCCGCTGCTGCCCACTCAGGGGCGCCCGAGCGACCCCGCGGATGCTGGCTACTTCTTCGTCAGCGGTGCGTCCTCCCGGCTTGTGCCCGGCGGCAGCGCTTCTCTCCCCGCAGGGTGCCCTGGAGTTAGGGACGTTCTTGGCGAAGTTGGCGCTCAGGAGCAGCGAGGGGGCGCCGAGGTCCGGTCCCGAGCGGTGAAGCGTCCGACTGCCCCGATCTCAGGGGTGGCGCGGAAGCCCTCCCTCTGGCCGCCCTGAAGCTTGGCGCCTGACCTGGAGGGCGGTGAGTTCCGTGCTTAGGGCGCACGGGCCGCACCTCGGCCACCGGTCCTTGGTGCACCGGGTTTCTTCCCCGGAGCCCCGGGCGCACGCCGCGATGGCTGCAGCGGTGGCCAGGGCCTGGGCTGCGGTGCGCTCATCGCCTTCCCCAGGGGCTAGGCGCCTTTGTGCGCGGGGCGCGCCGACCGCCTGGGCCAGCTCTGGATGCTGCAGCCGCCGCCTCCCCCTCCTCCTCCACGGTCGCCCGCTCCCCGCCTTCCCGGCCGGCCCGGAGGCTGCAGCTGAAAGCCGATCCGGCTGAGCTCATCCCTGAAGGCCACTAATCCAATAGCCGCGGAAGGCGCGGCCGCCGGGAACGCCCCTTCCCCCACCATCCCGCGCCCCGGCCGTCCCAGCTCGGGCCGCTGCCGGCTCTGCCACCTTCTGGAGGCCACCAGCTGGCGGGAGAGGGAAGTGGAACGCGCGTCCGCGCCCCTGGGCCGAAGTGGCGCGGACGCCATTCACTCATCTGCCTGCTGGCCGGCCTGGACGTTTGCTCACACACGCGTTCATTCATGCGCACGGGTCCTCCCTCATTCATTCAAGCGTGCCTGGAGAGCCACAGTGGGTGTCTCTGGGGGCAGGGGATAGAAGAGAGGAAACAGCACAGTCACTAGATAGCTTTGGTGCCTGCACTCAAGGCGTGTGGGAAACAGCGACCGGGAGAGAGAATGCTTTAATTCCTTGCCTTAGGCACACACATGTCCATACTTTATTTCTGAGGCCAGATTCCAACTCATCTTTCAAAGTCCAATTTCATGCAGCACCTGCTCTACTGTATCTTTCTCCGCCCACCTAAGAAAAAGGTCTTTGCTCAGAGGGCTACTGGCACTGACGGTGGGCGGCTCCCTAGCTAGCCAGAGCTCAGAGGTAAGGAAGAGGGCGTGGCCAGAGTGAGGGACCCTCTTTACTCCTCCCACATTTGTTTCCTTGGGGAAAGAAAGCGAAGGTTCCTGGCCAGGGCATCCTGCTGGCAATCCCAGAGTTGACATCAGGTCCATTCCAGTTTTTATTGACCTCACTCCTCTCTGATGGGCTCCAAGCAAAGATTCTACATCGGAAAGTGTCCTTCCCGCCCCTCCCCCCAACGGACACTGAAGATAAGCACCTGCGATCCAATCCCTGTGAGGGAAGTGTGTTGACCCAGGCTATGGAATTTCTCTCCCAGACTAGGGAGGGCAATTTGAGAATGTTTTTCTTGTGGAAGTGGCTGCATGAATTAGCTGCTGGACGCAGAAGGCATTACAGTCTCATGGTGGGTACCTGTAACAGCCTGCGGTATGACTGGAGCCAGAGCACGAAGTAGGATGAAACAGGAGTGGATACTTAAGGGTCTTGGAGGCCATCCAAAGGGCTTGGCTTTTCCCCAAGATCCTCTTGACCTTCACAGATTTGCTGTCCAGAAAGATAATCCAGTGGCAGAGTGGATAGATGGATGAATAGAGCAGGCCAGCTGGGATGCTCCTTTAGAGATCCAAGCAATAAACAATGCTCTACCAATCAGGACAACTCAGTGGTGTGCAAAGGGTTATATTGAGCAAGTATTTATGGTGCTTATGATTTTATTTATGCTGCTTCACTGTGTTTGCACGTCTGTCTCTCTGTCCCTCCGTGTCTCTGGATGCCCTTGGGATGGCACAGAAGAGCTACTGAAGGAACAAGACCCGTGCACACGCTTGCTTGCTCCTCTTGAAATCCCATCCCCTCCCTCCTCAGGACATTTCTGGGGCATCTGCTCTGCTAGCTGCTGTGGCACTGACAGACCTGGACAGCATGAGGTGAGAACTGAGGAGAACTCAGAGCAAAGGGGGGCCTGAGAAAGACTTTCCAAGGACTGGAGAGATGACTCCAGTGCTCAGAAGCCCTTGCTGGCACCCAGCGGTGGTGGCGCATGCCTTTAATCCCAGCACTTGGGAGGCAGTGGTAGGTGGATCGATCGCTGTGAGTTTGAGGCCAGCCTGGTCTACAAAGCGAGTCCAGGACAGCCAAGGCTACACAGACAAACCCTGTCTAGAAAAAAAAAAAAAAAAAGTAAAAAGAAGCACTTGCTGATCTCCCACGGTTCAGTTCCCAGCATCCACACGGTAGTTCACAGCTATCCAGAATTTCAGTTCCAGGCAATCAGATGCCTTCCCATGAGCACCAGTCATGTACACAGTGTGCATACATTCATGCAGGCAAAACACGCATACACTTAGACCTGAAGAAACAACAAGATGCTCAAGACTCTGCAGCTGATGATTTCTTTACCTGGACCCTGATACCATTTGGCCAACACTCATTTCTTCCTCCTTGCTGGGAGACTTCACAACAGCTTAAGATCAAGTGTGGGGTGGGGGAGGGTGGGGGGGGAGGAGTCAGTAGCCGCAATTTGAGAAACTATTCCGCCAAACACAAACCTATGTGCCAGATAGGTTCACTACACAGACCTTTACAAATGTGACTTACCTCAGGCACCAAGGAATGGGCACAGCACTACCCCACCCCAAGCGTCACCAAAGTTCCCCAAACACTGCACCATGTCCAGAATAGCATAGGTATGGGGTGTCCCGAGGTTTGAAATGTGCACAAATGGCTATTCATTCCAGATAGGGCATCCAGAGAAATAATTTCACCCAAGCCTAGTTTGGTGAACCAGTAAATTTATTGGAGTTACTTATAGAAGCATAGGAGGCACAAAGGTGTCACTAAAAAGCCCACTCTAGTAATGGATGCCAACTTGAGAAAGCTGTATCACTGGGGCTCCCTGCACAGCTTGCAATCGGAAGAGTCTCCATACCCCAGCTTTTACAAGCTTGAGAAGGGGCCTTGTGAATCTTGTAACTTTCATGAGCTTTCTGAGCCTTCTCAGTTTTATGAGCTTCTGGAGTCTTATTGAACCTTTCTCCTCCCTCTCCAAATATTTCAGTTCAGAGGAAACAACCATACAGGAAGAGGAAACAATTTTGCCATTCAGGAACAGCCTGGATAACCTGATGAAGTGTTCTTTAAACCGCAGTCTGCAGCCTATAAACTGGCCTCTGGTAATCCCTGACCCTGGACTGCCGCATCCTGCCCCCTCCCCCTGAAGTGTAGGCTGGACTCCGCTCTCTTGCTTTTCACAAATAGAACACAGCAGGACAGACAGGACATTCCTCCTGGCATTGGGTAATGAAAAGACCAGCTGCTCCGGGCACTCCTTGTCCTCCTGCTCGTTTGGCACCACCCCCTGAAGGCAGCCAGGTGTTGTGTTGTGAGGGAATTTGGTGAGGAACTGAGGCCGGGCACTGTGGGACTGAACGAGGCAGCGCATCCCTCCTCAGCCAAGCCGCCCCATCAGGTTGTGGTTCTTTTGATGTCTTGACCACATTCAAAACCACCGAGTCAGAGGCACACACTAAGCTATACTGATCGTAACTGTAGGAAATGCCAAGAAAGTGTTGGGATTCCGAATCTTGGGATTGCTCATCAGCATCGGATAACTAATGAAATATTCTTGATTACAAATTTTTTTTTTTTTTTATTGAGTCAGGGTCTCTCTGTGTAGCCTTAGCTGTCCTGGACTCACTTTGTAGACCAGGCAGACCTCGAACTCACAGACTCCACCTGCCTCTGCCTCCCGAGTGCTGGAATTAAAGGCATGCGCCACCACGCCCCCCGGCTTAACAAAATATTCTTAACTGCCAGAGAGCAGATCTAAAAATCTTTGAAAAACTCAGCACAGACTCATTCCAAAGAGCACACGATGTCTCATGGGCATATAGCCAAGCACTTATGGGCTTAAATCTCAGCTTAGACACGTTTGCTCTTAGCCTTCTTATTTGAAAGCCAGGGTATCTTAGTTTGGGCTTCTATCACTGTGAAGAGACACCGTGACCACAGCAACTCCTATAAAGGACAACATTTAACCAGCTTAGTACATCAATTGTTACGGCTGGAAGCCTAGACTCATGCAGGCGGACAGTAGTGCTGCTGGCAAGGCAGCTGAGAGGCATCAGACTGACAGACCCAGCAGCGGGCAGTGAATGTCATGCTAGACTTGGCCTGAGCATTTGAGACCTCAAAGCCTGCCCCTTAGTGACACACTTCCTCCAACAAAGCCACACCTACTCCAACAAGGCCACATCTCCTAATAGCGCCACTCTCTAGGAGCCTATGCTGCCATTTTCATTCAAACCACCACAATGGGGAAGGGGTAAAGAATTTCTTCTATGTTGTAGAATATTACAAAGTAGGTATTCGGTTAGCCTTTTCCTTATGCTTCTTTGGTCAGTACCCCAAAATCTGCAACATTCTTAGACTTTCGGAATGAAGAGTCATGCCTTTGATTATGAGATTGCCTGTGTCTAAAAACCCCTCTCTTAGGTTTTCGGGCATACAGATTTACATAGCATGGAGTAGTAAGTGGACCCATGGACGCCCTGAGCCGGCCTTTGCTTGCCTCTGCTTCTTCAGGTCTTGGTTTGCTGGCTACTGCCCAGGTGTCAGCTATCAAACCCTGGACTCTTTCTTGGTCTTGCAGAAGTGCTCAACTTTGGTTTTACCGCAGCTGAGGAAAATCTGTGGGTTTTGTGACATGTTTTGGAGTGCAGAACTTGCTGGAAGGAGGCTTGTGTCAGGGCAGGAGAAGGAGGTATATAGGTCTGCCTGTTCTTCACCTTGACCTACAATATAGTATGATCCTGTTCTGGTCAGCTCAGGTGCCATCATCTCTATGCGATGTCTGAGTGGTCTTCACAAACAAAACAAAACAAAACAAAACAAAACCAAAAACCTGATACATCCTTCAAGGCTGCTCCCATGACTCATCGGATGGTCTTTATATTATTAATGGAGTCTGGGTCTGCCCGTTCACCTAACTTTACTTCTTTTCATCTGGCCCTGGGACAGGACATAATCAACCACAGAACCCCTAAAGTGTGTCCACCTCATTCTCCCTGACACTGGCCTCCACACCTGCAGATCCTTTTCCCTGATGCTGACTTACCTCCAGGTACCTCTAACTAACTTGCCTTTCAGCCTGCGTGCAACACATCTCCTCCAGGAAGCGCTCTGTACCCCAGGCTTGACCTATGTTCTCCAGTGTGTGTCTCCCCCCCCCCCCCCCCCCCGCGTCGGTGCTGAAGTTGCCTCTTTTCTTGTCCCCACTCCAAGACAGGAGCACTTCAAGGGCAAAGGTGTCTTTTTCATCTTTGTAGCTTTGTTAACAAGCCTATATTTTCTTTTCACTAATTTCTCAAGGTACAATGCTCTATATTTTTTCCTTAGTAGCCCTGGCTGGGTGAGGGGCCACTTATTTGATAATCACACAGCAGTTGGTTCTGACATCTTGTAAACCCTCTGGGATGTTCAGATCACATTCTTGCACCTGGCAGTGGCTCTCTTCTATAAAATAAAACCAACCAACCAAACAAACAAACAAAACAAACAGATGAACTGAAATAATATTTGTAAATATTTATGACATACAGTTAGGACAGTGAAGATTTAGGGTTGTCGGATTCATTTTACCACTTCTGGCACTCTGTTTAAGGCCTGGTACAAAGTAGATAGCCATGAAGGTTCTAGGGATGAGCGACTGAAGACAAAGCAAACGGAACTAGAAACAGAAGAAAGAGGGCAAGGTGCTTTGTCCAACTTCTCTCTTTCCTTGTTTCTTTCATATTTAAAGCACCGGACAATCAGAATTGGATTATTCATCGTCTTTAGTTGATGACACACTAGCATCATCAGTTTACACATGCCCTCTCTGTTAAGTGCTTTTCCACTGCCATGATAAAACACCGCGTCTGTGTTACAGTTCTGGGCCAGAGTGGCGGGTGGGGATGGGGGTGGGGGTGGAGGAACGCTTCCCTAATGCAGCTCTGCGGCATGGTTTCCTCTATGGAAGTGATATCCTGGCAGTTGGGAACCAAGGAATACCACAAAGTGACACCACACAACAAACCTCACACTGGAGATTGACTGGGAGAGACACAAGAGGGTGGCCTGCCTCTGCTCAGGTGAGACTCTGCAGGAAACTGAGCAGGAGACAGGCTCATATAGGGTTTGTTGGTAGAGGAGCTTTCCAGGGTGGGGATTAGTTAGATTTCAAGTCCAATTTGGGGATTAGTGAGAGTTCGAACTCAGGGACTGGTGGGTTTTGGGGAGATTGGTGGGGTTGGATAAATCTTCAAACCCGGAAGTGGGCTCGGACCTTTTACTGTACAGTGTCTAAGGCAATTTATAGGGAAAAAAAAAAAAAAAGAGCTTATGGGGCTTGCTTACCATTTCAGAAGATGAGTCTATGACCATCATGGTTAGGAACAAGGCAGCAGGCAGGCATGGCAGGCAGGGAGCAGGCAGACAGACTTCATCTGTTCCTTAAGCATGAGGTGGAGAGAGGAGGGAAGGAGCAGGGGAGGGGAGAGAGAGAGAGGGAACTGGGAATGGTGTGGGCTTTTAAAACCTCAGCTCCTAACCTTTCAACGACAGAGGCCAAAGTAAAGTACATAAGGTTTTTACATCATTTCTGTGTGCGTTTGATATATAGATCAATATCTGGACAAATGTAATCTTTTATTTTCTGGTAACTTGTGATCATTGAGAGAGTGTTTGAAGCTTTCTCATGGAATGTATATAATGGCGTGAAAAATTCCTTCAGAGAAATTTATGTTCCTCTCATTTATACCAAAATGCAAAATTTCAGCATGGATGTGAAAAGCATTAAAATTATAACTGTGTACAAGGTGAAAATAATTGACTAAATTTGCCCCTTTTCACACAAAATAAAATGTTAAAGTTAAAAAACAAAAAACAAAACCCTCAACTCCCCACCCCCCAGTGACACACCTCCTCCAACAAGGCCACACCTCCTAATCCTTTCCAAACTGGTCCCCAAGTAGGGACCAAGCATTCCAACGTATGAGGCTATGAGGACCAGTCTTATTCAGACAGCCACAGGCCTTACTGATTTATTTTTAAGACTTAATAAACTGTAGGGGTCCAAAATCACTGAAGGAAGACCACAGACTTGAATAATATGTAAAACCGAAGAGCGTTTGTTTGTTTTGCAGAAACAGCCCATATGCAGGAGTCAACTATCCATGCAAAATGGTGGTGACCTCAATAGGGAGCTTGCAGGGTCTTTTCTCTCTCTCTCTCTCTCTCTCTCTCTCTCTCTCTCTCTCTCTCTCT
>OU015755.1:24604398-24617669 GCA_907169655.1 Acomys percivali | reverse complement strand
CTTCTTCTTCTTCTTCTTCTTCTTCTTCTTCTTCTTCTTCTTCTTCTGGTTTTTTGAGACAGAGTTTCTCTGTGTAGCCTTGACTATCCTGAATTCGCAGCGGAGAGCAGGCTGGCCTCAACCTCATAAAGATCCGGCTGCCTCTGCCTCCTGAGTGCTGGGATTAAAGGCGTGTGCCACCACCGCCCGGCTTCCTCTTAATTTCTTGAATGTCTGGTATATATAGTCACAGTAGTATTTCTTTATTTCATTGTCTGCTAATTCTACTCTCCATGCCATTTGGGAATCAGTTCAAGTGATTGTATTTTCATTTGGGCCCATATATGCCTGCTTTTTTGCATGTTCTTTTCCTACTGAGAATGTTTCTTGATCATTCATTTCACCCAGGATCCTGTCTCACTGGTGAGAACTTTTCTGTCTTTAGCCTTGTTTGAAATTGATGCTCTGCGGTTTTTGGTCATTGCCTTGCAGGATCTTCGTACTGCTACTTTGTACTAAGCTGAGTCCTCCCGGGAGGCCCCTTTGTAGGTCTCTTCGGCCCTCTGGGTGGCGGGTTATTTCCTCGTATTCTCCTTTGCAAAGGAAGCCACTTTGGCCTCCTTGCTCTCTGCTCTGTCTTCTGAAGTCAGAGCCGTAGCTGAGCTTCGCCAGGCCTCCCATGACCTGAAGATGCTCTCTCTGCACAGAAGGATGTGTCAGCGTAGGAGTCATCACAGTTGCTTTGCATCTCAGAGATCTGTCTCACTCAGAGATGCTCTGTGCATCTTACTGGCTTTCCTTTGTCCACATAGGGAAGCACATCCAGACTCCACTCTTCCATTTTGGTTGGGGGCAGAAACCTTCCTTTTTGGACTTCCTTATGCAACCACAGCCAGAGTAACTTCCTGATGATTTCCACAGAGGAGGCCTGGCTTAAAACACAGGTTACATGACTAATGTGAAGACTACATGACAGAGCATACGTAGACTGTCTGGGACAGTCCCAACAGCCGGCAGATGCTTGATGAATGTGGCTGATATGTTAGTCAGCTCTTGCTGTGGTAACAGAAAACCTCCACATCTCCGTGCTTACATAACAAACATTCCTAGTGGCTGCATCTGCCAGCCTACTGGTCTGCTGTGTTCTGTGAAACTCCCCATCGTTTGTCCCAAGTGCCAGGATTTCTCCTTCTGGGACTCAAGCTGATAGTAGCATCATCGGATACCCACTGTTCTGTGGTACAGGGCAGGTCGTAGAGCCAAATAAGCCACAGATGTTCACTTAATGTTTTGTTGCCCTGATGTGGTATCTTTGTTGCATCCTCTCATATGTCACTGCCCAAAGTAGGTTACATGTAGTCATGAAAATATGTGAGAACCTGCTGTGCTCTCCACCCAGAGAGAGAGAGTCCTGGCTGGAAAAGGATGTACGTACAAAGGAGAGGAGAATTGGGAGGACTACTGCCCTCTACCACAGCTGATGATCGCTATTAGCAGATGCTTCTACAAGCGAGTTTCTCTGCACATTCTTGAAAATAGCAGTTTTTCCTTATGTGTAGTGGAGCGGACGCCTCTTTGTCTATTGGGCCTTTGTTTTTCTTGTTTTGTTTTTGTTTTTAAGAAAAATAATTTATTTTCATTTTGTGTGCATCGGTGTTTTGCCTGCATGTGTGAGGGTGTCCGATCTTGGAGTTACAGACAGTGGTGAGCTGCCATGTAGGTGCTGGGAATTGAACCCTGGTGCTTTGGAAGAGCAGTCAGTACTCTTAACTGCTGAGCCATCTCTCTAGCCCTTTTGTTCTGTTGTTGTTGTTTTTGAGACAGGGTAGCTCTGTGCAGCCTTAGCTGTGCTGGCACTTAACTCTATAGACCAGGCTGGCCTCAAACTCACAGAGATCCACCTGCCTCTGTCTCCCAAATGCTGGGATTAAACACTGGGCTTTCCTTAATCTCAGGCATGTATCAGCTCTATACATGCTCTATCTTTGCCCAGGGGCCTCTGTAGACCTGTGCCGCAGTGGGAAGATGATTCTCCTCCAACGGTCTGAAAGGCCACCCTGTAGACAGGTGGGTGGTAGACACACTGCTTGAAGAAGACAGCATCTGTGGTCTGAGCATGGCGAGAAGACAGAGCTGTGGTGTTTAGTTTTCACTTGTGACATGTTCATCCTCAGTACTTGAGTCTTTACTCCTTACCATGGGTGCAGGGAAAAGGCTTTGGGGCCACGATGCCTGTGTCATACCTGAGAAAATCAGCCCAGGCCAGGAGAATGGCAGGCACTATTCTTTGTTACCCAGTAAACCCCTCCACGTCCTCCAGCACGAACGGCTTCTGCCCTACGCTACATTCTAAGAACCTTGTTTTGGATGGCATTTCACTTGGCAGTGAATTATAGGCTGCCTTGTAATAGGTCTCCTGTTATATTATTTAACTGCCGTGTGGCTCGACGAGGAAGGGACTCAGATTTTCCAAGCGCTTGTTCTGTGCCAGGCCTCTAACATGAGTAGCAATTTAAAGATCGTGATGGCAGGGGTACCAGTGGCACCATTCCTGCATAGGCTCAGAGAGGAGCTAAGTGGTTGTTTAAAGGCAGTGGGGCGGTAAATGGCAGAGCTGGAATTTAACACAGCTCTCTTGGCTTGGCATTGTGATCAAGGGCATTTTTAATTCTTGGAAAGCAAGAACCAGAAATCTTTATCCTTTTTAAATATCACTCACAGAATCCAGTAAGAAGACTGGGAACTGGGTGGGTATCTGAAAAACAATTAATTTTTCTTTATGAAGAGAGAAGCAGGTGGCTCAATGTTCCTTGATTCCTGAAAAAAAAAATGTGTGGAGCATGAGGTTGAGAAAAAGGATAGTCCTTCTTGGCTCCTGTTCCCTGCTGATCTAACACTCAGCTAGCTGAGGGAACAGTAGATTGAGGTCACCAAGGGGTGAAGAAGTACATGGGCAGACAGGGTTGGGTTGGGAAATCTATGAAGTCACAAGGGAAGAAAGGAGCCACACTAATGGCGCCTGTAAGCTTGGCTCTCATCATCCATCATCCCCTTGAAGGCATGTCTTATTTTGTGGGAGTCATAGTGTCTTACTCACACTTAATAGCATCATGCAGAGTAAGGAACTGATGTTGGTTTCAGTTCAGATACAGCTGACTGTCAAAGACCTGACTATAGCCAGTACATCCTGGATAGCACTGCCCTGATGAGAGTAAGTTGGACCATGGCATCAGCGAGGAAGGCTTGCGTTGAGAACACGAGGAATTCATAGCAGGAAAGGTATTCCACCCACGTACTGAAGGCCATCCATGCTACCCTGTCTGATCTATTGCCATCCGTGACCTCTTTTTGCCTGCTATGACCTGTAAGGCAGCCAAACATGTTGTCTGTTTCATTGAATTATCCTTTTATGTCTTTGACATTATCATTCGTTCTCTCTAAGACAACCAACAGGTCTAAGGTGAACACTGTAGTTACAATGGCACCTATTAAAAGGATCTGGGGATGTGTGCCAATGCAAGAAAAGCACGCCGTATTGGCCAAAACCGCTGATGAGACACAAATATGGAATAATCATTGGAGCAACAGCATAGGCAGGTTCATGGCCTCTCTCCTAGCGAGCACAGAGCATAAGAGAGGTGAGCAGTGTGTTCAAGGCCACACGTCTAATAGTCTACTCAGAGATGCACATATGAAATGTGTTATCTATGAAGCTGGGATGAGTGCGTTTACAAGATTCGGGAAGGACTTAGCTGGTTCCATGACTGCAGTTGGCTCTCCTGAGCCAGATATTTCCCCTGCACCTTGGAAGTTTCTTTTCTCTCCTTCCTCCAGTGTTCTCCAAATACTATCCAGTGCGGCATGGCTGGACACCCCTGGCTAGCTGCTGAAACGCTCCTCCTGTCTCTTATATTAATAGAACAATAGCTTTACTTTTAGTCCAGTAGCTATCTACTGAACCTCAGGAAACAATTCCTGATCACTCTCAGCCAGCCCTGACCACATTTCCCTTCACTGGGGATTGATCTAGGAGCAGACAAATGGCCAGTGAAATTGGTCAATGAAATTGAAGAGGAATTCTCCTGAGACCTCCCAAGGAAGATTTTCTCTCACGATAGAAGGGAGAGTAGAAAACTTCATTTATTCATGTCCTTTCCTTCCAATATGAGACTTTTCCTTACAATAATATGATTGAAGCCATAGGCCTTTTTCAACTATGAAGACAAGGCTGGGAAACTCAGAGATGCCAATTCAGTACCCTGGATTGTGTTGAGCCGAAGCCAACCATGGCTCTGTTGCCTCTGCACATGCCCAGAATTTATCATGGCACCAAGGACATGTCAAGGGACATCAGTGACTTTCCACTTTATAGAGTTGACGCACTGGGAGTGAGAGTTAGTCAGTGCAATAGAAGAGGAAAACACAAGAGGGTGACAAGCATTTTAAGAGACAGAAAAAAGGGAGGGGGGATTGCAAATACCAGAGCATCTTGGAGAAGGCAGCATTAAAGCAAAATCCTAAGTGAGGTTGGTGTGTGAGCCACTGGGTAGCCAGAGCATGGGATGGGGTTCCAGGTAGCTAGGGTGAGGCCCTGCTTTGGGAGTACCTGTGTGTTTAATAGAGAGGAGACCAGCAAGGTGCAAGAAAAGTCATGATGCTAATGCAGCTGGTGTTTCTGTTATTATGAGTTCTTATTACACAAGTAGTTCGACAGCCTTTTCTGCCTCAGCCGTTCACAGGGGGACTGCTCGCTGCTTTTTGTCAAAAGGTCCCTAATTGTTGCAATGATCAAAACCCAAAAAAAAACCTTCTTGACTGGCTTGCCATTGAATAAAATACAAACTTCCTGACTTCAACATGAAGATCCTCCGTGAATGAATCAAGTCCCAGCTCCTGACTCAAATAGTGACTTCTCTCAATTCTTGTGAGACCTCAGTAAAGAGGCTGTCCCGCCCACACACCAGCAGACTTTGGCCATAAAGAAAGCTTGGGCGTGTTAACTTTAAGGAGTGCTCTGAGGTCAAGGGTTATTGTCATCACTCTTATGCGTTGCTGGCAGTAAGACAACTAGCAGCAGCCAATGGAAGTGTTGAGAAATTCATGACACCGAACAGTTGCATAAGCATTCACCCTTCAAGCAGATCACATTAAAAAAAAAAAAAAAAAAAAAATTACCGGGGCTGGAGAGATGGCTCAGAGGTTAAGAGCACTGTTTGCTCTTCCAAAGGTTCTGAGTTCAATTTCCAGCAACCACATGGTGGCTCACAAGCATCTATAATGAGATCTGGTGCCCTCTTCTGACGCGTAGGCAAAACATGGTGTACATAATAAATCTTAAAAAAAAAAAAAATTACCCCAGATGTAATACACTTCTGTGGTTCTCCTCTTCCCTGGGGGGCTGTTGGCTACCAGCCCACTGAGGCAAGAGGAACAGAAGACGAGATGCAGGGCCTGTCAGGCCATAAGTGTAGCAGGGATTGAACATTCTGGGAACCACCTCAGGTGATAGTTCAACTTAAATCAGGGAGAACAAAAGCTATATAGCCTTTGGGGAGTGGATGGGGGACTTCCAGGATAGACATTCATAACTGGTCAGAACCAGGCACTTTAAGGATGCTTGTTCTGCATTTGGCAACAAGCACACTCCTATCATATGAGCGGGAACGCAGCACCTAATTATCCTATAGGCGCAGGGAGGGGAGAGCTAGCAGGGAGCTGTGTCAAGGGCCTTGTATCCAATGTGATTAGGGGCATCTATGTCTAAAGACACTCTCCAGATGGAGTCAGGCAGAGAACCTGGAGGCCCTGCTTGGGACCTCAGAGTGGCTGCGCTCCGGGCCCTGGAAAGACTGCGACTTCAAACAGCAGGCTTCTTCCAACACACCTCTAGTGGTGAGAATATGTATGTGCACTCGAGTGTTGTAGCACTCTTTATTACTGTGAATTTTGATCTTAATGCAAGATTAAGAGCCAATAGGAGAAGATCCATTCATCCACTCACTGTAATGTAATGTAAAGGGGCTGGAGAGATGGCTCCATGATTAAGAGTGAATACTACTCTTGCAGGGGACCTGAGTCTGGTTCCCATCACTTGCTTTGTTTGTTGTTTGTTTTTGTTTTTGTTTTTCAAGACAGGGTTTCTCTGTGTAGCCTTGGCTATCCTGGACTGGCACTGTAGACCAGGCTGGCCTCAAACTCACAGGGATCCACCTGCCTCTGCCTCTGCCGCCTGAGTGCTGGGATTAAAGGTGTGCCCCACCACTGCCCAGCCCTCATCACTTGTATAGGATGCTTACAACTGCCTATAATTCCAGCTCCAGGGGATCCTGACAGCCTCTTACTGTCTCCACAGGCACCTGCATTTACACGCACATACCTCCTCTCCATGCATGTAATTAAAAATAGAAAACAAATGTTTCTTTAAAAAGCAAGATAGTAAGCTGGGCAGTGGTGGTGCATGGCTTTAATCCCAGCACTCTGGGAGGCAGAGGCAGGCGGATCACTGGGAGGTCGAGGCCAGCTTGGTCTACAAAGCAAGTCCAGGACAGCCAAGGCTAACATAGACCGACCCTGGAAAACAAAAACAAAACAAAAAGAAAGAAAAGAAAAAAGAAAGAAAACCTGACTTTTTTTTTGGTTTTTTTGAGACAAGGTCTCTCTGTGTAGCCTTGGCTGTCCTGGACTCCCTTTGTAGACCTGGCTGGTCTCGAACCCACAGCGATCCGCCAGCCTCTGCCTCCCGAAGAAAACATGATGTATTTCACCCTCTCAGTGTTTACAATTAACAGTTGCGACTCGGAGTCCAGCTTTGTCAGTGCTGTCCCGACAAATTCCACACACCAGCTAAATGCTGTCTGCACCCACTGGCACATGTACTTGTGAACTAAAACCTCCAGATTTGCACAGACACAAATGCCACTCTGATCCTCTGCTCTGTTTCTTAGGTTCCTCTATTCATGCTTGGAAACACTCCTTTCTCTTGGTTTTGTCACTTTGCTTGCCTTGGGGCATCTGGACCTGCTGCCCCGGTGCACCGGAAGAGGCTGCCTGCAAATGCTTTCTGCTTTTACACCGCCTAACCAAATGTGTGATCATATTAAAGGCTCAGGACCCTGTAAAGCATGTGGACGTGTAACCAGGCTACCTTGGACCACAGTCCATCATAAGTAATAGCTTGAAACATGGAGACCCCTGTAGGAAACCCCTATGCAAAACTTTAAGGCAACTGGAAATCTTTCCTCCGTTTGCTTCATTGCATCCTTACCATGTCCTAACCAAGGTAGGCTGGTTCTAGTAAAGTACATTCTAATGATTCCGTGTCATCTCAGCCACTCTGCTCAGGACCAGCCTCTGCACAGATGCTACCACAAACAAGCAGTGACGGTGAGGTTTTGTTGTTGTTGTTGTTTGTTTTGAGACAGGGTTTCTCTGTGTAGCCTTGATTGTCCTGGACTCACTTTGTAGGCCAGGCTGGCCTTGAACTTACAGAGATCCACCTGCCTCTGCCTCCTGAGTGCTGGGTTTAAAGGCATGTGCCACCATGGTCAGCTTTTTTTTGTTTGTCTGTGACCATGAGGTTTTTATCCTTTCTGTGCCATATGCATTGTCTTGTCTTGTCTGTGCACTCTTTGGCCAAACCAAAGTCAACGAGGAGTAGCTTCTTACAGCCACATTCCCAGTGACATCAGGTTTGCTGTTTGGGGCATTGCCTTTTTTGTATCCATATATTCATTTCTACTGAGCATCCGGTCAGCTAACCTAATTCCAGTTTCCCTTGTGAATCTTCCTGAACAAAAACCGAAGAGGTCTTTAAGGGAGGTTCCTAGCTCATTGCAATCTTTTTTTCCCCTTGTCCATCTCAATGTCTATACCACCTTAAAGATTCTCACACAGCTGGTAAGCTCTTGTCACTGTGGATGAAGGAGATGCAACTGTGAACGAACAAGGCAGGCAAACCTAACAGCGCAGCGTGGAAGTATGGGTACCAGTGTTTCTGGATTTGTCCAGTGGAAGGGCCCCAGAACAACTGATGCCCTAACAGCAGTGAGCACATATTAGCACATCATTTCTGGTTTCTTTTTTTTGTTTTTGTTTATGTGTTTGTTTTTTTGGTTTTCAAGACTGGGTACCCTTGACTGTCCTGACTCACTTTGTAGACCAGGTTGGCTTCGAACTCACTGCAATCCGCCTGCCTCTACCTCCCAAGTTCTGGGATTAAAGGCATGCACCACCACGCCTGGCCCATTCCTGGTTTCTAAAAGCCATTCTTCTCTGCTCTGAGAGACCAAGGATTTCAGAAGAAATGGCTCATGCAAGGATGGGGACAGAGCAGATTAAAGAGAAGCACTGAATATCATGTTGTTATGAAATATTAGCAACATGCGTGCGATATGACAAAGGGGATCCCCCCCCCCCTTCGAAGGCACAAAGCACCCAAATTTATGAAATGATGGATTGAAGCCAACTGAGATCATTAAGAATTCATATGTAGGGGCTGGAGACGTGGCTTAGTGGTTAAGGGAGTGTACTGCTCTTATGAAGGACCCACATTCAGTTCTCTGCACCCACAGCAGGTAGCTTTTGACTGCCTGCCTGTGACTTCTCCTCAAGATGACCCAAACTCTCTGGCCTCTGCAAGCATTGCACTCATGTGTACATAGGCCCCCACTCCACATACATATAATTAAAAAGTAATAAAAAATAAATCCTTAAAAAGAATTTGTATCTACTACACAAATGCATACAGAGAGGCCAGCTCTTTCTTACTGTAAAATACCAGCTACTAAGTGTGTAGAATTAGTAAAAAAACACGTTGTTATCATCTGGGTGGTGGATCCAGACAAATGTGGCCAAGGAAGCAGGCACAGTGATCCTCTCTGCAGTCACATCTTGCCTCGTGAGATGTGAGCCACACTTAAAAAAAAAAAAAAAAGATTTATTTATTATGTATATAGTGTAACAACTGCAGGCCAGAAGAGGGCACCAGAGCTCATTACAGATGGTTGTGAGTCACCATGTGGTTGCTGGGAATCGAACTCAGGACCTTTGAAAGAACAAGCCAGTGCTCTTAATCTCTGAGCCATCTCTCCAGCCCTGGGCCCCACATTTAAAGCTTATATCCTACCACACTACTTCCATGCTGGAACCACCACAACCTCTGTTTTGCTCTTAGACTTCCTGTAGGATGTCATGAAGGGAATTTTGCATTAAACTTGAGAAAAGTGTGTAAAACTCTATAAGGCTGAAAACAAAGTTGGAGGGAAATATTTGTAACCTCACATGATTGAGGACTGTTCTCTTTATCACATAAAAAGACCTCATAAGTAAATAAAAGTCAACATCCGTTAACAAATTCCACACACTGTAAGTAACACAAAGTGCTCAGTTGCCCTCATAATTAAAATATGAAACTAAGAAAACAAAACAATTGCCCACCATATGGCCATATAGGTTAAAAATTCAAAAATATGCACCGTGACAAGGATATAAATATTATAGCAATTCCCTATGTGGTTGGTACAGTCGAGGCTATCCTAAGCCCCACGTGAGTCCTAGGCTTCCTTACTTTTATAAATGAGCTCCTATATGATATAAAATATATATCCATTCACATTAAGTGTGATCTTGCTGATACTGAAATATTGAAGGAGTTTTTCTAGTTTCGCTTTTAGAAATGACTATCAGTAATTCTCATGATAGACTATTTAATTTATTATAAGCTATTTATAATAGACTACTTGATTTATGACAGGCCATTGCTGAGCAGTCATATATGCTTGTGAGTTCTTACAAAATGAACAAAATTTAACCTACAAATTGTTTTCTAATACAATAAATTTTCTATGAATAATAGCATTAGAAGTAATACATTGTAGAGACACTTAATTAAATATTTATTGATCCCAAACGCTTGGTTTCTGTTTGAGTGGAAAGCTAATGCTGTTCAGTGACTAAGCATACTAACAGACTCCTGATAACAGCTGCACCCTCTGGATTTAATGGTGAAAAGGCCACACATACGCATGTCTTGGAGAACAACTGGGCAGTGTCACTCAAAGTTGTAAATGTTCACATTTTTTCACCAGGAAATTCCACTGAAGTGAATTTATCCTATGCATGCACTCACACATGTGCGCAAACATGTCTTTACAAGAGAGTTCCTTATCCAGTGCGGTTTGTAACAACAAAAAAATAAAAGAAACCTTGATAATCCATCAATAGGAAATTGCGTAAGGTAATTATGGTACATCCCTGTATTGGAGTGCTGTGTGCCACTTGGAAAACATGGTATCTATCTAACCCTGGTGATGTAGAAGTCACTACGCACATCATCAACTGACAGAAATGAAACCAACACTGTTCTACAAAGTGAGTCCAGGACAGCCAAGGCGACACAGAGAAACTCTCTCTCAAAAAAAAAAAAATTACAATTAAATGTTAAGAAAAATTACACCCACAAAAAGAAAAAAGCGACCACATTTAATCCCAGCACTTGAGAGGCAGAGGCAGGTGGATCTCTATGAGTTTGGGGCCAGCCTGGTCTAAAAATTGAGTTCCAGGACAACCAATGCTGTTACACAGAGGAAACCCTGTCTTGAAAAACAAAAACAAAAACAAAAACAAAAACAAAAACAAAAAAAAAGAAAAGAACAAAAAAAAAATACAACAAAACAGATGTGGAGAAATAACTTTGATGGTTGAGATAGCAGGGAAACAATAAACTCAAGTGCAAGCAAAAATTAAAAATAAGAAAGACTAAAACAAGTTAGTGAACATAGAAACAAAAATAAATACATAGATCAACGAAACTAGTTTATTTTTGAGAGAAATAAAATTGATAAACTCAAGAAAAATTATCATTCTCAGAAATGAAATAATAGATATTAATTAAAACCTATACACAGTATAAGTATGATAATGGAAAACTTTTTACTCCATTGTTGTGCTCTGAATATGAAATGTGTGTGATTTTTCCTGCATGAACAGAGGACTATCAGCCCCAGATAAGGCACCAACAACAGACACATGAGACAGCCCCAATCTTGTATAGTAACCCAGTGAGCTTGTTGGGGCCCCTTATGGGATGACAGGACTGTAAACAGGTTGTTTACAGACGTGAGGTCAACAGAGGGTGCATCACTGAGAAGCCCACTTGGCAAGGGTGATGACTCATCCCTGGACAACTGAACCCCAGCTTCTCTGGGCAGCTATTGGAATGTGTGTAACCTGTGAAGCTTGCGACTTCCTTCAGCTCCCTGGGGCTTGTAAATTTTGTTACCTTCCTGAACCTCCTGAGTCTACCTCTGGGAGAGAATGTTTACTTTGGGGCAAACAATTACATAACACCCCCCACAGATTAATATGTTGAAAAGTCCCCACTTGTGGAGCTATTCCGGAAGGTGCTAGAAATTCTGGGAGGTGGAGCCTGGCTGGAGGAAACAGCTTTGGAGGCACTTCGTTGGGGGCCATATCTTGCTCTTGGCGTCGCCTGTCTGTGCTTAGCTGCCATGAGGCTCTGATCCACCATAATCTTCTACCATGATGAAAGGTCCCGAGAGCCCCCCTCCCCCACATCCTGGTCCAAAACAATGGAGACAGAAACCCAGCAATGAAAGCTTTGAAACTGTGAGCCAAAATAAAATTTCCCTCCTTTAAATTGTCCTTCTCAGGTAATCCTCACAGTGGCGAAAAGCTAACACATGGCCCTGTGAACAGCCATGTGAACAGCTTAGTGCATTTGATAATTTAAAAAAAGGGGGGAGGGGAAGTAGCCAGGCGTTGGTGGCGCATACCTTTAATCCCAGCACTCGGGAGGCAGAGGCAGGTGGATCGCTTTGAGTTCGAGGCCAGCCTGGTCTACAAAGTGAGTCCAAGACAGCCAAGGCTACACAGAGAAACCTTGTCTCCAAAAAACAAAACAAAAACAACAAACAAACAACAAACAGGAAAGTGCTTTGAAAGGCACCAATGAACACAACTCCATCAGTAAGAAGCATGTGTCTTGAGAAACTCCAGGTCTAGAAAAGGATTTGAATTCCAAATTAGAAATATTTCCACAAAAAAATTTCCAGTCCCAGATGGTTGTGATTGTGTTTTCTACTAAACCTTTCAGAAGAAATAATGCCAGCTCTACATAGACTCTGCCAGAAAGTAGAAAAGGAAGGAAGACCTCCCAATTCACTCTGAAAGTCAGAGACAACAACAAGAAAAGAAAAACACAGACTGTTGTGAACACAGATGCAAATATCCTTTTTAAAAAAAACCTAGCAAGTTAGGGGCTGGAGGGATGGCTCAGCAGTTAAGAGTACTTGTTGCTCTTGTATAGGATCCAGATTTTGTTCCCAGTACCCACACATGACTCACAACCATGGGTAACACCAGTTCAGGGGTCTGACACCCGCTTCTGGCCTCTCTGGTCACCAGGTAGTTGCATAATTAGCAATTTTAATTGTATACATATTTAATTTTGTATATATTACAATATAACCAAAATAAGATTTACACCAGAGTGCTGGGCGTAGTGGAGCACGCCTTTAATCCCAGTACTCAGGAGGCAGAGGCAGATGGATCTCTTAGCTCCAGGTCAGTGCTACATAATGAGACACTGTCTCAGAAAACAGAAAAAAGATGTCTGTCAGAAATCCAAACTGGGTCAGCATCAACATTCGGAAATCAACCAATGTACTTCAGAATGAACTTTTTCAGTGCAACACCCTAAAAAAGAACTCTTAGGGGTTTTTTTTTTGTTGTTGTTGTTTTAGTTTAGTTTTTTTGGTTTTTGTTTTTTGAGACAGGGTTTCTCTGTGTAGCCTTGGCTGTTCTAGACTCATATTGTAGACCAGGCTGGCCTCGAACTCACAGGGATCCACCTCCCTCTGCCTCCCGAGTGCTGGGATTAAAGGTGTGTGCCACCACCGCTCAGCTAAAAATGAACTCTTGATTACCAAGAAAAAATATTTAATAAAATTAATTTCCCACTTAGTGCTTTTAAAAACTTCTTAGAGAACCAAACAGTAAGCAAAAGCAAAGTCTCCACATAATAAATGACGCCTACCAAGGAATGATAAATACACTCACAGCACTGATGAGACACTGAGGGTTCCCTCCAGAGAATGGAAGGGGGACGTTCAGTCTTTGCATACCCACTTAGTACCACACTAGAGAACTTATAGCGCCATTAGATGTGTGTGAGTGTGTGTACGTGTGTGTGCATGCATATGTGTGTGTGCATGCATATGTGTGTGCGTGCACATTCGTGCAAAAGTGTGTGTACATGTGTGTGTGCATGCATA
>OU015755.1:24559465-24580091 GCA_907169655.1 Acomys percivali | reverse complement strand
TGTGTGTGTGTGTGTGTGTGTGTGTGTGTGTGTGTGTGTGTGTGTGTGTGTGAGATCTAGAGTGCCACGGTCTGCATTGGGAAGTCAGAGGACAACTTTCAGGAATTAGTTTTTGCCTCCCACTGTGTGAATCCCAAGGACTAACAGGTGGTCAGGGTTCGCAGCAGTGCTTCCTCTTCCTGCTTAGCCTGCCCACTACATCATTTTTATCCACATCATCTACTGTATATAGATTTACCAGGTTATTCTACAAGCTCTAAAAAAAGTTTAAAAAACAATCTGTTCTTGAAACCTGTAATAAAAACAAAAAAGTTAGTGTGAAGATGTTACTTCCTAGACAGAGTATATCAATTTAATAATCAGACTCTTATTGTTCAGTGGTCTATAAATTGATTTGTTTTAATATATGAAAAGCAAAGATCAATAGACTTGCAAGACCACACAACAACAGATACTTTTTACCAAGCTATGAAGGAATTACACTACCTGACTTCTGATACTCACAAAGGCATCAAGGGTTTAACAGGCAGAAAGTTTGCTGCAGGAATAAATGAGCCCAACACATAACTGAGAAGAGCAATGCAGCCAGCTCTATGCACAGTACAATGCCAGTACAGTGATTTTATCTTCATCACAACAAAAATTAAGATATGTATATTAAAAACCACATTTTCAAAAGCATATTTTAATTTTCTGAATTTTAATTCAAGTACAAGTCAGCTAGTTAACAAATACAAAATAAATGCACATAATTTGCAGCCATGTACAAAAAAATGCAACAATAGCAATACTCACATGAATGGGCAAAACTCATCAGCTGTTTTAAAGCTGACTGAACTATGAGCGACTGGTATAATTTAATTCACATCCACTGGGGTACATTCAAACAGTTTAACATAACTGATTAGAACTAGATTTTTTTTAGTTTTGATAGCATAAAAATCAAGGTACAATTAAGGAGAAACAAAGGTGTGGTGGAGAAGGTACGTGAGGGGGCAGAAAGCATACTTTATGGTAAAATTGTGTCCTATTTAATTAGACATACCTATCTTCTTAGGAATGTTGAAAGTCATGGTCAGTGAGGAGAAACAAGCTGCGCAGCAGCCCCACAGAGGTCCCTAGTCCACTAACAGTTTAGACAGAAGAGCATGTGAACCGAGAAAGGTGTAAGTCCTTAGACAAAGGGGGAGACTCATTCCTAACACTTAAGTTCTTCAAATGGAAATCACTGTTTCATGAAAAGCCAAATGTTTAGTCTTTCCTAAGTGAACATTTATTCTTTTGAACACCCCAAACTGTGCACATTCTAACATGGCAAGCACACAGCAGATATCCAGGTTGAAGAGACAAAGGCTGGGCTATGTGACCTAACTATGATGTCATGGTTTCAGAATGATAAGCCAGCTTGAGCGCCCTCTAGTGAGTCAGGTTGTCTCTACACAGTTACATAATGAGCACTGGAACAGATTGAGTGAGCGTGGAGGGACAGGCAGGTCGCTAATGCCAGCACTTAGTAGGCAGAGGCAGGAAAGGCAGGAGTACAAGGCCATCTTGGGCAACAAGAGACCCCATCACTAAAAAAAGAAAAAGAGAGGAAAAAAACAAAAAACAAAACCCAAACCCAAACCAAGGACAGAAGTTTGGTGGTAGATCAGTCCCTGGGAATTTAAAGCACTATGTGTATCCTACTATAGCTTGGCAATTCATCAACTGGAACATCTAAGTTTCAAGCGTTTGAGACACAACAGCAGAGCTCTAGCCGCTGCTGGGTGAGGGTTTGCGTCCAGTAGCTACTGCTCCAGCCTGACTGCGTTCAAATTTCTGAGACATCTACAGAAAAAGTATACAAGATCCACACTAACTAAGACATTTAAAAAAGATTATCTGATTGAAAACAAGTTTTTAAAAATCCAATGCTCTGAGTATGCACATCTTTTTAAACATTACAACTGATTTAAGAAAATCTTCAAAGAAATACTTTAGAGACAAACTATAACAACATATGTGATTTTCTTTTTTTTGGATTGTCTCTGTCATAAAGTAAAAACTATGGCGGACAGTGCTCAAGTGGAAAAACAAAATGACCTCACTGCTCCTTCCCAACAGCTGCTTCCTGAGGAAACACTAAGACTCTAAGCCCTCTTTCCTGCAGACCACACACCAACACTTAGAAGCCGAGTACAATGCACTAGAGGTTAGTGTTAGTTGCAAAATACAGAATAGCATGTTCATCCTTGAAGGACACTTATCAGGGATTTGCTACGGCTACATAGGCTGTTCCTTGGCTGCTTCATCTGGGATCCATGTAACACAGGAGAACATGCTCTACATTCAGCACAACCAACTACTATGGAGCAGATGTGAAGCCAAGAGCAAATGGCGGCGCTGTGTTAGGCAGTGTCAGTGGCACCTGGAGAGGCCGCACTCTAGCCTGAGACCTTCTCTACAGATTTAAGTTAAAGCCCAGGTAGGGATTCATTTTTGGTATGTCCATGTAATAAATGTCAAAGCTGTTACAATTCCAAAGGTAACAATCTAAACTTGCCTTTGGTCTCCAAATAGATTGGAATATTTTTAATTCCAATTGAGCACCTCAAAAACATCCAGTTACTATTACAAAGAAGTTGATTGATGTGAGAAATTTAAGAGGAAATTAAACTTCATTGGTGACAGCAGAGAAAGCTTTCAATGGCATACGGCTGTTCCATAATATTGTGGCATTACACAGTACACTGCACACTTAAAACACTGTAAGATCTCCAAAACATACCTAAAATCCAGGAAAATATTATGAACACTGCTTCTGCCTAATACATAACAATGTTAAAAAATTAACATGAATTTTCTCCTAATTCTTAACCCCTCAAAAGGCCACAAAGTGCATTTGCAAAGTCACTCTGAAGAGAAAGCCATTGCACACAATGTAAAGTTAAGGTACACTGATGAGTTCCACAGTGGAATTTAACTGGAGAAGTCTTATACACCAGTATAGCAACTTCCATAGGAAAAGCTATAGTATTGCAGCAAACATCTTTATAATGGCCATATATAATATATTTAAGTATTCAAAAAAAGTGTAGCTGACTTATTAGCAAAATTTAAAAACTATCTTGTTAACACATTGAACTAAGATTAGCCCAACTCTATGACACAGCGTTCAAGAAACGAGGACAGAATAACATTTCTCCAATGCAGCACACTCATTCACAGGTTTTTGCCAACTAAGATTTGCTGTATCGAAGGCTTCTTTTTGTAGTATTTATATTGTCCTAAATATTAGTATCACTTCAAGGAACCTATAAAGGACAAAACTGAAAATTATCATTTTCTCTACCAACCAATAACCTATACAGATGTGGAAATAATTCAAAGGTTAACATTCTTAATATGAAAATAAGTAGAAGAAAATTCAAGTCATTAGCTTTTCTACTTTTAAAGTAAATAATACATAGGTATGAGACCATGATAATCAAATTATAGCTCCTAGATTACAGGATCAAAACTGCATTAATTCATTTATCACATAATTGGAAGTTATAAGGAGTCACGGAATCGGTATCCACTAGCTCACTATATAGTCCCAAACCATTAGCCATGTGCATCTGATATATTAATTTAGAGTCCACATTATGATAGATCTTTTAGCTGTAACCAAAATATTTTAATGCTGAAAATATATAAAGTATTTAGATGCTATTTCACTGGTTGTCAAATTACAGTGATTGACATTGTGCCAGGCAGGCCCTCTTGGAGAAATGGTATTAAGGATCTACCTACTGTTATTTTAGAGAATCACAGGAGATATCAAGTTAGACATCTGTGGGAAAACACAGTACAGTATATACTTAGGGATGACTTTGTTTCAAATGCCAAAGAGAGAGAGAGAGAGAGAGAGAGAGAGAGAGAGAGAAAGAGAGAGAGAGAGAGAGAGAGAGAGAGAGAGAGAGAGAGAGAGCGCGAGCTCATTGAATTAACACTATATTCTGAATGCCATAAATCTCTAAAACAAAGCCGTAGCTGGTGACTGATGGCAGAGAAAATGGCAATTTTGAGAAACGAATGCTTTTCAATGCATTCTCTTAGAGGTGTCCCGGGTTTTGTCACTGAAAGATGAATGTGGTACCTTACTTCCTACAATCAAACTTCCACTCAGCCATTGTAGTTACATGCTTCCAAACTACTGCCTTCTGTCCACCCTGCTGGCTTCAAGCTTCTGTGGTCCACTGTGATCTGATCCTCCTGCACTGAAGCATGGCCACCCCGATGCTATCCGTTGAGCAGGTAGACCACCAGTTCATAGGTGGCCATCATAATGGCTGTGTTTGGAATCTGCCTCACAAGATGAGTTGTTAGACCACGGTAAAGGGAGCCATAACCTTCTTCTTGAACAATCAAAGACAGTGTCTGAAAAAAAGATCTGTATTTTGTTCCTTCTTCACGAAGTCTTGTTCTTACAACTTCTGTTTAGGAAAAAAGAAGAATCATTTGACTGCTGTCTTTCCACTCCCCTCATACTGAGCACACACCCAATCTGTGCCCCTATAAACTCATGATAGTGATTCAATGTATAGGTCACTGGAGCCAGTCAAATTACATAAACACCAAACTAAAGTATAAAATAAATACAGCATGATGAACAAATAATATTCATAAATATAGTAAAGATGAATACAGGATATATTAGAAACAATTTTTTGGAGGGCATGCTGAATGTACCAACGTTAAGATTGCTTGGATCCTTGCAACTTAAAGACTTTAAATTTGGGACTCATTTATGATATACCCTTGGGCAAATTATAATTTTTAACATTTCTTCTTGTTACCCATTTGAAAATGACAGCATGCCTTGACTAACAATATTAAGAACAGCACCTCACTAGATGGCAATTTTCTTATTACCCAGCCACACTCTTACCATGTGGATACGCTATGGTTGTGGCACAGGTTTTGGAGGTGGCAGCAGCTAGCATCATTCTCACAAAATCTGATGCTTCTTTCACAGACTCTTCATCACTTTCCATCATAGATGCAGTCTTACATTCCAGAAGTTTTTGCTTTATACTTTCATAAATCACGAAGTGGATAACTGTCTCTGATATGCCGGCATATGAGGCAGACATGCCTCTATAAAATCCTCTCAGTCCATCTGTCTGATATACTTTACGAACACATTCAAAAGCACCCATTTGCTTTTCCCCACGACTTCTGCAAGGCAAAAAGGGAAAAATATTAAGTACTAGTAGATTTTTTTTTTATCAAAGTTAACAAAATATAATTTTTTTAAAAAAAGGTTTTCCGAGACAAGGTTTCTCTGTGTAGCCTTGGCTGTCCTGGACTCGCTTTGTAGATCCGCCTGCCTCTGCTTCTGCCTCCCGAGTGCTGGGATTAAAGGCATGCGCTACCACGCCTGGCCCAAAATATACTTTTAAAAACATGACACTCTACTAAACATGGTCTTTTGTCAACTCAATAAAATGTCAAAGTACGCAGTCATTAGATTTCTTATCCTTTCTCTTACATTCGTCCTCTTAGATGGATATCATATTATCATCTTACCAAACACACTACACTCTTTAGCTTCTTGTGCTCTGCAAAGGGGTCAGGCGGGAGGAAACACTTAGCTCGCTCTTCTAGGGAACTCCATGCCATGCTTAGTGTTGACCAAGGAAGACTCAAAAAAATAGCAAAGACTCAAACTCCTATGTTGGGATCATCCAGTTCTAGTCAGGCTAAATTTCCTTTGCATGTATTACAGTACATACATATGAAAACGATGAGGGCTGGCCCAGTGGCACACATCTTTAAACCTAAAACTCTAGGAAGCAGAGGCCAGTGGATCTTTCTGGGTTTGAAGCCAGCCTGGTCACATAGTTAGTTCCAGGCATGCCAGAGCTACATAATGGAGAGCCTGTCTCAAAAAACAAACTAACAACCCCCACCCCTCAGACAAAAACAAAAAAAGGGAGGTGTTCTGACACTGCACCTTAAAGTGAGGAGTATAACTGGGTTTTTTACAATTTCACATAGGTCCATCCGAAAAGTTACCAGATAAATGTAAACCATATTCCCTATGTAGTGGTCTTGCGGTAGCCTGATAAATGATGACTCAGTCCCCACACTCACAAAGTAACTACTTGGTATCTTTCCTAACATGATCTCCTTTACTGTCACTTTAAGGGTACTGCAGTTATTCCTAAAGGTACAGAATCTACTCTTTCACAAATATATAACTTTTGGTAAAAATACTTCTGTAATACATAACTGTGGTAGTTTTACAGTTATATAAAGTCACACTTTAAAAAACATTGGCTAAGCCAGGCGAGGTGGCACACACCTTTAATCCCAGCACTCGGGAGGCTAGTGAGATGGCTCAGCAGTTAAGAGCACTGGCTGCTTTTCCAGAGGTTCTGAGTTCAATGGTGCCTCACAACCATCTATAAAAGGATCTGATACCCTCTCCTGGTATGTGGGTGTACATACAGACAAAGCGCACGCACGCGCACACTCATACACACACACAAAAGAATAAATTTATCTTAAGCTGAGTGTGTTGACTCACTTTCAAGAACAATACTTGGGAAGCTGAGGAAAGATATCACCACGCATTTGGGAGCAGCCTATGGTCCTCCTGGGCTACAGAAAGACTATGTCTCAGAACCAAACCAACCAAATAAAAACATACCTGGCATCAAGCTGTAACCGAGTCTTTATAAGCCAAATGGGGTTCGTTGCAGTGATTGCAGTAAAACCTAAACAAATATATTTAAAATCAATGTCAGCAGACAGGAGTCACACTATTCACACACAGTATATGTCTACAAACGTTGAAACTTATTAACTGAAATAAGCTTTACACTTGTCATTTTATGTCCAGATACCCACGAACACCTGTTCTGGCCTTCCTAGATGGTATTCTTTCAGGAGTAGATTCTCCCTCACCTCAGGTATTCTCCTAACCTACATGAAAACAGGTGCTTTCTACTCTGTAATCCGAGTTTACAAACAGAAATTGTGTGTATTCAAGAGCTAAAAAGCATGCATTCTAAAACAGCTGCCCTGCGGTGAGCTCCATCACCCACCATACATTCAAAAGGAATTCTACATAAATAGTACCACATACTAATATTTTGGTCTGTGGCCCAGAAGTTTTTGTTTTTTAAAATAAGTACTAGCATAGAGGTAAAGTTTATGTTAGGGTTAATAGATGAGATCTTCTTGTAATCCAATTTAACAAATAAAAACTCTTAAAGTCCCAAAAGCTACAAATGGGAATTTCCCTCTTGTTTTTACAGACAGAAGAAAGTCAGTAGGGTAGAAGGCAGCTCTCCCTCACTAGCGTTCAAGTGTCACCTAGAAACTACTACCACAGAGCAGCAGTCCAGTAAACTAGAGTTTCTGGTGCAATGCATTCTTTTTACTTGGTATCTTCCTACTTTTTTTTTTTTTTTTTAGAAAAACAGCATAGAAAATGCAATCTTAATGACAGGAATTTATAAGATGTTTCGTCTATACAAAACAGGGCATTTATTTTGCTTTTACATTTAAGATCAGTAATATAAACTTCACAGAATTACATTTATTCATACTGGCTTTTAAACTTCACTGAACAAAAGTGCTGTGACGTATTTAATACTACATTAAAAGTTATTAGAGTCAATCACAAACTTTTCTTGGCTTTTAAAGCTACTACATAAGTCAAATGCTTTTATTCAACTGTTTACAAAGCCTCATAATGCTCTTTCCCACTCTATAATATCAGGTAAGTAACTTACTCAAGTTTGACTTCTTTTATGCCGTTTTAACATTGGAAATAGCTGCATGTCACACAAAGGGGTATCCCAATTAAAGCTATTTATTAGCAAGATAAAGTGTGGTTTATTAACTTTTAAGTAATTTTGTGACTAGTTTCTGCTTTTCTTAAGTGTTTTAATACTACACAGAGGAATGAGACCAGTAGCTTTGGCAGCATTTGCTGGTAATAACAATTTAGAACATGAAGCAGACTGTCACAGAGCATCCTTTAAATAAGAGGTTCTTCTCAAAAGTTTTTTCTTAGTGAAAGAAAAGACTGACTATTAGACTAGTTTACATATTTGTCTTAAATACTTAGTCTCAGAATAAACATACATTGTTATTTTCTTCTTTTGAACCCCACTTTTCTAAATAAGAAAGTTAAACTCAACATATTTTATATATTAGCAGACATCAATACAGGACAGACCACCAACTAAATGACTCCTTGTTGCTGGAGACTGAAACCAGGGCCTCAAGGCTGCTAAACAGTCATCTAACTAAAAAGCCACACCACAACCCCAAATCTTATTTGTTAAACAAAAATTGCAATTCCTAAATATTTATATTGGCTAGGTGTTTATACAGCAAGATTAAGGGTTTCTATGTGAAAACGTGGAGAGCAGCATAAATCCACAATGTTATTCACAATGACTTTAATTATTTCTAGGAAAAACCACCTGCCTTCTTATAAAACTTAACTTAAAAGGCATAAAGTGGAAAATCTCTCTTAAGCTAAAAATAAAGCTATTCAATTAAAAATTTTCATTCAACTTAATATTTTCAAAAGATTACCACCACGTTTAACATTAAAATAAAACTTCAAGATTCTGCCCATAATTGCTTTCCAAATCACAAAATCCCTCACTTTAAGAAAGGAATACTACATATCAAAATATTTTAAAATATTACTCAGAATACAAAATTTTAATACTCAAATGGTAACTTTAATATCTCTCTGTAAATAAAAAATGTCAGAAAGCAAACAACAGGTATTTCTCACTTAACTAAAGTTCATTTCCAGACACAGTATGTGACAGGCTGACATTAAAATGCAGGTAGGCGGGAAAGTGTGTCCTGTGATTGGCATTACTGTAAGCCTTGCTCACTGTGACTGTTCTGGCTTAAATCTCCTAGTAACTGGCACCGCCAGTGGACAGGTAGCTAATCAGCAAATTACTTACTGGCTTGGATAAAAATTTAGGCATTATCTATAGGTTTTTAGCAGTTGGACCTTTAAAATGGGGAAAAAAAAAAAGGCTAACTGGTTCTTAAGTTCCACAATTACTTTCTCTTAACCAAAAAAACAGTAGCAAACAGACATTATTAAGCTAATTAAATATGGAAAAATAACCTATTAACCCAGGAAATAAAACAAGTGGAATAAAACAAAATTTTACTATTAACAAAATTATGTGGTGAGGCAGTTTGTGGTTAACCACAACTAAACGTCATCTTGCTCCATTTACGACAGCAAACACAAATGTTGGCATAGTGATACTGAAGGTTAGAAATTGCCTATCACTTTTTATTGTGCATTTTAGTTTTGTTACATTACGTAATGGATTCAGAACACCAATAAAGCATGACAACAAACTGGGAAGTATAATGAAGAAGTCACTTATAGATTAAGAATCTCTATTGTTCCAGAATCAGTTAAATAAAGCAAAGTGCCAATATAGGCAATGAGTTAGTAGTGTCAATCTT
Source organism: Acomys percivali (assembly GCA_907169655.1). NCBI lineage: Eukaryota > Metazoa > Chordata > Mammalia > Rodentia > Muridae > Acomys > Acomys percivali. The sequence goes on along the minus strand of OU015755.1, from coordinate 24,570,593 downwards.
ATTGAAAAACTTAAATGCAAATTTAAGTTGTTCATAAAATAGAACTCCACCTGCTTATATAAGTCAATTAAAAACATAAATCCTACCTAAAAAAAATTTCTGAAAATGTTTAAGTGAGTGATACCTGCAGTGTTGCATTTCAGTACTTACTTCAATTAAATTCTGAAAGCATACACAACCTCCTAAGAGTATTGAAACTATTTTAAAATGTATATCTACACTAAAACAGCTAAGACCTCATACACTATAGCCTGCACTTCTCAGAAAGTAGGCATTAGTCTTTTCAAAAGAGCAGTAATCAAGTACCAATGGACTAGAGTGCAAAGCACTGTATTAGACTTCTAAACGTCAGCTAAGCAAAGACAGAAGACAGCAACTATTATTTAACAGCTGCAAGACAGCATATTAAAACTACAACCTCTCTAATGTATTAACATATACTGTTGTTATTCTGTGGAGGTCCAGGCTATTACAGCCACTGGAAGACCTCAGGTTTACATTACATGGTAACTGAGAAGTAGACCATTCTTCCTTCTAGAAGGACAACAAAGGGATCAGGTCAGATCTTTATGAATTACTCAGCAATGCACACAAATTCACGTCCCACCTTCTACTCATCCATAGCTACATCCCAGGGTGTGTTTCTTAAACTAGAGGCTGCAAGAGATGCTCAGATCAGTACTCACGAGGTTTAAGTTAGTCCATATTTCTACAGGAAGTGACCTGCGGATGGGGAGCATGAGATGACACGATCTCACTCTTTTCTCGGGAGAAATGTACAGTAAATGCCTAAAATAGACACAGGCTTTTCTGTATCATAACAACAAGCAGCGACCTCATCAGATACACGTGTACAAACTGAATCCCACTGAAGGATTTAATAAATATTTACTGTGAGATCTTTTTTTTTTTAAATTTTAAAGTTAAGAGAATATCAGAATGTGCCTTGTGTTTTATTATAAAAGTGCATAGAGTACTGACAATCCCACCATCTTCAGCAGATTCAGAGTTCAAATACTTACCTAAAAGACGATCAATTTTGTTCTAAAGAAAAAATGCTAACCTTGTCAAGGGAAAAGCTAAAAAAAATAAATTAGGAGGGATTCTATGCCCCATTTCCCATGACTATTATCTACCATGAAAAGAGCTACAAACACTTCTATCTGTTCTCTAATAATCAGAGTATCTAGTAATTAAAATAAACAAACAAACAGAGCCCCATCAGAATATTGAAGTCTGGAACTTTTTGTAACTAATAAAGTACACATTGCTAACAGTGGTACCTGTCACCTTTGACTCTAGCAGTAATACTGCACATCCATACTTATGGAATATTTTGGATTATTTGTATTAATTCTTGTGTTCTACAAAACAGAAAACAGGAAAAATGTTCACAAATAAGCATACAAAGCAGCTGTCCAACCATGCATTTGGCTGAATACTGTTAAGGTAAACTTTAAGGAGTAAAAAACACCTAACCTTACATTTAAACAATGAAGTTAAAATCACAAAAAAATAGACCTTGAAAAAAAAATGGGTTCTTGAAAACAAACAAAAAAATGTATTCTGTAAGCAAATACTACTCACTAGGGATACTGACAACACTAAATGATTATGTTTATTGATACATTAGAAATTTCGTACTAACTATAGAATAAACATAATAAAAAATTGAGGTAAATTTAAAAACTGGAAATTATTGTAAAGAAAGAAGAAACAATACAATTTTTGGTATGGTGCCATGGTGTACTCAGAAGGCTACTCAAAATTATTTCAACAAATCAGACATAAAACAGATACCCCTAAACAGTTAGTTCAAAAGTGGTATGTAAGGGGAAAGGACCGGTAAAACACAGAAACGATCAGCATTACTGGATTAAATATCTTTGTCATTGGAAATGGTTCAGCAAACAAAAACATAAGGTGTGGCCACTTGTATGTAACAGCAAACAAATGAAGACTGTCTTTACATGCACCTTGAACTAAGCTTTAAGGTTTGAATCACGTGCTTCAGCTGATTTGGACAACATACAAAATGAGCCTGAGGAGAGGCTGCATGTGCTGACTGATATGCCAGATCCCCGAGGCAATAGGCTAGCTGCCTCACTTAATGCATTTCTGCTACTAAGGTGACAAGGTTAGCATTTTTTTTGTTTAAACAGCCAGTTAAAATCTTTTTAACGTGATTTGTCTTTAAGTATTTTGTACCTCTAAATTATTCTTTAATGTCCAAAATATGACCCAGAAGAAAAGTCTGAACAATCTGGTGGGGGTTATTTTTAAGGATAAATGGGGCAAAAGGCTACCTTAATCAATCTGTACTGGGCCATTCTGTTTCACCAGCCATGTAACTACACAGAAGAAACTGCAAAGCTAAATGTTAATGCTAACAAACAGTGCAAGGAAATGCTGAAGGCATAATTTTCAGGACAACGTAACTGCAAACAAGTGAAAAAAAATTCAAATTATGCAGTAAGCACACAGTATAGTAATGTCTGAATATGAATGCTTATCAAATTATCAAAACTTAAGGAATTCAAGTTGGGAAACAGTATTAATGAAGATGTTACACATTTGAGAAAAAAATTTACAAGTTTTACTAAATTACTTTGCAAAATAATTTTAAAATAGTAATAAGTTTTGGTGAGATATCCTGATAAGATGTTCCAGTAAGACTTTAGAAACTTTGAACCTCTCAAATTACAATACTGAATCCATAATACACTGTCAACTTTAAAATGACTGCCTATCTAGTTTCTTGATTTCAGTTTTTTAATGTAACATTAACATTTCTTTTTAATTTTCTGGAGTTAGAGACAAATAACCCACTGCCCCAAAACCAAAATGCTGAAATCTAGGAATGTATTATTAACCTAGTGTAATGATTACTGGGTTAAAAGTAATTGGCCCAACTTTCACCTATACCCAGTCAAACATTCATAATCAATGTATATAAATAATACAATTAAAAATTCCAGTTTGTAACTAGGTAAATATTATTACACCAAGAACTAATTACTCAATCTATCCAGATCAATTCAGTTAATCCATGGATAAAGTACAAAAAACTCCAGGGAATTATCTAACTTGTTCAAGATCTCCAGACTGGCAGATCAGAATATACACTATTTTGACTTACAACACTGTTCCTTCCAGCTTCAAAATGTCAGTCAGCCAAAAATTGCAAAATATAAAGAATCTTGAAATTAATTTGTAAGGTATCAATAGTTCACAAATCAGAATTTCAAATGTATATTTAGTTGGTTATATATGTGGTCAAATTAAACTATTCTAAATAGAAAATGAATAACAGTTTAAGGCACTCATTAAGTACACAATGGGAAATCTATTTATTGATCAACAGCTGATAAAAGCAGCTACAATTTTCTTTATGAAATTACAAGATAACTTAGAAATATGAAGTAGATTAAACAATAATTCTCAGAAAATTGGGAGACATTTCTATTAAGAACTGAAATTCAAGGCTTTGTCTAACACGCATGGCAGCAAATGATCCCAGAGCCGTGGACAGTCTACACTACTCGCTCTTAGGTGATACGGAGACCTGTGAGGGTGTTGTGATTCAGAATCATATCCAAGTTCCGGGAAACATCTTTACACACGCATGTACACATAAGCCAGTGTCTACTATAGTTCAGGCCCAATAGTCTAGATTATGAGGAATGATATACATTTTGTTGTTGTTGTTTGTTTTTTGACAACGGGTTTCTCTGTGTAGCCCTGGCTGTCCTGGAACTCCCTTTGTAGACCAGGCTGGCCTTGAACTCACAGAAATCCACCTGCCTCTGCCTCCAGAGTGCTGGGGATACATTCTTAATCGTACTTCAATTACACTAACTGGGTCCTAATAAGCATCACAAAACCTGCAGCATATGAGCCCAGGATGCAATGAATGCGTCACCAGGTACTGGCGGCGTGCTTCAGACAGGGGCTGAAGGCACTAAGAGAAAACCGAGGAGCATAAGTGGCAGCGCTAACTCCAGCGCAATTACGGCTAGACTCCTAAAGCATAAACTCATTAAATACTAAGCAACACATAGCAAAATAAATATACTACCTGTAGTCTGTCAACTTTAACTCTTAATTACAAAGATGTAACTGATAACAGATTTTACAGATAGCAAATGTTTTATTCAAATGAAAAAAACATCTTTGCAGACTTTATTAAAAAGCACACTAACCATTTTAATTCGCTATGAAGTCATCATAATATATTAACATCTCCAGGTTTAGAAGAGTTTTTACTATTAAATATTCATACCTGCCATTGCAGCTGAAATCATGTGTACTTGGGTAGAATCAGGATCAAAAACACCATTCAACTTTTCCTTGCAGTTTGAATAAGCAGCAAAGTATATTGCTCTAAAAATTAAAAAAAAAAAAAAGATTAATGATATAAATCTTCATAACTTTAGAATAGAGAAATCTATTAGAAAAAAGTATCAGTCATACTCAACATCAGACTTACTCATTTTCTCCACAAAGCACATTTTGTACTTTATTTTTATTTTTATTTTTTTGGTTTTTCGAGACAGGGTCTCTCTGTGTTAGCCTTGGCTGTCCTGGACTCACTTTGTAGTCCAGGCTGGCCTCGAACTCACAGCGATCCGCCTGCCTCTGCCTCCCGAGTGCTGGGATTAAAGGCGTGCGCCACCACGCCCAGCAACATTTTGTACTTTAATAAACTCAAATGTATAGCTCGTAGCAACCATTCTCACATCACCCAAGCTGTACTCAAGCACTTAGCAAGTACAAGAAGCAAAGAGACTTTGTATAACATCTTGATAACTGGAGACTTTATATTTCATGAGGCTGTGGTGTTTGCACTGTGAGTGCTAACTCAGAAGTCAGTGTGTTTAACTTGAGTTAGGGGAGTATAATTTTATAGGTAGAGCGGATCTAATCAGTCCAATGCTGGATAGTTCTAAGACTCTGTGGTATATCTCTATTATAAGCATATACACAATAGGTTTATATATTCTACTTTTTTGGTGCTAGAGATCCCATCCAAGCCTTCATCCCCTTTAAATCTCTTGACCACAGTATTCTTTAAACAACAACAACAACAACAAAACCCATTTATTTATTTATTTATTTATTTATTTATTTATTTATTTATTGTATACGAGTGGTTTATCTGCATGTATGCTTGTCCGCCAGAAGAGGGCATCAGATCTCATTATAGATGGTTGTGAGCCACCATGTGGTTGCTGGGAATTGAAATCAGAACCTCTGGGAGAGCAGATAGAGCTCCTAGCCGCTGAGCCGCCCCTCCCATAGTATTCTTAAGACAAATAATTTTAACAAATGTTATTAGGCCCATCAGGTCAGGTTATGTTTTGCAATGTCTGTAAATATCCCATAATTTAATGGAGTTCTTTCAGTCTTTGAAGTACTTAACAATGCTGATTTACAGAGTGGTAACAAACTAGAGTAGTAACTGACATTACTGAACCTTTTCCTCTTATTATGTATGAGTATTCTGCCTCCATGTATGTAAGTGCGTGAGTGCACAGAGCCCAGAAGAGAATGTCAAATCCTCTGGACTGGAATGATAGATGCTTATGAGACTCTATGATGGTACTGGGAACTGAATTCAGGTCCTCTGCAAGAGCAGTAAATGTTCTTAACTACTAAATCATCACATCATCTCCATTTTCCATTAATATATCTTTTTAAAAAAGTGTTTTAGAAAAAAAGGGGCCAGACATGTGGCTTACATCTGCAATTCTAGCAATCAGCAGGCTAAGGCAAGAGAATCATGAGTTCAAAGGCAAGTTGACCTAAGTTAAAGCCTGTTTCAAAAAAAGGGGGGGGGCTAGTTAACAACTTAAAACAAAACATTCTATTTATGAGGAAAATTATAATGAAAAGATACTTAGTACACACAATTCTAAACCATTAGGGGGATGGACTCCCGAGAAATCACAAGACACCTTAATAAGAAAACAGGTATAGAGTATACATATAGGAAATCAACTTATAATAAAGAGGGTGTCATTACACAAAAAATTAAATACATGTCAAAATACCAAAAGAAAAGTTTTAGTTTATTAGTAACTATTTTTAAAAATGGACAGAGCCAGGTGTGGTGGTGCACACCTTTAATCCCAGCACTCAGGAGGCAGAGGCAGGTGGATCACTGTGAGTTCAAGCCCAGCCTGGTCTACAAAGCAAGTCCAGGACAGCCAAGGCTACACAGAGAAATCCCGTCTCAAAAAAACAAAAATGGACAGTAGCCAGCATTCTTAAGTATGTGGCTTAAGAGCAATAACTTCACTATATGAAAAGAAAAACTTGGTATGCCTCTTTAGAGGACAAATAAGTAATTTCTAGTTTTCAATGCATTTAGCTCCCTTTATCCAGAAACCCTACTTAAGTAGTCATTCTAAAAGAATATATGTATTTCTTTGCAACACTGTGGTGTATGACTATCATGCCAGCATCCCAGAGGCAGAAGTAGAATTTTGAGTTTGAGGCCAGCCTGGCTATTTAGTACCACCCTGTCTCAAGAAACAAAAACACATTTAAGCCAATAAGCTTCCTTAACTACAAAAGGAGAAGGTTTGGGAATGTCCACAAAGCCACTGTTAGGACAGGAGCTGAAGGAATGGCTCTGATGTTAAGAGCACTTAATGTTTTTCCGTAGGTCTTGCATTTGGTTCACATCAGGAGCGCAAGTCCAGCTCCAGGGAATATAACGCTCTCTTCTGGCCTCTGCAGGCACCTGACCACACATAGACACATGTATATACAAGATAAAAATAAATATTAAAAATATCACAGATTGGCTGGGCTGTGGTGGCTATATACACCTTTAATCCCAGCACTCAGGAGGCAGAGTGAGGGAGTTCCTCTACAGAGGGAGTTCCAGGACAGCCAGGACTACACAGAGAAACCTATCTCAAAAAAGAAACAAAACAAAACAAAAACAAAATCACGTATCATGGAGTTTCAAGAAAAGTTATGTTTCTTATGATCCATTTATGTAAATAATTAATATTGACAATTCTTCATGCATATGACAACCCAGGAAAATTACTGGGAAAAAGTACACTGAACTGCTTATTAATGGTGGCTGTCTATGAAGAAAATAATGAATGTGTGTGGAAAATACAACCAGTAAGGTAATATAGTACAGAAACTAAATCTTTAAATTTTATCATCATTGTGTGTGCTCCTGTGTGCATGTGGAAGTCAGAGAATAACTTTAGAAGTTCATTCTGTTCCTCCACTGTTGGCTCTGAGTGCTGAACTCGTCATCAGGCTTGCGTGCAGGCCCTTTTATACACGGAGCCATCTCATCACCACCCACCGCTTCTTTTCATTCCTATGTAGCGAAGCCCTGGTTTTGAGTCCAAGGTAATGCTGCTCTGCCTCCCCATTGCGGGTATAGGCAACAGAACTCAATCCTGAATACTTTCTTAAAATGAAAGAAGTTAAATCCAGTATGCAACTGGATGTGAATGAGGGATATGGTTTTAAGTACAGAACTAGGTGTCCATGTTCATTCTAAATATGAACTTTTCTGACCATCCTCCTAACTAGGCACACATGGTATACATACATTTGGGCAGGAAGAACATTCATACAAAATAAATATGTTTTTTAAAATGCTTATTTATAGTTAGGTAAACCTCTGTAGTCCTGGTAGTACTCAAGTGTCTTAGGCACGAGGACAATAAATTTGAGGTTAGCAGGGTTACTCAGTGAGATGTCTCAAAACAAAAACAAAGAACATCTCTTCCCCCAACATACAACCAACCCATTTGTTTATTTATTTATTTAGACTTTTAAGAGTTACCATAGTTAAATTAAAAACAAAACTTCCAATAATTTGTCATAAAAATCATTCTGGGAAGTAGAGGCAGGTGAATTTCTGAGTTCAGTTTATAGTTTTTGTCCTGTGTAATATTTAGCCCTTCCCAGAAGTATGAAATTCCTCTAATTCCTAAGATCAAAAGAATATAAACATTCTGTCAGGAGGTATCACAACAGACAAGTCATTTGTTATGATGAAATTCAGATTTATTTTGAAAACATAACCAGTATAATAGATCCTATTCATACTCAAAGACATTTATTCTAATTTATAGTTTTGAATAGTCTCTCAAATCTCAGGTCCATTCGTAGAAACTTAAACTATAAAACTTTCATCTATAAATAAGTTTTACCCTTAGAGCTTTTTTATTCCACACTTCATTTTCCAAGTATGAGCAGCAACAGTTTCAAATGAACACTACACCTTCTCCCTTACAACACGAAACATCTTCTTTGTATTCACAGTGCAACGGATCTGTTAGTCCCAGAATCAAGGTTTTCTTTGTAGTTTCCTTTTGATTAGCACCAGAAATTCTCATCTATCTAACTTCCCATTAATACTGAAAGTTGCACTTATAAATCTACTTGTTCCTGCAAATGGTTATATCCAGATACCTTAAAATACAGACAGCCAACATTTTCTTTAGCTCTACCGCCTTTTTACCTGGAGGGGGCCACCCCCACCAAATTGGGGCCCAATCCTCTAAACAACGATCGAAGACCCTCTTTTTCCAGGATAACCCTGAAAAGAGAAAAGCAGATTATTAGAAAGAAATGTTCTTCTATTGTCCTTTACTAATATCCTAGAGCAAGGCAAAGCCAACATCAGTTTATAATGTACCTTTCTGGTCTATTTCACTACTCATAAAAACACTTTTGTGGGGGGGAGGGGGAGGGGGAGCATGCAGGAAAAGTATTGAAGAATCAAAGTGATTTACCAGTGATGATAAAATTCGGTACATATTATCATCTAAAATTACTAGCAAGATGGCTCAGCGGGTAAAGGCACTGGCCACACTGCCTAAGGATCTGATTGGATCCCTGGAACTCACCTAAAGTCGGAAGTAAAACTGATTCCACAAAGTTGGTCTTTGTTCTCCACATGCATACTGTAACATGTACGTACCCATATATACACATGCACAAAAGTTTTTAAAATTATGGTTTCAGCAAGGTATGTAGGCTCATGCCTGTAATTTCAACACCTAGGAGGCTGAGATAAGAGGATCATCCCAAGTGTGAGGAGGCCAACCTGGACTTCAGAGTGAGTTTCAAGTCAGGCTGGGCTTCACTGAGACCCTATTTCAAAATAGCGGAAAAGATGAAAAAGTACAGATTGTGACACTGACCTGCCCTCTTACTTGCGTGCTCTCCCTCCCTTCATTCTTACTGTTTTCAGCCAGTTCAATTCTACAGCTAAAAATGTAGTTTCTTCCTACTTTCAGAGTCTGTCTGGTGCTGGGGATCAGACTCACTCACACACAGAAGGCAAACCCTCCACCAATGAGCCACAGTCCAGTCTTTACCCCCAAGTTCAGCAGTATCACGTCAGTCACCTGTTCCAGTGAGATGCTATAGCAAAATCTATCACCCTTATACCCTTTCTGTTACTAGAATGCTTGGTGAGTTTCCCCTCCAATCAGTTAACATTTACTATAATGCGAACTTAATATAAAAAGAGCTCATGACTAGATAAAAAGATAGAAAAACATACAGCCACTCACACTGAAAAATTTGCCGAGTATTTGTGAAAAAAAATGTTTAGGCAAATAATTTAATAGGTGGCAGTAAACAAATACTGTACAAGAAATTTATCCCCAGAAGAAAAGGGACTGAGAATCTAAAATATATAAGGCTTTCTTAGACTAAGTAGTTCAATGAAGTTACAGAAGTGAGAAGAGACACCTGTATTTTAATACAGAAGCCAGATGTGGTGACATATGCTTATAATTCCACATCTGGAAGGCTGAGGCTGAAGTAGTTCAGGCCAGTCTAAATTAGATCTGATTTAGGACAATAAATGAATAAATAGCAAGCAAAGGGAACTTTAGAGCTAAGGGATGGCTGCTTAGAGAGCTCCTCCGAGTGTCTGTAGACTAAAGATCTCTTAGGAGGCAGATTAATGTAATAGTTCATCAGCGGTATAAGCTGAGGGGAAAGACCTTTCTCTGTGAAGTACAAGGGTGGAAAACAACTTTGAGAAAAAAGTAACTTTCCACTCATTGCAGTTTTATGATAAGAAAACTAAACAGGAGCTGGGTGTGGTGGTGTAGGCCTTTAACCCCAGCACTTGGGAGGCAGAGGCAGGCAGACTGCTGTGAGTTCCAAGGCCAGCCTGGTCTACAAAGTTCAGTCCAGGCCAGGCAAGGCTACAGAGAGAAACCCTGTCTTGAAAGAAAAAAACCCCCAAAACCAAAAACAACAAAACAAAACAAACAAACAAAAACATAACAAAACAACAACAAAAACGGGAAAAAAGAAAACTAAACAGTATTCACTTATTGAGTATTTAAGTGATTAGTTAAACTAATTTATGAAAAGATTAAAGGAGGGCATAAAAAACTTGAGGAAATGGTGGAGGTGGTACATGCCTTTAATCTTATTACTGGGTAGGCAAAAGCAGGTGAGTTTGAGTTTGAGGCCAGGCTGGTCTACACAGCCAGTGTTATATAATGAAGCCTTGTCTCAAAACAACAACAAAAAACCCTGAAAAATCTAAATTTAAAAATGAACAAATAAACTTAGAGAGATAAAAAAATGTGTCTCAGGGGTTTAAAGGAGCATTTTAAGAAGACCTGATCAACGGTACTGGCATAGTGCTGTTAAGATACGATTCCTGGGACTGCAGGGATGGCTCAGTGGTTAAGAGCCTCTGGTTGCTCTTCCAGAGAGCCTGAGTTCAATTCCCAGCACCCACATGGCAGCTCACAACCATCCGTAACTGTAGTTCCCAGGAGATCCAATGTCCTCTTTTGTTGTGCACATATGTAGACGGAACACCCATATACATAAGATACATACATAAACATTCCCAAATCAATTAGTACTTTGACATTTTAATTCAAAATTGCTGACAGTTTTCTTCCACCTTTCATGTACTTGGGTAACCAAGTTGAAAAGGTGTGATGCAATCTTTTAGCAGCAATGTAAATACCTTGTATGAGCTCATCTGCTCTGACAAAACAAACACTATTGAGCTAAGTTCAAACAGATTCAAGTCACGTGAGCTGATAAGGCCAAGACAGACAGACAGACAGACAGACAGACAGACAGACAGACAGACAGA
>OU015755.1:24535029-24554604 GCA_907169655.1 Acomys percivali | reverse complement strand
CCCTTTGGTCACAAAATGGTAAGGAAGTGCCATACTTAGAAATTGAGTCAATCCATATATGAGAGTTCAGAATGACAAAAACCTCTCAAAGGCAGTTCATAAAAGGAATGTATTTGACCTCTGTGAGTTCCAGGCCAGCTTGGTCTACAAAGTGAGTCTAGGACAACCAAGGCTACACAGACAAACCCTGTCTCGAAAAACAAACAAAAAAGGTGTTTTGTTTTTATGGCATCATCAACTTGGAGCACAAGATTAAAGCACTGTGGTACAATGCACTTAGTGTATTGTCTGACTGAACATGAGCACAATGAAAATCTATTAAGTATACAGTATTTAGCTCACTTATGAATTAAGATGTGATGGCACAATTATTCTAAGCTAAGCGAGTAATCACTGGGGAGGGCCTGGGAGCCATGGCACAAGCACTTGGGAGGCAAAAGCAGCATCGGAAGTTGAGGTTAACCCTCAGCTGCACACGAGTTAAAGCAAGTGTAGCCTGGCCTTATCGCAAACAACAATCCTCCAGCTTCATCCCAATAAACAAATTTTTATAAGACAACATTTAAACTTTTCATAAATACCCCTCTGCATAACTAATATAATCATGTTTTTAAAAACGGGCAAGAAGCAGCTCAGGCCTGCCTAGGCTACAGTGTTCCAAAACAACTTCGTGAGATCTTGTCGCAAGAGAAAAAGAATGCTGGCCTTTAATCCCAGCACTCAGGAGGCTGAGGCAGGCGGATCTCTGTGAGTTCAAGGCCAGCCTGGTCTACAAAGTGAGTCCAAGATGGCCAGGGCTGTTACACAGAGAAACCTTGTCTAAAAAAAATAATAAAATAAAATAAAATAAAAGAAGAAGGTTGGCCTATGAGGCTCTTGGTTTCCTTTGCAGAATCAAGTTGAGGAAGTATCTGAAATCAAAAGCAGCTGAAAAGCCTGTAACTACCCAGGGCAGAAATGTCTAGGCTAAAAATCACCAGGAAAGTGAAAAGGGATTCAAGGTTTTCTGACACTCAACTACCAGAAAAACACAAGTGAAAGAAAAAGACAAACCAGCCACGCATGGTAGTGCACACTTAACCTCAGCACTTGGGGGAAGCAGAGGCTGAGGGATTTCTGAGGCCAGCCTGGTCTACACAGCAAATTCCAGGCCAGTGATGGGTACATAGATTGTTTCAAAAAGTAAAGCAAATAAAAATACACAAAGAAAATGACAAACCAGAAAGAAAAACTGACTACCTTCAAATCTCACTGGTTGAATAAACATGCTTCTCTGCACTCCACTCCAAGTGCATTAATGTAGGCCCTTAGGATTCCCTGCCTTCTACTAGAGCTGTTTTCCTCGGCCCAGTGATGTGGTCATTAGTTAGAGCAATAGCAGCAATGTGGCAACCAAGTAATCTGCTAATGGAATATTTTACTATTTAAATGTCACAATTCAAAGTTTCTTCTGTAAATCACTCATTGTTGTTTTCTTCACTGGCAATTCCAAGAAGAGAACAGCCAAATTTGAGAACAAAGAACATTAAAAATTCATTATAGCATCAAAAATCTCTAAATTATGAATCTTACTGAACTATAAAATGGCATTATATCTTTAGTATATACAAAGTAACCTCAATGATTTCTTCTTAGGCAAACTACCTGGAAAGACTATGTGTATCCTACCTTTACAGGCAGGGGCTGGAGCAATGGCTTCAGTTAGGAGCATGGGTTGTTCTGAGCATCCAGATCGAGGTTCACAACAGCACGTAACACAGCTCCATAGGATCAATGCCCTCCAAGTGTACCCAAAATGCATTAGTGCAGACATGGGCAGGCAAAACACCACACACACAATAATAAAAGTTTCCCGGCAGTTGGTGAGCAGAGTGGTACACAGGTAAAATTCGGCACCCCCAAGGCTAAGACAAGGGGACCAAGACTTGCAGATCTGCATAACAACACACTGCTACCCAGAGAAAGAAAGTTTATACATCAACCTACAGACCACTTAAACTCTGTTCAACTCAACAACTTTTCAAGACAATTAATTAAAACTCTTCTACTTTTGCCTGTGTGGTAAGTTTACCCAACTTTAAGGAGTTGCTTCTATTTGTCTATATACCTAAGAGAAAAATTCTGGCCTGCCAGTGGTCAGTAATGTTTATCAACCTCTTAAGTGGCACAGTGTAGCCAAGAGACTGAATATAAGACACTGTGCAAACATCTTATAAGAAAGCAATGTGTCCACTGAGAGCTTTAAAGTACTCTCCCACACAAGTTTACCACAGCACACAAGGATGAAGTTGAGAGTGAGGGGATGGGAAAGGCAGGAAGAACTTTTCTCTAACTAGCAGTACCAAGCACATCAATTTCAAGCACACTAAGACTCATGAGCCTACCAGGTACAGACACAGAAACTGCTGTATTGACTCAAACTGCTGAGCCACTAGAACTGGTTCCGCTGGGGTGGGGAGCATAGGAGCCTGTGAATCTTCAACATTCTGTTCTAGAAAAGGGGCGAACATGAAACAGACTGATGCCAAGACCGTGACTGTCAGACACAGGCCTTCATTTTGAGGCTCTGGGCAAGGAAATTCTTAAGTGTGAAAAGTATTTCCTGAGTAGGTCCACAAAACTGGGTGGTGTGCACATTTTAAAAGGTGCTTGGGAAGCCGGGCGGTGGTGGCCCATGCCTTTAATCCCTGAACTTAGGAGGCAGAAGCAGGCAGAACTCAGTGAGTTCAAGGTCATCCTGGTCTACAGCGTTTCAGGACAGCTAGAGCTGTTACACAGAGAAACCCTGTCTTGAGGGGGAAAAAGGTGCTTGGGAATCCATCTTTCTTATCTTTACACAAATACATTTCTGCAGACAAATGCAGTTTAGCCTTGTAAAAGCAGAATGAACAGGTTGGCCCATTTTTCTGTCTCCACGTAATATACCATTTCATAAGAAACAACAGAAAAACGTTCACAAATATGTTAATTAATCTTAAGTGGTTTTGTATAGTTTTGTGTATCAAAACATGTGGGCCATCTCTGAAATCTTGTAAACCTCATAAAGGAATTCTTACCCCCCCAACCTTTTCTTTTGTAGCTTATTATTTTTTTTAATCAATATTACAGACTGAGCATTATCTCAAGACTTTAGTATTAAGGCAAAATCCACACTTTTTCAAAATGGCTAAGAACATTCATTTCCTATACAATGACAGGTTACCATAAAAAGCAAATAAACTGTTGAAAATAAAGGGGTATTTGACGTATGTGCACTGTTTTTGGTACAGAAAAAAATTAACAGGCTATTATTCTTACTTCCAATGTTAGAGCCAAATAAACACTAGTAATACCCAAATCAGAAAATGCTGGCCAACTGATCAAAGAGAAGTGTGGAAGGAAACTATCATATAGATCAGTGTACAGGTGTATAGTATCAGACTAAGAAATAAAATATCCACTATAAAAACAAAATAACAGAAGGAATGTGATACATTTTTAAAAAGTAAATTTCTCTGATAAAGTATAACAAATCTATTTGCTTCCCTTGCGTTAAATTTCAAAGTTGTTCATTTGTTTTCTAAGACTTTCCTGTTCCAACAGCATTTTTAACCCCCTGCCCTGTAAACACCTAATTAAAACCTCGAAAAATCTCTAATCAGACCAGATCTGATGTCTAGGAGCTCTTAAACATAATTTATATGACAGTAACTAGAAAGCTCAACATTTTTCCTTGCAACAGTATCCTTGCTTCACTCACTGAGGTGCAGAACACATGTTCTGACTCTTTTTCTTTTCTTTGTTGAGACAGGGTCTCACTATACAGACTAGGCTAACCTGGAAGATGTCTGCCTGGCTCCGCCTCTGCCTCCTGATTGCTACCATGCCCGCTGGCTCCTCTACTCTGATGATTCCTCCTGTTCTAATCTTTACTGAAGATCTGAACTTAAGCAGGCATGCTTAGGCAGTAGCAAGTCCTTGAATGATCCGTCTCCCAGACCTTTTTTGGCCACCCCCAATCCCAGAAAAAAACGCTGCTCCTAGATGAAGAATTCTGAGACTACCAACAGCTGCAGTTCCACAGCTTTGCCTTTAGACTACCAGTGCAAATGTCAACATGGTTGTGAATGGCAAGCAATGTCTGACTATCTTTATGAACATGGCCTTAGGATCCCAGATCACCCCAAGGGTTCTTGGGAATTCTAAAGAGTCCTAGCCTCACCCATCACAGCCCCTACACTAATCCACCACAGGGAAATAGTTGAAGAATTCTCTGTCAGGGAAAGTAACTTCTCTTAGTTTTCCAATTCATTAGAATGATATTCTCACAGACGGTCTATCTCAATGTTTAAGACAGACAGACAGACACACACACACATACACACACCCAACTTCATAAGTTCAAATCCTATCACCTGAGGTGACAGTACTGAGAAGAGGGGCTGGGCCTTATGTTTGGAATTAGTGTCATAAAAGAGTGCTGCTAGCTTGCCCCTTCTACCATTTGAGAGGATGCAGTCTGAGGAGGCAGACCCTCACTAGCAGGCATGCAATTTGCCATCACCATCAACTGGACTTTCAAGGCTCTAGAATTGGAACAAATAAAAGTTAACTTTTTAGATGCCACCTGATTTATGGTATTTTGGTATAGCAGCCCAAAATGTCTAAGTAAGACACAGAATAGGGGGCATGGCTCAGTGGTTAAGAGCAATCACTGGTCTTGCAGAGGACCTGGGATCAGTTCCCAGCACCTACAGCGTGGCGCACAACTGTGTTACTCCAATTCTAGAATACCTGATGCCCTCCTCTTTTGATTGGCCTGCATGGGTTCCTACATACATGTAGTGCACATACATATACTCAGATATGCACATGTACCACACTTTTTAAAAGAAAATTAAGTCTGTTTTACTTCATGTATATGAATGTTCTGTATCATGCGTGGCTGTTAGATCACCCAGAACTGGGGTTTCGGATGGTTGTGAGCCACCATATAAATGTTGAGAATCAAACAGAACCTGGGTGCTCTCCAAGAGCAACAAATATTCTCCCCTCTCCCTCCCCGCCCAGACAGGGTCTCTCTGTGTTACCCTGGCTGTCCTGGACTCACTCTGTAGACCAGGCTAGCCTCAAACTCAGAGATCTGCCTGCCTCTGCCTCCCAAGTGCTAGGATTAAAGGTGTGTGCCACCATGCCCGACTACAACAAGTATTCTTAACCACCGAGCCATCTCTCCAGCCACATATAAACAAACAACCCCCTCCCAAAACCAACCCATAGGAAAAATAAAAAAGATGGAGGAAATGGGAATAGTAAAAAATTATGGGGGGCTGGAGAGATGGCTCAGAGGTTAAGGGCATTGATTGCTCTTCCAAAGATCCTGAGTTCAATTCCCAGCAGCACTCTCAATCATCTATAATGAGATCTGGTGCCCTCTTCTGATGTTCAGATGTACATGCAGGCAAAAGATTGCATACATAATAAATAAATAATTAAAAAAAATTATGGACATAGCATAGTTTTAAAAAAAAAACCCTCATTAAAAGTATTCTATTTCTGGCCTCTTACAAGGAAGCAGTTGAAATAATTTCACAACAAAATTCATCACAAGAGTTTCTTACTAAATAAATGATATTCATAAATAACTTGATAAAAATTCTCCTCATACTTTATGTTTGTGAGCAGATACAAAACATCTCAAGTACAATGAAAACTAAACCTTACTCACATTCTTATTTTTACAGGCTACCATGGTATGTCTCTGAAACTCAACTGACCCACGATCTTACAAATTCTGAATATTAACTCTGGCAAAAGCATAATGAGATCAAAGGGTGCCTTAAAGAAAGCACGAGTTAAGCACATGAATATGTCATTCAGACCCAAGGTCCAGTGTTAGTGTTTCAAACATTCCTATTTAACAATACAGGACCTAGTAAGAATCTTTCTGGATCCTGATGCGCCTGAGTATAAAGCATTTTAGTTAAGAGAAAAAGAACTCAAAGGCTCCCATGTTAAGAAAACCCCTGCCTATGAATAAATGCCACTATGAAAGGTTACTCTTGGTTCTTTTAAGGTTTATTGAGCATAATACAAAGAATACCTGTATGTGAGGAAGGCCAGGCATAGAGCTACAAAGACACCATTCTCCCATGTAGTAAAATGAATTTTCAATTTCTAGTATATATAACCCTGTCATAGTAAACAAACCTAGTGCTTATGAAGAAAACAGTATATTACTGCCAAAAATAAGCAATTTTGATATATAAATTAGATATGGTCAATAATGAACATTTCCAACATGACCTGCCTACATCGCTACATGTTAGCACATACAACACTGCCAGATTATACAAAACAGAATTTACGTACTGTAAAATTGTCAAAACTTTTACAATTACTTCTTCCTCATTTTACATGTATGAAAATGTCTGACCTTAGGGAATTTTTTTGACATCTGTATTTTGATCAAAATGACTTTTGCTATCACTTATTATTACTCTGTTTCTATAAGGAGTGTATGTTAAAATCACTTATGCAACCATTGTATACAAATATGAAATTGAGATGAAATGCAAAGAAAGGGAATTTACAATTCAAAACAAGTATCTTGTCCCATTTAGCATTCTACTGTGCACATACTAGACTTCTTTGGTAAATGGAAAGAATGAACTGATATTTTTGGATCCCATAAAAAAAAAAAATCCTCCATTCCATCTCTCAACAACAAAAACCTAAATATAATGGCCTAAATCTACAAGTATTAATAAATACAAAGTGATGAGCCTAGTACACCTGGAAAGTTAACACACTCAGACTAAATTACATCATATAAAAGCATAATATACCTTTAACAAAACCTGCAATATATAAAGCCTGAACAAAGAATAACATGCATTAGGAGCCACAGAAGGGCTTGCCTCAGAAGAGACCTTGTCAATTTTGTTTTACAGGTGAAGTGATTAAAATGAAAGGGTTTTTGCCCATTTCTTAAATCAAATTATCAGCCTGAACTACATCTATGGTCTTCTAACTTCTCTTTCTCAGACGATCTAATTGCAAGTAGAAATCCAATTACTGCAGGACAAAACATCTTTACTTTTCCCTACCCCCTCCCTACACACACACACACACACACACACACACCACACACACACACACACACACACACACTGAGAGAGAGAGACAGAGACAGAAACACAGAGAGAGACAGAGAGAGACAGACAGACAGACAGACAGAGGAATATAGCATTTGAGGGGCCTGGGTATGCAGCCGGGAGGTGAAGAACTTGACCAGCCCGTGCAAAGTACAGGTACAGCAGAGATTTAATTAGCCCTTTACCGGCAGTAAACATTTTCAGAAACATAAAAAGCAAACACAAAATTAGTAGTTGCTTTAATGGCAGAATAGGGACGGTTCAAAATTGGTGAATAATAAACGTTGAATTAAATGTGTGCCAACTGAGGAAACTATTGTGATTATTGGGAATTACTAGCATGTGAATCCCCACACGCTCACACAACCATGAAGAGAATGCGTATGTATTCCTTTGATATTCTTAAAGTGGTTGATCCAAAAAACTAAAGCATAGGGTGTGAGAATACTCTTTATTCTGTTATACGGGTTAAAAAAGTTAGTTCATCCTAACTATATTTTACGACAACTTTATAATCTTGCAGATAAAAGTCTTAACGTTGTTCTATTTCTCTAAATAATTGGGAAGGAACATATCGAATGGAGGAACAAGCTTGGCTCAGCAAAATGGCTGTAGCACTCACGCAGAAGGATCAGCAAACCAGGCTCCATACTAATCCTGTACACATATATAGTTAAATATTCACCTAAATCCCTGACTTCTCTCAACCCACGCCCACCCGTTCTCCAAAGCAGCGAGTGCTGAGGGCTGCTTTAAAAGAAAAAAAAAAAAGAAAGAAAGAAAAGAAAAGAAAAAAGAAAAACGGACTTCAAAGTCACAGCCGCTTTAACCGGGGTAAGCTAAGGAAAGAAAAAATTTCCAGAGCTGGAAATAACCTTCAGGCACCGCAGGCGACAGCACAGCAACGCCTTCCCTGCCCGCTGCGACACCCGCCAGCAGCCACCGAGCAGCGGCGGCCGGAAACAAGGTCGCCCGCGAACGTGGGCAACGTGAGGGCCCAGGCGCGCGGGGCCGGAGGCGGGGGAGGCCGAGCTTGCTCCCATTTTTGTCGCCAGGCCGAGCCTCCTACCTGAGGCCGGGGTCCGTGCGCCCCAGCTGTCGCGCGGTATAGACCAGCTAGGCCGCGACAACGCCCAGGCCCGGCGTGGCCTCCTTAGGCCCGCAGCCTCCACCCCGCCCGCCCCACCGACCTACCCTCCGGCAAACAGATGCACCAGCGTGTCCCTATGGCTCATTCTCTCTTCTGCATGTCCTCCGGGCGCAGAGGCGGGACTCGGACCCAGCAGCCCGCCACGGCCAGCGGCGAGGGTCGAGACAGGTCGGGGGTGGGGGGGGAGGACGCCGGCGAGCGGGCGGAGCCGCGGCTGCGGAAGGGCCACGGGCGAACCCACTCCCGCGGCGTTCCTGCTCCGGCGAGCTCCGCCAGACTGCGCAGCCCGAGTCGGCGAGGAGTCGGAGGTCCCTACATAAACAGAAGCTCCTATTGGTCTAGGTGGCGTGACGTCAGGACAGTCGCACACCTCTTTCACGTGATCGCTGAGGGGGCGGGGGGGGGGGGGCTCCTCAATGAAGGGCCGCGGGGCAGGGCGGGAGTGCTTTCACCGGTGTAGTAGATCAGCAGCCTCGCCCTCGCACCTGATCCGCTAATCTGGAAGGCTGCCCAGCCCTTGCCACTGTCGTTATTTTTAATTTTTGTTAACTGGTAATTATTTTCAATACAGATGAACCTGCCAAATAATATAGATACTAATATGCTAATCACACCGAAAGAACATTATTATTATTATTATTATTATTATTATTATTATTATTATTATTTTCATACAACTGCCCTTCCCATTTGTAGGGCCCCCATCACCCTTTCCAGCCCACATGAAATTCTCCGGAGACACTTTCCTATCGGCACCGCTTCCTTCACAAAGTCTCCAATTGCCTTAGCTTTCTCCATGTTTGACCTAAATCCCTACAAAGCGTACAGCCCGCAAGTGTTCGCCCCACAGTAGAGGACGTCAGCAGCGCTGAGTCAGTGCCAGTGATGTTGTGATCCTTCTTATTTTGATTAGTATCGTTATTGGGGGAGGGGCACGTGAAGTCAAACTCCTTATCCAAGGTTACCCAGTTCATCCCAGAACAGCTGGGATTTGAATCCAGGAAAGTCTGACTTCAGAGCTTTCCTTGTTAAAATAATAGCTGTATATTGGAGCGGAGAAGGAAAGGGCCCCCGGGGGTGGGGGTGGGGGATGGGGCAAAAACTAGGAGATCAGACCCAAAGAGTGACAACTCTGGCCAAATGCCAAAAATTGCGGCATGACATCCAATGGGTATCTCTTTATATGGACGTTTTGTTGAGACGCAATTCCCATAACGTATAGTTGTTAGGGTGTGTGGTTTGGTGGGTTGTTGTGTATTTTCCTGGTTGTGCAAGCTTTACCTACTTAATTTTGGAATGCTTCCTCACCCCAACGCAACCACGGATCTGTTAGTAGTCACTCCCATCCTCCTCTTCCTCCTCCTCCTCCTCCTCCTCTTCCTCCCACAAACTGCTGATCTATTTTCCATCCCTCAGGTCTTGCCTGTGCTGCGCATTGCACGTGAATAGAAATAACATGATGTGTGGCCTTTGGTGTGAGGACTTGTTCACCGAACAGTGTCCTCCAAACTCACTTGAACCCTAGCAGGCTGCATGATGGCTGCTCCGTTACCTTTCCCGGCTGAGATTGTTTCCTTGACTGAATATGGTCCACATTCAAGTAAATGACCAGCCAGGTCCTTTCTGCTCTTGAGGCTGTTACCAAAGCTGCGGCTGAGAACACGTTCTGTGGGTGTGTTTCTGTACAATAACAGTTAATCCTAGATCAGTGACGAGTCGGCGTTGCCATTTCCTTTTCCATCTCTCTTAGAGGCCGCTGTGGAGCGGACTCTGACCAGCCAGGCATGTTCTGGCTAAGTCGGGGTGCCGCCCAATGGGACACTGAAGTCCACAAGGACTCAAGGCATGCCGGGTCCACAGTACTGTCATAACTCGTAACCTCCCTTATCTCTCTAAACTAGGACGCCTCTTCAACAAATTCTTTCCACAGCCCCCTTTGCGCTTTCTGCACGCTTCTTTGCTCTTTCCCAAACGTAGGTATTAGGGCCAGGAGACTGGAAGTGAAAGCTTCCTATCCCTAACAATTTCTACCAAGAAGGCTTCTGGGAGATAAAAACCTTTTAGGGATTTAGGGACGAAACTGATCTTCCCCGGCAGCATGGGTGGTCACAATTAGACAAGTACCTCAAAACAAACACAGGCCTCAACTTCCTGACTAAGGATGGTTTCTAGTTTTAATTGCTAGAGAGGTGAAGGAAGTCCTTAGTGTCTATGAGGGCACATGTAGTAGGTCACAGCTAGATCAGTGCCACACTGTTTTTTGGCCTTTGTTAGTCTCTTTTTTCCTGTTTTTTTGTTTGTTTTTTGTTTGTTTTGTTTGGTTCGTTGGTTTTTGTTGTTGTTGTTTTGTTTTGTTTTTTGGTTTTTGAGGTAGCCTTGGCTGTCCTGGACTAGCTTTGTGGACCAAGCTGTCCTCGAACTCACAGCGATCCACCTGCCTCTGCCTCCCGAGTGCTGGCATTAAAGGCGTGAGCCACCACCATGCCCGGCCTTTTTCCTGTTGTTTTTATTTCTTGCATGTTTAAAAATTCTTATCAGCTTCAGGCCTTGGGTTGGCAACAGCACTTTTAAATGTTTGGTGGGGTTTTATTGTATAAGATTATATTGTTAGCCGGGTGTGGTGGCACATGCCTTTAATCTCAGCACTTGGGAGGCAGAGGCAGGCAATCCGCTGTGAGACTTCAAGGTTTACAGAGTGAATACTGTCTCAAAAAACCAAAAAAAGGAAAAAAAAGATTGTATTGTTATGATAAAACACCATGACCAAG
Organism: Acomys percivali; assembly: GCA_907169655.1. Taxonomy (NCBI): domain Eukaryota; kingdom Metazoa; phylum Chordata; class Mammalia; order Rodentia; family Muridae; genus Acomys; species Acomys percivali. The sequence continues at coordinate 24,543,550 of OU015755.1, read as the reverse complement.
AACAACTTAAGGTAGCTTCTTTCAGTTCTGGGTCCCAGAAGCATAAGAGTGCATTGTGGTGGGGAGGCACAACTGCCAGCTAGCTGTAGGCATGATGCCTGAGCTGGAAGCTGAGGACATCCTCTGTGGCAACCTTGGAAGCAGGTAGCCAACTGGAGCAGGCACAAGTCTCTTTAGGTCAAAGCCTGCTCCCAATGAGGTATTTCCTCCAGCAGGGTTTCACCACCCAAACCTCTCCAGACAGCACCAGCAACTGAGACCCAAAGCATCTGGATGCCTGAAATTGTATGGGACACTTCTCATTAAAACCGCTCCAAGGTTAAGTAGACAATCTTTTACCAGATGTGCCTTTTCTTTTCTTCTTCTCTTCCTCCTTCCCCTTCCTCTTCTCGTTCTTTCTTTCTTTCTTTCTTTCTTTCTTTCTTTCTTTTTTAGTTTTTTGAAACAGGGTTTACTCTGTGTAACCTTGCCTGACCTGGACTCACTTTGTAGACCAGGCTGGTCTTGAACTCACAGAGATCCGCCTGCCTCTGCCTCCTGAGTGCTAGGATTAAAGCTGTGTGCCACCATGACGCCGAGCTCTTATCTTCTTTTTTTGAGATGGGACCTCATGCATTCTGGCTGGTCTTAAACTTACTACATATCTGAGGATGACATTGAACTTCTTTTGTTTTGTTTTGTTTTGTTTTTTTTCCTTTGAGACAGGGTTTCTCTGTGTATCCTCGGCTGTCCTGGACTCGCTTTGTAGACCAGGCTGGCTTCGAACTCACAGGGATCCACCTGCCTCCCCCTCCCTGAGTGCTGGGATTAAAGGCGTGCCCCACCACTGTGCCCTGGCGACCCTGAACTTCTGATCCTCAGGATTCCACCTCCCAAGTGCTGGGATCACAGGTGCATGCCTCTGTGCCTGCTTTTTAGGTACTGCTGTGGTTTGGATGCAGGACTGCTGCTGGACCCTGGAGCTTCATGCATGCTAGGCAAGCACTCCACCAACTGAGCCACATCTCCAGGCCCTCATTTTACTTTTAGCAGTAAGTTCAAATGCAGAAGGGTTTGAAGAAAAACATTTAAATCTCCTTGGCAGTTAGTTTCCTCTCCTAGGTCCTACTTTTCAGCGGAAACTGTTGTCAATAGTTGGGTGACCATCTATTTGGACACTTTGTGCCATGACGATGATAGTCCTCAAGCACTTCCTAGTTATATGGCCAGACCGTGATTGCTTTGTTTTAAGAGTTATTGAGGGGCTGGAGAGATGGCTCAGAGGTTAAGAGCACTGCATGCTCTTCCAAAGGTCCTGAGTTCAATTCCCAGCAACCACATGGTGGCTCACAGCCATCTATAATGAGATCTGTTGCCCTCTTCTGGTGTGCAGGTGTGCAAGCAGGCAGAACACTGTATACATAATAAATAAATAAATCTTTAAACAAAAAGAGTTGTTGAGTTGCAATTGACATGTAGCTAAGCCACACACATTAAGTCATATAATTTAACGCTTTGTTATATGTGTACACCAAAAGCAGCACTGCAATAACCCATCACCTCCCTCCAGCCTCACCCCCAAATCTCCTGCCATTGTAGTTTTTCTAATATTAACCCTTCTAGGCCACAGCTATAGATGCACTTATATTCATTTTAAATATGATCTAAATGAAGTCACAGAATGAGGTGAGTGTGGTGGCACACTCCTTTAATCCCAGCACTTGGGCGGCAGAGGCAGGTGGATCTCTGTGACTTCAAGGCCAGCCTGGTCTACAGAGTGAGTCCAGGACAGCCAAGGCTACATAAAGAAACCCTGTCTCAAAACCCCATCCCCCCCAAAAGGAAACCACAGAATGTATACATATGAGTGTTGGCTTCTTTTGATGAGCATAGTAGTTATTCTTAGTCTAATTCACATAGTAGCAAGAACCAATAAATCGTTTCTTGTCTTGTGGCAACCATTTAAATTGCATTCACTGTTCAGTTATTACAAATGAAGTCATTATGAACATTCATGTACATGCATATATAGAGACATGTGCTTTCTTTCCTCTTATATACCAGGCAGTATTGTAAATACTTTGCAAATATTTAAATTAACCCTCTCTACAAGCATTGTAAGGAAGTCCCATTTTACAGGCAGGAGACTGAGATGCAAAGAGTTTATGGAACTTATAAAGCTGACCCAACTTGCAAGTGATGAGCTGGGCCTGCAACAGAAGAAGTCTGGTTCCAAAGTCTCTTCCCTCATCCTCTAGACCACGATGATAGCTCACTGGACCCATGCCCAACCCCTGAGAATATAAGCCAAAGGCCTATGAAAACTTGAATAATTCTGGAGTCACCAGAATATAAGATTCTGGAGAAGAAGACGTATGCACTTATGTCTGAGCTGCAGATGGAAAAACCCAGGCTGTAGCTTCCTTATATAGTTTAATCTCCCTGTGGGTGCCTTCCCATCAGCCACTCTGTGACTCTTACACTCAGCTATGTACACTGGTGACAATCAGAGGGAGGACTGGAGGTAGATAAGACCCTTGTTGCAAAGGTGGATTTTCTCTTTAGAGAACCAAATGTTTCCTTGTAGGAAATACTGTATCTGGGGACCCAAAAGCACGCCCAAGATCCCCTGAAAAACCTCAACATTTAAAAGATTATATATATATATATATATATATATATATATATATATATATATATATATATAAAACAATCTATTTTGATCATATTCTTTTCTCTCCCTCAACTCTTCCCAGATCCTCCCTACCTCCCTGTCCACCCAACTTCATCTTCTCCCTTCCTAAAACAAAACAAAAACAAAAAATGAGAATCAAAGCAAACAAAACCCAAGTAAGACAAAACACACCAAAAAAAAAAAAAAAAAAAAAGTCCACAAAAAACCAAAACCAACCAAACAACCAAAAAAACCTATTTTTTCATTGGGCAACTCCTTCTGGGCATGGGGCCTGTCCTGAAGTGTGGATGACGCACCCGATGGCGCTCCCGTGGGGAAAGCTGATGTTCCCTTTCCCACCAGGCATCATTTGCAAACAGCTTCTTAGTTAGGGGTTGAACTTACTGCCTACTTCTCCTTCTCAGTGCTGGGACAAGTGCAAATGCATCATATATTTAAAAATAGGCAGCAGTGCCCCTTGAGGAACACTTGGTGTTTTAGTGTCAACACAACTTAAATGTGGTAATAATTACTGATATCTCAATAGGTGTTACAAGATGAAGAAAGAAAACAAAATATCGCTTAATGTATGTGCCTGTAGGTGGAAACATGCTCCTAACAAAACAGGATAGAAACACTCATGTCAATCACAATCCATGTTTTCTGCAATTAGTCACGTGGCCTCAGCTGGTATTTGTAACTGCTTAACCTCTATTGTTCAGACTGTGTTTCCCTAACCATTATTAAGCACTTCAGCAGGGCTGGCTTCTTTTTTTCAGGAGGGGCGACCCACATGTTCCTTCCTGAAGGGTCTTTGTGTCATCCTGCTTGTATTGGTAGTTTCCCACAGAGTTTAATCATAGCTCTCGACAAGCAACCCCCCCCCCCACAGGGTTTCTCTGTGTAGCCTTGGCTGTCTTGGACTCGCTTTGTAGACCAGGCTGGCCTCAAACTCACATTGACCTGCCTGCCTCTGCCTCCTGAGTGCTGGGATTAAAGGAGTGTGCCACCACACCCGGCATCAACCGAGCTTTTTACAGGGGTCACCCAAGAGCACTGGAAAACACAATTATTTATGTTACAATTCATAACACTAGCAAAATTATAGTTATGAAGTAGTAATGAAAATAATAATTGTATAGCTGGGATCACCACAATGTGAGAACTGTGTTAAAGGGTCACAGCATTAGAAACTGAGAACCACTTTAGGGCCTAAAGCATCTCCTGTACTCCAGACAGAATCTTCCTTGCCTCCATTATGAAGAAGCCATCCAATTTCCCCTTAGTAGTCTGGCTCAATCACCTTTCCTAAGACTGTTATTCCTTTCTTTCTTTCTTTTTTTAAAAATTTATTTATTTATTTATTTATTTATTTATTTATTTATTTATTTATTATTATGTATACAGTGCAGGCCACATTATAAATGGCTGTGAGCCACCATGTAGTTGCTGGGAATTGAACTCAGGATCTCTGGAAGAGCAGTGAGTGCTCTTAACCTCTGAGCCATTTCTCCCTGCTATTCCTTTCTTAAAGATACCAAAAGCCCTGGGTGGCCAGAGGGACGGCTGAACTTTCCAGTTCAATAGATGATTCTTGTGTCTCCAGACAAAATTGCTCCACTGCCTGGAACCAAAACTTTTAGGCCAACAGAAGTTAAGGTCACGGGAACAGGAAGCAAAAATATTCCTAATGGGTCGATAGGAGTGATAATGAATGAAACTGTTTCCATTTCCAGCTCTTGACTCCTGGGCCCCCAAATCCTGGCTATGGGAAAAACTGTACCCCATACTGGATGCTGATTCAATGTATTCTCGACAATGCTACCTTAGCCCTCCAAGCTACTGATACCTAAATGGCATTGTAACTGTGTCTTCAAAAGGCCATTCCAAGGGCTTAGGGCCAGTGGTTTATGGAACTGGCCACTCTTCCAGGATCTGAGTTCAATTCTCAGCACCCACATGGTGGTTCACTATAACTGTAGTTCAAGAGGATCTGACATCCTAGACTCACACATGTGGCATATGTACACACACACACACACACACACACACACACACACACACACACACACACGGACATGACTGCTTCCAGGTAAGGTGGAGGAGAAAGTTTACTGTGGATGAAAGGGAGATCACAGCCAGAGGCAGGGACGTCTGGGAGAGTCCAGAGTAAAGATGACCCTGAACTAGGCTTTGTGAGGAGATGAAGGATGGGAGGAGGGGAGAGCCAGAGAAAAGCTGCCAACCAAGAGGGACAGCCTGGGCCAAGAGACTGGCATAGCCAAATGACATTATATAGGGGCCAGAGGAGCTGTGGGTGTAGAGGGAAGGAAGCCCAGCCTAATGTCTGGGCTGGAGAATTCAAGGTAAGGGGCAAGGTATGCCAGCCAGGAGGGCCCTATAGCAGGTAGGGACAGAGGGATGCTGGGAGGAACTGGCAGCCGGTGTCTGCTTTGTTTATGTTAATGGGCACCTCAGTTAGCCAGTTGCCCCAGGTTTGAAACCTAACAATACATATACAATTTTTTGTGTGTTAATTTTTTTTTCTATCTCAGGAAGGCAGAGCCAGGTGCATCTCTGTGAGTTTGAGGCCAGCCTGGTCTACAAAGCAAGTCCAGGTCACACAGAAAAACCCTGTCTTGAAAAACCAAAAAACTATTTTCTTTTCTATCAAAAAGCAAAAGTAGCTAATTTTATAGTTCTATCCAGTGAGATATTTCAAGATGGTGGAGAATAGGCTAAGACCAGTGGATTCCATGAACATGGGTCCATTGTTCAACTTACCTGGCTATGTAAGTGAGTTGTGTGGTTAGAAACAATGCCATGTGGAATGCTGTAATGGTGGATAAGGCATTCTGTAAGTCCATGGATAGCAGTTTTGCCAGAAGCATTACATTCAGGAAAGGAAAATCCATAATTAGAATAAGTAACATTTCCCGTAAATACAAACCATTGCCATTACCAAGAAAGAAGTAGTCCACTATTGTCAACTAGATCACTGTCTGGGCACCGCAGAGAATGGTGCCATATCAGGACCTCCATGTCACTCTTTGCTGTTGACAGATCTGGCATTCAGCTGCAGCTGTAGCCCTGTCAGCCTTAGTGAGTGGAAGTCCATATTGTTGAGCCCATGGATGATTCTGCCACCATGTTTTTCTTCGTGGGACCATTGGGAAATGACAAGAATGGATGGCTGGGGAAAAGGTTGGCTGTCCACTGTGGTGACAATTTTGGAGTTTTGGTTCCTTTAGAAAAATACAGAAATAGCCGGGCGGTCACGGCATTAGGAAGGATGAGAACCACTGCACTAGAGGGTAGGATCTCTGAGTTTTGAGGGGGGGGGGTCACTGAGTTTAGGGGAGAAGGCCTCTGAGCTTAACAAATTAGTGAGGGGCCTAGATAGGTTATAAGGCTGTAGTTTAGGAAGTCAGTCCTATGGGGCTGTTACATGGTAGGAGTTCAGCAATCTGGAGAAAGTTTTGTAAGGTGTGGCTGATGGGCAATATCAGGAGTAGTCACCATAATCTACTATTTCAGCGCATATGTGTGCATGGTAGGGGCGGAGTCCAGTACGGTGGTGGCACTTGCCTTTAATCTCAGCACTGAGGAGAAAGAGGCCGGAAGATTCCTGTGAGTTTGAGACTAGCCTGGTCAACATGATGAGTTCCAGGCCAACCAGAGTTACACAGTGAGACTGAGACTGGGTCTCAATGTACACACACACACACACACACAGAGGAAAGATAGCTAAGTAGTTAAAAGCACTTGCTTGTTCTTCCATAAGACCCAGGTTTGGTTCCCAGCACTCACGTGGGTGACACACAACTCCTGTTATTCCAGATTCAGGGAACCTGTCACCCTTTTCTGGTCTCCTCACTACACACATGTAGTAAACATACAAACAAGTAGGCACACACATACACATAAAATAAACAAATCTTTAAAAAAGAAAACCAAAAAAATTTTAAAACTTAAATAAAAAAAAAAAGAGGTCAGGCAAGACAACTCGACAGGTAAAATTCTTTCCTGCCAAACCCGATGACCTGAGTTTGATTCCCTGAAACTCAAATAGTGGAAGGAGTGAGCTAACTCAAGCTGTTCTCTGACTTCTACACACACATCCTGAAGAAGATGTGTGGTCCCTGTCTTAGGATCTCTATTGCTGTGATAAAACACCGTGGCCAAAAGCAAGTGGGGAAGGGGTTGGCTTCCACTTCCACGTCATAGTCCATTACTGAAGGAAGTCAAAGCAGGAGCTCAAACAACAGGAACCAGGAAGAAGGAGCTGATGCGGAGGCCATAGTGGGGTGCTGCTTACTGGCTTGTTCCCAGGCTTGCTCAGCCTGCTTCTTAGAGATCCAGGACCACCAGGCCAGGGCTGGCCACATGCACAATAGCCGGGTCCTCTGCCATCAATCTCTAACTAAGAAAATGCCCTACAGTTGGATTTCTGGAGGCATTTTCTTATTCCCTCCTTCCATATGGCTGTAGCTTATGTCATGTTGACATAAAACTAGCCATGACACCCCCAGTAATAAATTAAAATAAAACAAAAGAGGGGGACTAAGGGAGATGGCTCAGGAATTTAAGAGAGTATACTATCTTATCAGAAAAATTCAGATTCAGAACCTAAGTTAGGAGGCTCACAAATGCCTGTTAAATCTAGCTCCAAGATATCTGATACCTACTTATACACACATGCACACACAAATTAAGCATTATTTTGTGGGATAGGGAATAGAGGGAGGTGAGGTCCAAGGGGTTTATGGACATTTATTTCTATTCTGGCTACTTTTTGATGAAGTTGGATAGTTAATGTCAAACCCTCTCCCTTTCTCCTGTGCCGGTTGGTCAGATGGCCATATATTCACGCATCAATAAGATGCCAGCCACTCTCGTCCATGTGGCATGCTAGCCAGCAGGCCTAGAAATGGGCCAATTGTTTTTGAATAGGAGTTTGAGGTTTCCCCGAAGGCCACAGTGGTAAGTGGAGTCAGCTGAAGGATTACTTTTCCAAGAACTCATTGGAATGGCACTAAGTTCAATTTGTAACTGACTTAAGTTCGGGGTGTGCTGCTCCTGCAGCCCAAGAGCTGGTTTTATTATGGAAAAATGAACTGAGGCCTGAGAGTTTAGCAGAAGTGGGGGTAAAAGAGGCCAGGTGGGGTTCTGTACAGAGATTAGAGAGGTTTAGAGATTGGGATTTTATGTATTTATTTATTTATTTAATTTTATTTTTAAATTTTTTTACCTTTATTTTATGTGCATTGGTGTTTTGCCAACATGTATGTCTATGTGAGAGTGTCAAATCTTAGGGTTACAGACAGTTGTGATCTGCCATGTGGGTGCTGGAATTTGAACCTGGGTCCTCTGGAAGAGCAGTCAGTGCCCTTAACCACTGAGTCATCTCTCCAACCTGGGATTTTATTTATTTATTATCCTTTTGTTGTTGTTTTGAGACAGGGTTTCCCTGTGTAGTCTTGCTTTGTAGACCAGGCTGGCCTCGAACTCACAGTGATCCACCTGCCTCTACCTCCCAATTGCTGGGATTAAAGGCGTACACCACCACTCCCAGCAAGATTGGGAGTTTTTAAACTAGCCCCAGTCTTCTGAGTGGATCAACATGGGATGAAGAGGCAGCATATTAAGTTTTCATTTGGAACACCAAAAGATGTCACCTCTACTACCTCTTCTTGCAACCAAGGTCCTAGGTTTTCTAAGCTACTGCCGAGATAGAGCCCAGAAAAGAGAGCCCAGTAATGAGGGGCCAGCAGAACCTCAGCAATGTGGAAAAGCCCAAGAAGCCACAGAACCTCAGTGTTATCTATCTATCTATCTATCTATCTATCTATCTATCTATCTATCTAT
>OU015755.1:24510299-24526145 GCA_907169655.1 Acomys percivali | reverse complement strand
GTGTGTGTGTGTGTGTGTGTGTGTGTGTGTGTGTGTGTGTGTGTGTGTGAGAGAGAGAGAGAGAGAGAGAGAGAGAGAGAGAGAGAGGTTGAGATATTTGAAATAAACCAATTGATTGGAAGCCCTTGCTCACTGGACTACAGAAAACAAAACAGAGCATTCTGGAGAAGAGCCTGAGCGATCTGGAGTTGAGATAGACCCAGCAACAAGCTATAAAGCATCAGAAATAAGAACTCAAGATGTTGGAGCGTTTGAACTTCTGTATTTTCCCAGATCAGTGGCCCATTTCTACCCTCTGGTGTGCTTTCTTTCCTAATAAAATGCCTGTATTTCTATCACTCACTATCCATGTATCTTTGCTCTAATTCGTTATCTTGGCACACAACTTAGAAATCCCAGTGGGCATCCCTCTGGACTCTGATTTGCCCCTGTAAAATTAGGGCTGTCATTCTATGGTAGTTAACTTCTATTGGAGTGAAATAAACACCACACCCCCCCCCTACACACACATGCACACATGCATGCACGCATGAAGTGGACAGAAAACACAATGTTGGTGCACTAGAGCAGGAGACTACACAGATGTGATGTCATCTTGGAGGCTGGGTACCACATAGCTTATGGTTGGACTGGATTCCATCACCTGTGATCCTAGGTGTACTGGTATACAGATGTGGTTCCCACACACCCATGCCTCTTCTCTTACTGGAGTCCATTAGCTTTGCATTCTCTCAGAAAGCTAGCCATTTTGGGGCTCAGAGGGCTGTATTCTCTCAGAAAGCTAGCCATTTTGGGGCCCAGAGTGCTGGCTCAGCAGGTAAAGCACTTACTGGCAAGCCTGAAAAAGCTGAGTTCATTCTCTGGAACACATACAGGGGAAGGAGAGAACAGACTCTCACAAGTTGACCTCTGACCACCCTACATGTGCAGTGGCGCGCGCGCGCGCACACACACACACACACACACACACACACACACATGCACACACACAATAAATAAATATAGGAAAATTGAAAAAAAAATTAAAGTTAGTCATTCCCTCTTCTCCTTCCCAGTGAGTGGGGTCTTTTGGTCTTCTACATCTAGTTTTTGTTTTTGTTTTTGTTTTCCTTAGATCTCATTTCTTTCCTTGGAGGATTTGGGATCTATTCAGAACAAATGAATGACTAGCTGATCTCCAACTCAGCTAACAAGCCACAGCTACCTTTCTTTCATAAACCTAGGTTGATCCAGGGGTCCTTGAATCATACTATATTAGTTTTACAATTTCAAAATATCAAGACAGTTTTCATCAAGAGAGAAGCAAGGACTGTTCCTGTCTACTCCTGGGGAGGGGCACATGCATCGGATGTGTTGGGAAGGATGCTTGCTTAGGCTGCTGATAAGCCTAATTCCATCACTGGCCAAGGTCCTCTGCCTTCTCTGAGCTTTGAATTCCTTATCTGTAAACTGAATTGTTCTGAAGATTAACCCAGGTGATCCACGCACAGTCTGCTGTTTTTCCTACTACCTGTATTGACTTTACTGCTATTAATATCATCTCATTCCAAGGTCCAACTTAATATTTCTTTTCAAGCCTTTTTCTTTGTGTGTATGGGTGTGTGGGGGTTGGTGCACGTGTGTGTGTGTGTGTGTGTGTGTGTGTGTGTGTGTGTGTGTGTGTGTGTGTAGGTCAGAAGGTCAGAGGTAATGATGTTGGACACTTTCCTTTATCACTCTCCACTTTATTTTTTGAAGCAGGGTCTCTTATGGACCCTATAGCTCATTTGGTTCAGCTCGATGGCTGGCCAGTGAGCTCCAGGGATCCATCCACCTGTTTCCACTTGGCGCAGCACTGGTGGGTGACAGATACAATGCCTGACTTTTTTTTTTTTTTTTTTTTTTGTATATAATGTTCTGCCTGCATGTATACCTGCACACCTGGAGAGGGCACCAGATCTCATTATAGATGGCTGTGAGCCACCACGTGGTTTCTGGGAATTGAACTCAGGACCTTTGGGAGAACAGTCAGAGCTCTTAACTTCTGAGCCATCTCTCCAGCCCTAATGCCTGGCTTTTAAAGTAGGTGCTGGGGACCTGAGCTCAGGCTCTCATGCCACCTCTTTACCTTCCTCTCTATCTGAAATCTATTCTGTTCTCTAAAGAAATAGCCTGCTGAGTCAACACTTCGTAATTTAGTATTTATTGGCTATTGTCTCATGTTTTTATTTCATGTGTGTTATGCCTCTTTACAAATCAGATTTTCAATTCATTGTCTTTTTACTACAATGTCTCTAATGAAAGGCCAGTATGAGCCAGGGGATACACACTCAACACTTAGTTCGTTTTCTCTGATGGTGAGAAGCATTCCTGGGAAGCCATCTGGAAGAGGATTCCTCATTGTGAGCTCAGAAAACTTTTGGGGAAGCCAGGAAAGGGACAAGAAGAAGAAAACTGCCAACTGCAGTCAACCATACATTTCTCTGCATAAAGTTTTGCATGTTATTTTACTTGATTTTATTTTGTTGGGATTTCTAACTAACTGCTAAAAATTCTCACTGCAGCTAGCAAACTGTAGAAAACTATGAAACCAGATTGGATTTGTTTCCTTAAGACCATTGGCACTCATCTTATTCCTGTGGAAGAAAATAAGTTCTTGTCCTTCAAAGTCCTGCTTAAAATATACCAGTCTAATATTAATCTGAAAGTATAAAAAATTCTTCCTACAAGACAGCAATGTTATTATTTAAAAAAAAAAAAAGAAAAACAAGCAAACCCCAAAACCTAAGTGGTCATTGCTTTGCCACAGTTGACGACATGTTTATCAACATGGAGACTTTTTCCAATATGGGAAGAATGGTTTCATTAACGCATCAGCGTTGTGGAATCCAGTGGCTGGCTACAAGGCCTATTTTTAGGGACTTTGTGACCTGAATAAATGTGTTGACAGCTCCAGTGTCTAGTTACCATATGTGAATAAATCTAGTCTTCATTTAAAAGTTGAACTCATTACAAAGCTGACTTCCAAGGCCGGGCTGCTTGAGTATTCTTTCCTTATATAGAACCTGGCAGGGCAAACTGGGAAGGACTCCATCCCATCCTACCACACCTGTTGTCAAAAAGCTCTGTAGGGGAAAAAAAAAAAAGCTCTGTAGACGGATACTGCAAGTTAGGCGTGGTGGCACAGACCTTTAATCCCAGCACTCGGGAGGCAGAGGCAGGTGGATTGCTGTGAGTTTGAGGCCAGTGTGCTCTTCAGAGGTAGTCTAGGACAGGCAAGGCTACACAGTGAAAACCTGTCTCTAAAAGAAAGAAAGATAGAAAGAAAAAAAGAGGAAGCTGCAAAAACCATCTTGGGATTGACCTTAGCAGTGGGCCGCTTTGCGGGTAATTGATGAGACTGTCTTCTTGAAAAATTCCTAGTCATGAGTTAAAACGGGCAAAGGTTTTGTTGATCACTTTCCAGAAGTCAGGAGATGCTGGGGAAAGAAACTTTACTTGGGCTCAAGTTGATGCAAGAAGCTTGGCATCTAAAGGAAGAGACTAGGGTTGGCCACTCATTGGGCAGCTGGAGCTGGGGACATCAGTGATGGCCAGAAAGCCCTGGTTCCTGAAACCAGCATGGAGTGCTAAGGGAACAGGATGGCTGGTAAAGAAATGTGTAATTAGAACTGATGTCTCTCCAAGAGCATGGCAGTCAGAGGGTTGGCAGCTTTTAGGAGCACTATCACCGCAAGTGACAGCTTTACACATGGTCTCTTTAGTTCTTCCTCATTCTGCCCACAGCTGAGCTCAGTGGCCTTAGTAATGCACAAAAGGAGAGAAGAGCATGCCAGCACCCAAATTATATGCCTCCCCCCCCCCACCCCCGCTTTTTTTGAAAGCAAGGACTCCAAACACTCAGAAGGCAATCTCACTGTCCCTTTCTGGGCCTGTAGGAATTTGATTGTGGAGCCTTGTGCTCTCCCAAAGGGCCCTAGGGCCTGTCTGACTTGCACTAGAGACCGCTCCAGTTTGCAAATGGCAAACAGCAAGGAAAGTGACTTACACACTTTCCTTCCTTTTTAGGAAGTGCTTTGGGGAAACTGAGGCTTTGTCTTGGATAATTGCAAAGATTTATGAATGAATCATTTGAGTCCATGTCAGCTCACACCTGCTCATCCCCGCACAGCTTGGTCTTGAGACTTGCCTTGAAGGTGAGGGAGGTACAGCAGGAATTCCTCCTAGCTCGGCCACCTGCTAGGAGCAGAGGTGGAGTTCAGTGTCAGATGTAGTGGGGTGTTCATGTGGAACAATTCTGAAGGCAGCTAGATGATCTCACCGAGGGGAACAGAAAGGCTTAAAGTCACAGCCAGGAAGGGCACGCGGAGCTGTGGTTGTCAAAATCCAGAAAGATGCTAAACAGAGAGGAAGGGCTCCAGAAAGCTAAGGTTACCAAAGGCAGGACAATGGGAGCTATCAGGCTGGGAGAAGCTAGTGACACATTGTCTGCAGATAACTTAAAAAAAAAAAAGTAATAAAATTAAAGGCCAGTCTGACGTCTATCATGTTAGGACAGTTGATTCTAAAGTGTCGCAGATAGAGGGCTCCTTTCTGTTGGCTGGATGCTCCTGTCCCTGACAGGTTTTCATCGCTTCTTCTTGTATGGCTCATTTCTGGTTTGGAAAATGACTCCCTCAGCAGATTCTTTCTGTAGGTTTGTTTCAACCATGTACCGGGGCCAGTGTTCATCTGAGGTGCTTGAACAGAAATGGGACATGGTGACTTCAGGAAAATGAAAGGAAGGCTTTCTAAAATAGAAAGAGTTTGCCCCTCAGGTCAGTCAAATACCTGTGAGGGTTCCCCCTAAATCTTAAGTTAGGGGCACACAGTGCATTCCCCTTTGTGTGTAAAACTAGTCTGATTTGGATTTTGTTGTTGTTATTGGCAACAGAAATGTTCAGCTTTATATATAACTTTCGTGGGCCCCAGTACAGCAATCCCCAAAAACATTTGGCTGTGTATAAGGAGTGTGCTGACTTTCACCTGCTGACTGGGGTGGAGGCTGTGGTGTCTGAGGTCTTTTTTTTTTTTTTTTTTTTTTACTTTGGTGACCCCTGTCATCACTAAGCAAATATGCACTGGCAGGTCACAGAGACACCTTCTGTACAACACAGGACTCTGTGGAAAGCTGCTTGGTCCTCATCCAAGGCAAGTGTTTGCCCAAAGCCCATAATTAGAGAGCCTCAGGGCAAGGACTGAACCCAGAAGGCAGCTTTTTTTGTTTGTTTGTTTTTGTTTTTGTTTTTAGACAGGGCTTCTTTGTGTAGTCCTGGCTGGCCTATGGAGCTCTCTGTGTAGACTAGGCTGGCCTCGAACTAACAGAGGTTCACCTGCCTCTGCCTCCTTGGGTGGTGGCATAAAAGGTGAGTGTCATTGCTGCCTGGCTGGAGGGCAGCTTTTGAGTAAGATTCTGGAGAGAAAGAAATCCCAGAACCAGTAGCATATGTGTTTATATTGTGCGTTCACTTAGAGCCGTGGTTCTCAGCCTTCTTAACGCTGTGACCCTTTAGGACAGCTCTTCATGTTGGGGTGACCCCCCCAACCATAAAGTTATTTTCATTACTACTTCATAACTATATTTTGCTACTGTTATGAATCATAGTGTAAACATCTGTGTTTTCTGGTGGTCTTGGGTGACCCCTGTGAAAGGGTCATTTGACCCCTACAGGGGTGGTTAAGACTCACTGATTGAGAACCATTGGCTTAGAGGGAGGGGACCTGGGCCAACAACACTTCTCAAGATGACTTTGGAAATAAAGCTTTAGAAGACACTATCTGTCTTGTGGGCTGTCCACCAGACAAGACTTCTATTTCAGCCAGTAGAAAGTCTTTATTAGCCAGCCACTGACCACCCTGGGTGTTTGGGATCCCAGTGCAGCCCTGAGCCTTTCTTAGGGTGAGCTTTTAAGCACAAAGACCATGTCCTGGGTTAACATACTTCAACTAGCAAGGACAGTTAGGCCCACCTGAAAGCCAAAAAGCAAGGGTAGTATATTTAGATACTTTGCAGAACTGTACACTTTGATGGATTAGGTCTTTGCTTTAGTTTTGGCAGGTGGTTCTATCTTTGAGTTTTACAGCCTGAATGGCACTTCCATCATGGAGTCACTTGTGCTAAGATCTGGGGGCCTGCTATGGTTTTAGTTTTTAATTTTTCCTAGGTCAACTCAAGTCAGTAGTCGACATATTGGCTAGTAAGCTCCCACTCCATTCCTAACCAGTACTGACCTCCTACCAGGAAATAGCCTTTTTTTCCCCCTCTGAGACAGGGTTTCTCTGTGTTAGCCTTAGCTGTCCTGAACTTGCTTTGTAGACCAGGCTGGCCTTGAACTCACAGTGATTCATCTGCCTCTACCTCCCAAGTGCTGAGATTAAAGGCATGTGCCACCATGCCCGGCCACAGGAAGTATCCATAAGAATGTATTCTTTTTTATTTTTTAAAGATTTATTTATTTTTTACATATACAGTATTTTGCCTGCACCCAAACCTACATGCCAGAAGAGGGCATTGGGTCTCATTATAGATGGGTTTGAGCCACCATGTGGTTGCTTGGAATTGAACTCAGAACTTTTGGAAGAACAGGCAGTACTCTTAACCTCTGAGCCATCTCTCTAGCCCCTTAAGAATGTATTCTTAAGAATCATGATCTTTTGTTGTGAGACAAGAGTTCTCTGTATAGCCATGCCTGTCCTGAAATTTGATCTGTATACCAAGCTAGCCTTGAACTCAGAGATCTGCCTGCTTCTGCCTCATGAGTGTGTGATTAAAGGTATGTGCCACACAACCCTGCTTAAAGGCATTATTTTTTATTTAACTTTTTATTACATGTATTTATTTGTGTGTGCTTGCTACAGTACACAGAGGATAGCTCATGGGAGTTGGTTCTCTCTTTCTATCATGTGGGTCCAACACATTGAACTCTTGTCATCAGGCTTGGTGACAAATGCCTTTACCCAATGAGCTATCTCATTGAGGCTGACATCTCCCTCTTTTGTTTTTTGAGACAGAGTTACTCTGTGTAGCCTTGGATGCCCTGGGCTCTCACAGAGATCCTCTTGCCTCTGCCTCCTGAGTGCTGGGATTAAAGGCATGCACCACCATGCTTGGCTTGAAGCTGATTTCTTGATGTGAAGGATTACTTTGTCCCTCAAAGTCACTGTGGTCTGTTGAGAGCACATAGTTATCTCTGAACCAGTAAATGGTCTGAAAGACAGGGATTGGTTTGTTCGTGCCCCTCTTTCTCCTGCTTTTTAAAAATATATATACAATTTATTTATTTATTTGCTTTTGTGTTTGCCTGCATGTATGTCTGGAGAGAGTGTCAGATCTTGAACTGGGAATAAAGACAGTTGTGAGCTGCCATGTGGGTGCCGGAATTGAATTCAGGACTGCTGGAAGAGCAGTCAGTGCCCTTAACCGCTGAGCCATCATCTCTCCAGCCCTCTCTCTCCTGCTGTGCTGAGCCTTTCAGTCTCTTGGGAATCTCTGAAGACACTCTCCTTCCTAATGCCCCAAGAGGTGACTTAGCCACCATTAACATTAACAGTGGTTAATGATTTTATTCACAAACAAAAAGTGGAAAATAATCAAACAGATTTCCCATCTCCTGAGCTCCTTATACCCAATCTTCAGGACTTCAGGATCACTGATTTGAAAAAACAAAAACAAAACAAAACAAAACAAAAATCCGAACTCACCAAAAAGCTGGGGGCAGAGACTGCAAGAAGAGAAATAGTCCTAGAAAAACTGCTTCACCATTCACTTAGGACCCCCACCCCCATTACCACTACTACCTCCATTCCTAATACAACCACCACCACCACTACCACCACTTCTATCTCTCCCACCACTATTCTCACCACCACCTCCACCATCACCACCACTACCACCTCTAAGCCTACAACCACCACTATCACCACCTTTATCACCACCAGCACTATTACCACCTCCATCACACCATTATCACTGCCACCTCTTCCATACTTACCACCACCACCACTATTACCATCATCACCTCTATTTCCTCCTCCCCCACCAAGTAGGATACCCAACTCCCCCCTCCAGCTCCATCCCCATTACCATTAATAGCAATGATAACAGCCAAGCTGCCTCTATTTTCAGAAGTTCTGTTGGGTCTGCTCACAAAAGATCCTCACAGCTGGGCCTGTTGACTGTCTTCCATAGGAGGTGGCAGAGGTGTCATGGGCCCCTCTCCTGAGTATCCAACCACCCCTCCCAACCAGGTGTATGCAATTCTACCCTAATTACATATGGGTGGAGAAGAAGGCTATTGGGAGAGAAGAAAGAGGGGAGAAATTTCCATCTGTGCAGCCATAGGGAAGCCATCATTCCTGTTGGCCTCCCATGAACCTATCCATAACCCCTCATCCATTGCTGGATGTCTAACCCTAACAAATTCACTGGTTCTGCCAGGTGAACTGCGGTAAAATGGTGCCTTGGCTTGACACTGGGACCTTAGGAGGAGGGGTAGACATTGTTCATGTCTTCCCCAGGGAAGGAATTTAGCAACAGAGGCAAAAACCCTCAAATTCAGGACAAAAAGCCTTACCCTAATCAGGAGAGCCCTCCTAGAAATATCTAGAAAAGGCTGGAAATGGAAGAGGTGAAGAACAAGAAGCCTTCTCTCATATGTGAGTCTCAGCACATTTTCACAGTAGAAATGAGGACTTCGGGGCATGAGCACACGGTAGCTTATTTTCTAAATAGAATTCAGAGGATCATAGTTTCCTTTAAGGCTCCAGGCAAAGTGTTATGTATTTCGGCATTCAAGACTCAATTCAGAGAGGCTACAGCGCAGAAAATATTTGAGTGAGAATGAGATTTCCTCCTCACCTAGCAGGCGGGAAGGCAAGGGAAGGGTTGGGAGGGTTTCTGGTAATTTATCTTCTGCATCTTAGAGACATCCTCTTCCCCTGTTTGTTTCTGGGACCAGACTGCCATGGGCTCCTCCTCTCCTGGTTCCCTGCCCTTTAGGCTCAGGCTAGGTCCCGCCAATGGGAGGGAGTGGTAAGGAGAAAAAAAAAAAAAAAAGGGAGAATGTTTTCCAAGGCTCTCCTTTCCCTGTGGTTTTTGGAGTATGGTCTGTCTGCAGCACCCATGTTCTTGTTAAAAATGCAAATTCTGGGCTGGAGAGATGGTTCAGTGGCTAACAGCATACACTGCTCCTCCAGAGGATCTCAGGAGCTTTACAACTGCCTGTAACTCCAGCCCTAGCTCTGGGTGGATTTTACAATGCTGGCCTCTGCCAGAACCTGTACTAATGCACATATACACATATATACCCATACTCACTGTATACATATACATAATTAAAAATAATAATTCTTGTCTGACCCTTTGTTTGTTAAAGAACAAATGTCAAACACACCTGCACATACTCATGCAGATTCACCCACATACATTTCTTTTGAGACAGGGTCACACTTTAGCCCAGGCTGGCCTTGAGCTTGTGATAATCCTCCTGTATCAGCCTCCTGAGTGCTGAATTGGCAAGCATGCTGTGCTGGCTAGTTTTATGTCAACCTGACACAGGCTAAAGCCATCTGAGAGGAGAAAACCTCAATTAAGAAAATGCCTCCATAAGATGTGCTATAGTGCACTTTCTTAACCAGTGATTGGTCGAGGAGGGCGCAGCCCACTTCGGGTGGGCTGGTGGTCCTGGGTTCTATAAGAAAGCAGGCTGAACAAGCCAGGAGGAACAAGCCAGTAAGCAGGGCCCCTCCATGGCCTCAACACCAGCTCCTGCCTCCGGGTCCCAGCCATACTTGAGTTTCTGCCCTGACTTCCTTTGATGATGAACAGTGATGTGGAAATATAAGCTGAAAAGACCCTTTCCTCCCAAGTTGCTTTGGTTATGGTGTTTCATCACAGCAATTGTGACCCTAACTGAGACATTTGCACCATTTGCCCAGTATCAGTGCACATTTTAACATGTCTTCCAGGTGTTTTGATGCATTCTACAACGTAAAATCTGTTCCTCGCAGACAAGCCATTCTCTATAGGAAAAGCTTCCACTGGCATCTTTTCCACCTTTTGCCTTTTCCTGTCTAGAGGCAGAAAGGGTGTCTCAGCCCTGCCAGCAAGTGGGCAGCTCACAACCCCATGCTAGTTGCCTTGTCCCTGTTCCCTGAGGGCTGCCTCTTGCTAGCAGTCTATCTGCTCAGTTGTCGGCCATTCCTGAACCCAATATATTCAGGCCAACAGTAGCATGGTCAGAAAGAACAGAGGAACAGGGATCACACAGGCAGTGAGTGCCTACTCTGAGCAGCCATTCGCTCAACAATGCTTGTAAGCAGTCTTCCCTGGTGGGCATCTCCATCTTCTTCCCTGGTGGGCATCTCCATCTTCTGAGCTGGTGGGCATCATCTCCATCTTCTGAGCTGGTGAGCATCTCCACCTTCTTCCCTGGTGGGCATCTCCATCTTCTTCCTTGGTGGGCATCTCCGTCTTCCCTAGTGGGCCTTTCTAGTGCTTTGCTCACACAGACTCTGGCTGTGGGCTTGACTTTGTCATAGGTGAACTAATTCTTCCCCTTGTTCAAGGAGACTATAAATCCTGCCCCTGACATCACTTCACAGATGAACTTCACCCATCAAGCCATGGTGAGGTGACAGCTTAGGGGAAGCCCCAGATATGGGGGAGCTGGGATGCCACTTACCAGCTGTGTGATATGGGTAAATATGCATGGCCTTTCCAAGCCTTAGAGTTCTGTTCTGGACATGTGGACACTGTTGCCTCCTGGGTTGTACTTTGGGGAGATTGTACAAGATTAGGCGTGTAGTGGTACCTAGAAGGACCTGGTCCAGTGTAGAAGTCTCACAGATCTGGGATGCTCTGCATTTAAAAAGAGCCACTGTTGTTTGGGCTTAGGGGCATAGTTCAGTTGATAGAACCTCAGTGTTCAATAGCATTGCATAAAAGAAGTCTGATAGCACGTGTTTGTAATCCCAACACTTAGAGGACAGAGGCTGGAGGATGAAGTTAAAGGTCATTGCTGGCTACATAGTGTCTTCAAAGCTAGCCTGGAATACTTGAGACCCTGCCTTAAAAAAAAATATCAACTAGTTGTTGGAGGAGCATCACATGCCCAGGGTTCAGGGGTCAAATTTCACTGCCATACATACAGCCTGCTTGTCTTCTAATGTACGTTATGAGTCCTGGCGATGTGGTTTGGTGGTGGAGTGCTTGCATAGCTGTGAAAAATAGTAAAACTGAATTACATTCCATGACATGGAACTAAAAGCACCCAGTTCGTCTCAGTGCTCTCCTGCCTCCCTGCTGTCCTGGTGACTAGAGGAAAGTAAGGCCTGAGACTCACGGGGGGGGGGGGGGAGTGGATTGCACCACCAGGACCCCCTGCATTCCTCTAGGTACCATGGTTGCCACAGGTGTGGGGTCATGAGCACACAGCAAGCGCTTGGGACTCCCAGAGGGGAGGGGTGACTTCAGGAGGAGCCCTGCAGGAGGACCCACTTGGTGTGATGGTGGACAGCTGTGCCTCCTAGACTCCAGGTTGGTGGAAGCGGTCAGCAGATGTTCTTCTGGGGCCAGAGTGACTGGGAGAAGCTGCCAGCAAAGTCAGGACAAGGTCAGAGATGCCGAGAATCCTACAAGTCACAGGACCGCCTGGCTCAATGAGGAATTGTCTCCCATGCCCTGCTTGACATTTGAGTAGGAGAAAAACCTGTTTATAACTAATATGCCTAAAACCCAATTCTATTTCATATGTAAACACAGAAGTACTTTTCCCCCAGATTTTAGTAAACACGCACTTTTCTAGCAGTGTAATTATTGTGTCCATCAAAGAAGAGTGTGCTTTGTTGGCATAGGAACTTTGCCGTGTTACCAGGCTAGCCAGCTCCGCTTTCCCTCATCTGTCTCCATGTACAGCAGCTGTATTCATGCTTAGGTAACCCTCACTTAAGAATGTCACAAGCAAAGACAAAGAGTCAGTGAACAGTATGATTTAGAGTAAACACAACAGAGAGTACAGCGAGTTCAAGGGGAGAGTGATGGAACACCGAGGACCCTGAGGACAGACTCTTCTGGAAGAGGCATCAAGGAAGGCTTTCTGGCAGGCAAAGGGAGGAAGGGGAGAGCTGAAAGCTGACAAAGGGCTCAGTCAAGGCTAGAGACTGCAATACCTGGCGCGCTCCAGGAAACAGGAGACTATGCCTATAACTGGAGCATGTGTGTGTTGGGGAGACTGGGTATTGAGGTTTGGGACCTAACAAAAGCCTCGAGGCCACCGGAAGAGTTTTTGTTTCCCTCCTGTTTGGGATGGCACTGAGGAACAGGACTTGCCATTATGGGAGCATTTTGTTCATTGACTCTCATTGGCCAAGGTCACCTTTTAAAAAGAGTTAAGTTATATGACTCCACGGTAGAGGCTATTGTCACCAGGCCTGATACCTTGATTCCTGGGACCTGCATGGTAGGAGGAGAGAGCCAACTTGTGAAGATTGTCCTCTAACTTCCACACATATGTGCTGCAGAGCATGTACTCTGCCACTCAATCAACAAATAAATGTAGTGAAAATAGATGAAGCTATAGGTCTCATCCAGAGGGAGCACAGGGTCAGTGGGAGATGCACTGTGGTGCTAGAAGCAAAATGTTCAAAAATGGGAGTTGAAAAGACCCTGAAAGAACTCTCAGTGACCAGATGTGGGACAATTTGAGCAACAACCACCACCACCACCAGCACCACCACCACCACAGGAAAGAGGAAGAGGAGGAGGAAGAGGAGGAGGAGGAAAAGAAGAAATTCCCAAATGAGTATACATTCATCTCTGGACTCTTAAAGGCCTTCCCCTCCACATTTCAACTTTTAAAAAATCCAATAATTTCCCAAGTGATGGGACCATTAAAGGCAACAAAAATCTGTTTTCTTTCATTCCCTTTGCAACCACCTCTGAATATGTTAATAAGGTGACTTTGGAAAACCCCTACATACTGTTTGCTTATCCAGCCAGCCTTGCCATCTTGGGATTGAAACTTTCAGCCTCATCCTCTCTATCTGAGGAGGGCAAAGAAGTCAGAATGTGAGTGAATTGCTGATAGACAAGGATTTGACTCGCCAAGGAGCATGGGAGCTCTGTGTCACCTGCTGTTCCCATACCTTGCTCTTTGCTCCTTCCCTCAGGCTTTCTGATTACTGTTTATGATGCACAGGCACGTGTAAGCAAAGTGTCTCCTTGTGCTTAGTAGCCACTCTAGCAAATTATCAAGCTCGAGGAGGGGGAATCATGGTCTTGGCTGGTAAGTTGGGGTTGAGGGACCGCCCGAGCTTCTAAACCTTGAACGTATAGAGTCTGACACAAACTCTAAGTAAATAACTGGTGTGAGAATTGAACTGAAGTGTACAGTACTCACTTGGGGCCAATGGTGAAGTGTGCAAGCACACTCTTTGGGTTCCTACGTCTATCAACCCTTATTCCACCTGGATCCCTTCCACCCCTCCCAACACTAGGTGGGAGAGAAAGAAAGGTAGAGAGGAAAGGAAGTAGACTACTTCCTGCTGATTGGGGTATTGAATTCCTTGGGGCAAGTTTGATCTATGCCTTCAGGATATCTCCCACCACCATCCAGCATCCAGCATCCAGCAATCCAGCATCCAGCATCCAGCAATCCAGCTTTCCAGCTATCCAGCATCCAGTAATCCAGCAATCCAGCAATCCAGCAATCCAGCAATCCAGCTTTCTAGCTTTCCAGCAATCCAGCTTTCTAGCTTTTCAGCATCCAGCATCCAGCTTTCCAGCTATCCAGCAATCCAGCATCCAGCTATCTAGCAATCCAGCAATCCAGCAATCCAGTATCCAGCAATCCAACAATCCAGCAATCCAGCAACCCAGCAATAGCAAAAGCAGCAGCAGGAACTAGCAACAGCCACCCCAGACCCTCTTGGGACTCTTAAATTTATACCCTCTCAAAGAGTCCCCAGAATTCCAAATGTAAACTATCTGTAGCTGGCAAAATCATGCCCCTCCTAGAGCGTGTGACAAGTCATAGTCAGTGGCTATGGATACTCTGATATCCCATATCCCCCACCTGGGATTAAAACAAAACCACATTCACGTAACATAACTGGGTTTTTAAAGAAACAAAAACTCTCACTACAGAAGTGAAATGAATTGTGGGAAGAAACCTGAATATCTATATTAGAAGTGTCTTAGGTGAGAGTTGAGGAAAGCAGTACACACACACACACACACACACACACACACACACACACACACACACTCAGGGGAGGTAATTTATATCATTACCAGATGAGGGGGACACATCTGGGCAGGCTGCCAAGTAAAGGATATATTATAGAGCAGATGAGAGTAGAGTCTGGCTGGTCCAATTAGGAGGCTTTTGTGGGTGAATGAAAGGTCATGACGGAATGTGCTATTGACCTGGCTAAGAGTTGTGACACCAAAGATGAGAGAATTAGAAAGTGAAACTTACAGAGATGCACATTAAAAAAAAAAAAAAACTGAAATGATTCATAGCCCACAAAGCCACCATTTTGAAATGTACTATTTAATAATTTTTTTCAAGTTTTATATCATTACCAGTAATTTCTAGAACATTCCCATCACCTTAAAAAGAAGCCACACTCATTGCTAGCCTTCTCTCCCACTTTCCTGACCATCAAATCTGCTTTGCATGTCTATGATGTGACTATTTGGGGCTTCTGGGGCCATACTCTATGTAGCCTTCTGTGCCTAAATGTTTTTTGCTAAATTAGTGTTTTTCAGTTATCTATGTCACTGCATGAATGACCAGTTCCTTCTTTTTATAATATTCCACTGTATAGATATACCACATTTTATTTGCCATTCTTGACTGAAGAATGTTTGAATTACTTCTGCTTTTTGGCTATTATGAATAATGATGTTATAAACATTCATGTCTATTTTTTTGTATAAACCAAAATTTCAAATTATTTAATGGTGTATATTAAAAGAGGAATTGTTTGGCCATATGGATACTCTTCATTTAATATTTAAAAATTACTTATTTTAAAAATTAAAATAGACTTTTTTCATACAGCATATTTGATCACAATTTCCCATCTCTTATCTCCTCCAAGATCCCCTACCTTCCCACACATTCAACTCCATGCTTTCCTTCTTTCTCTATTTAGAAAACAAGCAGGTATATAGAACAGTAGAGTGCACCAGAAAGAAACTCCCCAGGTCACATAATAATTAAAACACTGAATGTTCAGAACAAAGAAAGCATATCAAAAGCTGCAAGGGAAAAAGACCAAGTAACATATAAAGGCAGACCTGTTAGAACAACACCTGACTTCTCAAAATGGAGACTCTAAAAGCCAGAAAGGCCTGGCCGAGGTTGGAGGGTCTGGGGGTGGGATGCTCAGGAGGTCTCATTGGGAGTCTCAGGTTGGTTAGTGAGGACTATTTACATCACAGAAATTGGTGCATACTATACGCAGAAATTTGCTTCTTGGAGTTGTAGTTGCCAACCTCAGTGCATTGCCCATTGTACCTCTCTCTAGATGGATGCTGCTTATTGTATGGCTGCCCACTGTATAGCTGCTCATTGTATGGCTGCCCACTGTATAGCTGCTCACTGTATGGCTGCCCACTGTATAGCTGCTCACTGTATAGCTGCTCATTGTATAGCTGCCCACTGTAAAACTGCCCACTGTATAGCTGCTCACTGTATAGCTGCTCATTGTATAGCTGTCTACTGTAAAGCTGCCCACTGTACAGCTGCTCACTGTATGGGCTGCCCACTGTATTGCTGCCCACTGTATGGCTGCCCACTGTCTAGCTGCCCACTGTATGGC
>OU015755.1:24476660-24505704 GCA_907169655.1 Acomys percivali | reverse complement strand
CCATCTCTACACCTCCATTTCCCATTTGCTGTGATTTCAGGTGTGTATTACCATAACGTACCTGCCTCATAACATATGTATGTACAGATGTAGGTGTGCAGGAGTGTGTGTGTGTGTGTGTGTGTGTGTGTGTGTGTGTGTGTGTGTGAAATCAGTATAATTTCTGGTGCTTAAATCTTTCCTTCTTTAGACCAGGGGGGAAGACACCATTTTTAGCCCACGCTACCACATGCTGACTTACTTACCATTACAAGTCTCTTCTCTCCTCTCTTTTCTCTGTTAGCTGATGTAGAGAAACCCTCAAGAGTCCATAGGTATAAGCTGGTGGGAAAGAGAAAGCTATATTTAGAAACACACACACACACACACACACACACACACACACACACACAGAGAGAGAGAGAGAGAGAGAGAGAGAGAGAGAGAGAGAGAGAGAAAACAGACAGGAATGAGTTACTTTGTGTAGTTTCTTTCCTCCATATTTACTTGAGGCTGATCTTTGACACTTTGTGCCTGTGTGAATTTAGGGTTTTATTGGTCAGTATATGCTGTGGCATGGTTAAACACTTGGCTCCTCTATGGTATCATAGCTGGTTGAACTGCTAACAATCCTTTGTTGTAGACAGCAGGGCCTTGTTCCAGAACCTTAGGGGTCTGGGCTGAAGTTCTCCTGTAAAGCTTGTCAGGGACTTTACAGAGTGTCCTTAATTACCACAGATGTCTCAAATATCTTTGGGTTTGACAACTCACTTGGCCAAACACTGGGGGCCCGACCCTATAGTGCCACAGAGCTCTAGAATGTTTGGAGTCTCCCTCAAAGCTGGCACCCATCCATGCCATCTGGAAATGGGGAGGGGCAGCATTCTCCCTACGCATTACATGCCACCTCCGATGCCCTAAGTACATGCTTTCTATGAGTGAATGGGATGCTGTCAGTACGATGGGCTGACCTTGGAATGCCAGGATGGCCACATCCTTCAGGCGACACTGTGACAGAGCAGAAGAGTTAAGAAACCCAAGTGCAAGTCTGCAAGTGTGTTGCTGCCCAACCTATATCAGGGACAGAGCCTGGTCATCTTTGATGGGTCCAGACTGGTGGCTGCACTGAGGCTGCACTTGTCTGTTCTTATACAGGAACTGGTGAGGCTGGCATGGTAGCTACAATAGCTGCGCCACTGCCACAGCCACAGCCACTGCCACAGCCACAGCCACTGCTACAGCCACAGCCACTGCCACAGTCACAGCCACTGCCTCTATTTGGTTTTGATTGGTTCTGTTAAATGATAAGAAGGGGCCTATGTCCCTCAGGTGTTCATCCTCTCCAGCTGGCTGCATGTCCCTATGTGTCAGCTATTCTGGCAAATGGTCCACAGTCCCTTTTCAGTGAGGATTGAGAGAGATGCTTCTTTCAGTATTTGTGGAATTCTTCATTGTTGGGACCTTTTTAGCCATCACAGATGGGCCCTGGCTGGGAGCTAGAGGACCATTTTTTTTTCTTATTTTCTTTTCTTTCTTCTTCTTCTTCTTCTTCTTCTTCTTCTTCTTCTTTTTTTTTTTTTTTTTTTGGTTTTTTGAGACAGAGTTTCTCTGTGTTAGCCTTGACTGTCCTGGACTTGCTTTGTAGACCAGGCTGGCCTCAAAATCACAGTGATCTGCCTGCCTCTGCCTCTGGCAGAGTGCTGGGTCTAAAGGCATGTGCCACCATTCCTGGCAAGGACTGGTTTCTCATGGCAGAGGTAGACATGTTGCATACATTGGCGCAGAAGCCCATAATCAGTTTTGATTATTCCCATCTAGTGTAGATTCTTGTTATTGCTGGTGCTTCTCTTACTTTGTCACTTAGTCCAAACAGTTTAAGTTAGACAGTGTTTCATCTTTCTTGCCTTGGCTTGCTCAAGCACCAACCACTTTCATCCACCTTACAACTATTTTTTGTCTCATATTCCGAATGCATTTTTAAAAAACTTATTTATTATGTATACAGTGCTCTGCCTGCATGTACACCTGCAGTCCAGAAGAGGGCATCACAACACAATACAGATAATGTGTAGCCACAATGTGGTTGCTGGGAATTAAACTCAGGACCTCTGGAAGAGCAGTCAGTGCTCTCTTAACCTCTGAGCCATCTCTCCAGCCCTTCAAAACGCATTTTGTGCTCGTCTGTTAACCTTGTACATCAGGAGTTGTTTTTAATATTTCATGCAACCAGTGCCGGTTTGGGTTTACCCACTGAGCTTCCAATTTCTTTCCTCACCATTGCGTCAGACTGTACCATCCTTTCCTTCTGGGCTTTCTTTGTTTCTTCCTACAGCTCATGCTTTGGCTTTTGCGAGGCACTAGTCACCAGTGTTTTATTTCTCTGACATCTCCACCACCATCTTTCCCACAAACTTTCGTGCCGAATTAGAACCCACGCACAGCGAAATAAGCACCATTAAGTATTGAGCGCCGCGAATTGCTCTCGAGCGAGCACTCCCAGCGGCCACGTTGTGCTCCTCCACAGCTCTCTCCTGCCGTCAGCAGCCCTCAAGGACTGCTTCCCACTTGTACCGCCTAAGAGCGGCTTCGTGTGTTCTTCATTTGGAACTTAAATCTATTGTCATGGCTTCTGACATCCTGGGAATCAAACCCATGGCTGTGTGCATGCGAGGCAAACACTGTACCACAGAACTAACTCCCCGCCCCCAGCCCCCCCAGGCCCCCCAGGCCCCCCAGGCCCCCTCCCCCTGCTCCCGAGTCCTCATTCTTAAGTTTTTAAGAATAAACAGGAACCATGTGTTACTCAGTGTTGTGTTTCTGGCTCTCTCCATCCGCCATGATGCTTGTGAGATTCACTGACATGGTATCCAGCAGTGGCTCAGTCTTCCTATAATTTTTTGTCCCTTAAACATTCCATTGTTTCTTGGGCCAGTATGTTGCTTATGCTAGTCAACAGCCATCCTAGGGTGTCGTGGCAGTTCCGCCTGTGGCTGAACTAGCCCAGACAGCAGAGGAACTATGCTTTGCTGGGGATTGATCTGGGCACCTGCATCTATACAACATCTATCTTCGTGACTCTGTGCTTTATATCAACTTTATGGGTAGCCTACATGTCATATGTATGTTGGGCACAGACATACATGCTGGGTGTCATATGTATGTGAGGTTGGGTGCAGAGAAGACCGGAGGATGTGAAACCTAAGGCAGATATTATCAAATATTATGGCCTGAGTCAGAGTGCTCTGCAGCTTTCTACACTTTCCAGGCTGAGCAAGGACAAATCAACAATCCTGGGTCTGGGTGGTGCATTAGGATTAATTTACTCTAACATTATATTGGCCTCCACTCCCTGCAGGGCTCCAGTCATCCCAGGCTGTATATGGATCTCCTGGCACCAGCAGCTACTTGTGGTGTGTGCTTACTTCCACCTAATTAAATCAGTTAAAAGAGTGCCACTCAAAATCCAATTGTGCAGTGCCAGCAGCCATCCCCGAGGTGCTCAGTAGCCACACATGGCTGCCATATGCCACAGAACGGATCCAGGACATTTCCACAATGGTAGAAAGCTCTACTGCAGGGCATTGGCCCCAGTGAAGGAGCAGAGAGCGTATGGCATGAGGTGGGACTGCGAATGGGGAGGCCATATTGTAACTGTGAGCTAGCAGGCCCTCGAATGCCACAGGGCGTGGGGAGTAAGGACAGATGCCGAGGTTGAAAGAACAAACAGAATTTTGTGGCTGAACGAGGCACAGCTTTTAGGTTATGCAACTCCACAATTTACCAAGTAGGGTGACAGCCATATATGACCCCCTTGGGCCATTTCCCATCTGCAAAATGAGAGGAATAGCATTTGCTGCACAAGGTGGTCATTAGTAAGTAGAACGTGCTTAGCAGCAGAATGGACATAATAAGTGTATCAGGAGCTGGTCGTCCTAATATTAAGGTTCTAACTCAGGGGCTAATGGATTGATGAAAGCATCTCTTTCTATGGTTCCTTAGGGTAACCCCTCCGACCTCCAGCTGCACTTTTTCAGGCCATGGATCTCTATAGATCCTCCTGGAAAGATTCCAAGCATTAGACTCACTCCCAAGGTCAGTACCAAACCTTACTCGTGCCCCATTTCCAAATTTACATCCTGAGTTGAAACATGGAGCCAAATTTTAGGTGGGAAACAAAAAGAAGCCATGTACCCTCACTGCCTCTTAAAAAGATTTACTTGTATTATTCTTATTACTATTATTATTCTTATCATCATCATCATTATCATCATCATCATCATC
The DNA here is from genome assembly GCA_907169655.1 of Acomys percivali. NCBI lineage: Eukaryota > Metazoa > Chordata > Mammalia > Rodentia > Muridae > Acomys > Acomys percivali. The sequence goes on along the minus strand of OU015755.1, from coordinate 24,501,444 downwards.
ATCAGTTTTTCGAGACATGGTTTCTCTGTGTTAGCCTTGGCTGTCCTGGAGTCACTTTGTAGATCAGGCTGGCCTTGAACTCACAGCGGTCCACCTGCCTCTGCCTCCAGAGTGCTGGGATTAAAGGCATGCCCCACCATGCCCGGCTTACTTGTATTATTTTTTATTGCATGTGTGTGAGTGTGTCAGTGCATGGGTATTTGTACGTGTGTGCAGGTGTCCATGAAGGTTAAACTGGCTCTGAGTCCCCTGGGAGTCACCTGACCTGGGAGCTGGGAGTCAAACTTGGATTCTGTAAAGAGCAGTGTGTGCCCCTCACTATTGAGCCATCTTGCCAGTCCCCACCTTCTTTTTGAGGCAGTCTCACTGTGTGGCCTGGAACTTTCTGTGGGGACCAGGCTGGCTTCAGACTCACAGAGATCCTCCTGCCTCTGCCTCCTGAGTGTTTGGATTAAAGGCATATTTACCATGCCATTATTCATCATAATTCCTATAACTTCCACACTGAAGGTCTTCTGTGTGCTAGGGTGAAATTAGCCACGTTACCTAAATTGTCACATGAGTTTTGTCTCTGTGGAGGAGGAGGAGGAAGTTAGGGTTCAGCAAGGTGCAGTCTCCTGTGACGTGTAGGCAAACATGGAAGACTTCTTCAGGCTGGTCACTCCCATCTGTTCTTTTCACTACTCTCTCTTTCCTTGAGGGCAATCAGCTGCTCAGGTCTTAACATGCCCCACTAGAAGTGTGAGAAGGAGGCAGCCAGGCTGAGGACAGAGGCCAACCGGACACAGGAAGAAAAGCAGCTTAGTTCTTGGAGTGAGAAAGAACATGAAAAGTGAGCAGGGAGTGGCGCAGCTTTTGGTGCAGGGTTGTGTGTGTGAAGTATGGCATCGTCTCAAGACTTGGACCCAAAGGAGAGAGAAAAGCTTTCCAGCCCAGGCAGCCAGGGATCAGGGAAGGATGGGGAAGGAAGACGTGGGGCGTACACAGGCTGGCTTCTGCTACCAGCTGCAGCTCTTGTTGGGTTTCTGTCATGTAGATCTAGGTTGTCAGCCGGGCCGTGGTGGCGCACACATTTAATCCCAGCACTTGGGAGGCAGAGGCAGGCAGATTGCTGTGAGTTCGAGGCCAGCCTGGTCTACAAAGAGTTCAGGACAAAAAAAAAAAAAAAAAAAAAAAAAAGAGTCCAGGACAGCCATAGCTACACAGAGAGACCCTGTCTCAACCTCCCGCCCCCGAAATAGATCTAGGTTGTCAAGCTTTGCAGAAAGTGCATTACCCACCAGACTGGCACAGAGCTAGGTTCTTGGCCCATGATATATATTTGCCTAAAAACAGTGAGGTGTGTGTGTGTGTGTGTGTGTGCGTGTGCCATCATCCCACTTCATGGCTGTTAAAACCAACCAAAGGTCAAAGGTACATTTTCCATATAACAGACCATGGAGGTGGCATTTGAACCCAGGCATGCAATGATCTCCTCGACTCTTTTTTAGTAGAGCTATAACAACAACAACAACAACAACAACAACAACAACAACAACAACAACAATAATAATAATAATAATAATAATAATAATAATAATATCCTTCTGTAACACATGGGATTTTAAACCAGTCTTTGTAAATTCAAGAGGTTCCTGGTAGTTATTACAATGTTAAGTTTTCTGGTGTTTGTTTCTCAACGGCGGGTTGAACTGGATGCATTTACAAAGTCTCGCCAGCAGGTGGCGAAACAAAACCAAATAACCTGCGACACAGACATTCCCCCCCCCCTCGATTTTCCACGGAGGAAAGGCCCAGCGGGCTGCAGGTTGGGTGTCTGGCTTTTGTGATATCTGCCTTATCAAGTCCTCCCGCATTTTCTACTTGGGCGCTCTTTTAGGCTTGCTAAAGTCCTCAGGATAAAGTCCTTATAGTTAAGTCCCGTTTTCCAACTGTCTCGTCTTTTCGGGTGCCCTAATGCCCATTTGTCCCTGTTGGTTCCTCTGCCTGGAGTACTCCTGCCATCCCCAGTCTGGTCAAAACTATTTTATTTTGGGAAACTCAAGGGTTACCTGCAGGGAGCCCACTTCTGGCCCACGGTGGGCGGGATCCCTTCTTTGTGTGCCTTTCTTTCACTGCGCAAGTGGCTCTGGGGTCCCACGCCTCTCTGCTTGACTGCCTTCCCACTAGGCAGTCAGTTCCCTTAAGGATGAGAGCTGGGCCTTAGTCACCTCCGTGTCGTCTCCCCCCGTCCCTCCAGTGACAGCTCAAAGCTAAAAAGCATTGAAGCACAAACGAATGAACAGGTGAGTATTTACAGAGAGACGGCTGCGGCCACGGGACCTGGGTCTAGCAGCTTTGTGAAGCTCCAGAGCACAGAGTCTTTTGTAGACATAGGCAGGGGGCCTCGCCCACAGGAGAGAGGCTGTCTCTGTTCTCTGCGGTAGGGAGTTTGTGTTTTCTGTCCAAGCATTTCTTGCTTTCTCACAGCAGCCTCTCTGAAGCCCCTTAAATGCCCCCCAAGGAAGGATGCATATTTCTCAAGACAGTTAAAGAAACAAAGTAATTTAAATAAGTGAAAAGAAAAATGCATTTTAATTGCATTATTATACTAATTTATGTCTCCTGACCACCTTGAAAAAAAGTGCTTTTTCACAGTATGGAGGCCCATTAACGTTGGGAGCTGAGACTAATTGTTTCAGATGGCTGCTGAGAGACAAGCAAGCTTTATTTTCACTGCTCTCTGAGCAGGCAGGTAAATAGGCTGCATTCTCAAGGCCAGGGGTTTTCATGAGCTTCCAGACCACAGATGCAGAGTCTGTGCTGGTGAGGCACTGGCACCGAGTAGGTGCTTAGGTAGGGCTGGCACAGAGTAGATGCTCAGGTAGGGCTGGCATAGAGTAGGTGCTAAGGTAGGGCTGGCATAGAGTAGGTGCTCAGGTAGGGCTGGCACAGAGTAGGTGCTTAGGTAGGGCTGGCATAGAGTAGGTGCTCAGGTAGGGCTGGCACAGAGTAGGTGCTTAGGTAGGGCTGGCATAGAGTAGGTGCTCAGGTAGGGCTGGCACAGAGTAGGTGCTAAGGTAGGGCTGGCACAGAGTAGGTGCTCAGGTAGGGCTGGCATGGAGTAGGTGCTCAGGTAGGGCTGGCACAGAGTAGGTGCTAAGGTAGGGCTGGCACAGAGTAGGTGCTCAGGTAGGGCTGGCATGAAGTAGGTGCTCAGGTAGGGCTGGCACAGAGTAGGTGCTTAGGTAGGGCTGGCACAGAGTAGGTGCTCAGGTAGGGCTGGCACAGAGTAGGTGCTCAGGTAGGGCTGGCACAGAGTAGGTGCTAAGGTAGGGCTGGCACAGAGTAGGTGCTCAGGTAGGGCTGGCATAGAGTAGATGCTCAGGTAGGGCTGGCACAGAGTAGGTGCTAAGGTAGGGCTGGCACAGAGTAGGTGCTCAGGTAGGGCTGGCATAGAGTAGATGCTCAGGTAGGGCTGGCACAGAGTAGGTGCTAAGGTAGGGCTGGCACAGAGTAGGTACTCAGGTAGAGCTTTCTCAGGGGACACAAATGAGTGAGCAAGGGCAGGCTGGATGTGAGCCTGTGGAAGGTGGGTGGTCTTTTCTTCATGTAGTCCTGTGAGAGCTGGTGGAAGGGGGAGCAGGAGATGAGTAACTCTGCTGGGCTCCTCCATGTAGCCTGGGCAGGGCATCCCCAGACACACGAGGTTTTGTTTGGTCTTTGGAACCATCCTGTGAGGTGAGCCAGGTATATAAAGCCAGGAATGGAGGTGCAGAGGCTTGAAGCAATCTGTCCAGGGCTTCAGTGTTTGAGAAGGGTCACTTCAGAGAGAAGTCCAGGTGGATCTGAATTCGGCTCTCTTTTGCTTTCTCTTCTTCTTCTTCTTCCTCGTCCTCCTCCTCCTCCTCTTCCTCCTCCTCCTTCTCTTCTTCTTCTTCTTCTTCTTCTTCTTCTTCTTCTTCTTCTTCTTCTTCTTCTTCTTCTTCTTTGAGTCAGGTCCTCTTAAATGGAAGCTCCCATCAATGCCTATGAAAGTGAACATCTGTTGTCTTAGTGTGTTTGTGCTGCCATAACAATATGGTCTAGGCTGTGTGGCTTATAAGCAATAAACATTTATGCTTAAATGGTTCAGAAGGCAACGGCGTCTCCAGACTTCTCTAAGAAGCAATCAAGACACTGGCTAATTTGGTGTCTGGTGAGGGCACGCTGTGCAATAAGGGAACTCATGCCATCCAGGAAAGCCCAATCCCCATGACACAGCCACTTCCCCAGTTGCTAACACCATTAAACTGGTGGCTGGGTCTCTCATCTATGAGCTGAGATAGAGGGCACAGACATTTAACACCAAGCTCCCGCAGGCGCTGACCTGCAGCTATCCTACATGACCTCAAGAACTCAGTGGCTGTCAGCTAAGTGGCAAGAGCCTGTTCATAAGAGTCCTCAGGACTCAGTCTCCAGAAGCTCAGTTCTTAGTGCCTTTGTTTTAGTTTTAAGAACTAGCACATGGCTTGTACATGGGCAGCAGCTGGTGGCACCCACTCCATACCCACTAGAATGATGGCTGTGGTGGGAAAGTCAGGTGACAGCAAGCACAGGAAAGAGTTGGGGAGGGGAGGGAGATCTGAGCCCATTGTTAGTGGGGTGTAAAGGGTGCAGCCTCTTTAGAAGGCAGTTTGTCCAAAAGTGAAATATAGAGTTATCAATTACTTCAGAAAGTCTAAAATTAAAATCTAAAGTCTAAAAGTAAAATCATGACTTCCCCACAGAAACCCAAAAATAAATATTTAAAGCAGATTTCTTCATTTAGTAGCCCCAGAGTAGAAACAACCTGAATGTTATCAACTGATAAATGGAAAAACGTGTTTTTAAAATGAGGACTAGCTGGGTGGTGGTAGTGGTGGTGTGTGCCTTTAATTCCATTTGGAAGGCAGAGGCAGGTGGATCTCTCCTAGTTCAAGGCCAACCTGGTCTACAGGGTGAGTTCCAGTATAGCCAGGACTACACAGAGAAACTCTGTCTTGAAAAATAAAAATAAAACAATGAAACTACTGGGAAACAGAAAAGAATGAAGCTAATTAATGCTACAGTATAGGTTAGTCTCAAGACATTGTGCTAAGTGAAAGAAACCAGTCTTGACATACCAAGATGGCACAATGAATAAAGCCATTTGGCACCTAGCTTGATGACCTGAATTTGATCCCTGGGACTCATATATTGGAAGGAGAGAACTGACTTCTTAAGTTGTTTTCCAACCTCCACATGCATCCTGTGGCATAGCCCCCTAATAAATAAACATACACCTGGTTTGCATTTTTTAAATTAGTCATTGATTGGGAGGGACCAGCCCATTGTGGGTGATGCCATCCCTGAGCTGGTGGCCTTGGGTTCTATAAGAAAGTAGGCTGAGCAAGCCAGGAAGCAGCACCCCTTCATGGCCTTTGCATCAGCTCCTGCCTCCAGGTTCCTGCTCTGTTTGAGTTCCTATCCTGACTTCCTCTGATGGTGAACAGCAATGTGGAAGTATAAGCAAAATCAACCCTTTCCTCCCCAACTTGTCTTTTGGGCATGGTGTTTTGTCTCAGCAATAGAAACCCCAAAGACACAACCCATTACTCATGTAAACGTTTCACCCACAATGGGCTGGTCCCTCCCAATCAATGACTAATTTAAAAAATGCAAGCCAGGTGTGATGGCACATGCCAGGAATCCCAGCACTCAGGGAGGCAGAGTCAGGTGGATTGCTGTGAGTTCAAGGCCAGCCTGGTCTACAAAGTGAGTCCAGGACATCTGAGACTACACAGAGAAACCCTGACTTGAAAAACCAAAAAAAGAGCTGGGCGTGGTGGTGCATACCTTTAATCCCAGCACTCGGGAGGCAGAGGCAGGTGGATCACTGTGAGTTCGAGGCCAGCCTGATCTACAAAGTGAGTCCAGGATAGCCAAGGCTACACAGAGAAACCCTGTCTCAAAAATCATTAAAAAAAAAAAGGGGGGGGGGGGGGAAGGAGAGGAAGATGCCTTTCAACTGGATCTTATGGAGGCATTTTCTAAATTGAAGTTCTCTCCTTTCAGATAACTTTAGCTAATGTCAAGTTGACATAAAACTGTTGAGCACACTGGGTAATGTGTAAAAATATCCCCTCCAACCTCTCCCTCGACCCCATCACTCCCCCCCTCCCAAACCCATACTATTGAGTTAAAGAAGCCAAAGCAAAGACACTCAATGCCCCATTGCTCTCTTACAGTGTTTGGAATAGGAAAAACTGACCCTTGGTAAGGAGTTAGGACTGTAGACGCACTTGAGAGGAAATAGTATCTGCATCTCTGGAATATTCTATGGAACATCAGTGGATGTGGCTACACAGTTATACATAGTCCATCTACGTCTAATAAATTAAATAAGCCCAGCTCTTAAGAACTGTCTATTTGCTGATTACAACTTGATACAAATATAGACAAAAACTAAGACCTTCTCTCTCCCCAGGGGAGCCATATGATGCTAACATTCATTTCTCTTGCTTTCAGTTCCTCTGTATCTTTGGGGTCCGGGTGATAGCCTATTCTTTTTCTGCGAGCTCAGCTGAGGATATAAAAGAATAGTTGCAACCCTTTCCAACACTTATTACCTTTCTCCTGTGTACAGCTGACAGAAACTTGCCCCATTGCTGGTGTAGCTTCTGGCATAAATCACGCCTGCAGGCATGCCACAGGTATTTTGTTAGGTAGAACATACATATTTTAGTTTCTTATTTATTTTACAAAAAATCACACATATTTATAGGGTATAATGTGACAATTTGACACGTGGATACAATGTGCAACATCAAGTGTCATTTCTATATCTCCTAACAGTGGTCATTACTGTGGGTTGGAACTTTTAAACTCTTCTAGTGCTTTATAAGACACACGATGGCTCGTTGCACGCTGAGTCACCTCACTGGTGTAGCATGGTGGAGCTTATTCCTCCTATCCAACTGTGTTTTGGTACCTGTTTCATCTATCCCTCCTTTGTTCCTCCTAGCCTCTATGACTACCATTCTGCTCATACTTCTGTGAAATGACCTTTAACTCCTCTATTTGGATGGGTACATGTAATATTAGTCTTCCTGGGTCTGACTTATTTTGCACAATGCCCTCTGGGTCCGTCTATGTCGTTACCAATGGCAGTATTTTTCTCTTTTGTGGATGCATATAGTTTTCATTGAGAACACAGGGATTCCTTCCATCACTTTGGCACACATTTGAGTCCAGCGAGAGTCCCTGACAGTGGGTCCTTTAGTTAGAATAGCTTCCTAGGGATCTGAAGGAAGGAGCTTTATGTGCCTACATGGAGATGTTACCTTAGCTGGAGGGGTCATGTGCACAGGTTTCCATGAGCTGCAAGGAGTGTCCCGTGAGATTCTGATAGGCCCATATACACGGAGTGTTTCAGGTTGAAGTGCTCACGTGTTTCAGACCTTCTCTGCAGACTGGCACAATCTAGTATGAGAGATGAGAGGTGCCTTTGAGGCCTTTGGTGTGGGCTCCCAGGCTCAAAGAAGGGGCTTGAAGGACCAGGAATGAAGACCTTCTGATGCAGGGTGTTGGTCCAATAAGAAGTCCTTTGTGACTGTTTTCCTTCCCATACCATTATATTTGGAGATCATGCCTGGGCATTCAAGTGTAAGAGAATCAAGCATGGTGGACCCTTGGCTCATGTAGGGAGCCAGAACAAGAGCTAGACCCGCATCCCCTCTGTGGTAGACTCAGAGCTCAGAGCGGCGTGTCCAGTGACAAGTAAACGAGGGTTGTGTTCCAGGCAAGCTAGACTTCCCTGCTCTTTCTCCTCTTGGCTTTCTGGTGTGGGGCAGAGCTCTTCGGGGGTCAGTAAGCCCCAAAGGTGTAGCAGACTCAGAAGCTTGTTTAACTAAAAGCCACTCACAGCTTTCCCCATGAGCTGCTTTTTATCAATGATAAAAGATGAAAAAAAAACTTGAGCTTGTTTAACATGCCAGCTTCCCCTGAAGGAGGAGAGGTCATGTGGTTATGTGGTCTAGTTCTTGCCAATAGGAGTAGGTAGAATTCTGATTTCCAATTAAAAGGGGACCCAAGAGGGTGGCTTGGCAGGTACAGATGCTTGTCACCAAGCCTGATAACCTGAATTCAGCCTCTAGAGCCCACACTGTGACAGGAGACAATGGGCTTCCACAGGAATGTCATGACACCTATGAGTGCTCAGTCCCCTATAGAACAATAACGTAATAACAAACACCTCAAATCAAAGGCAAATCTGTTTTCCCTTGGACTCTTCATCTTCTTCATTGGAGGTGTGGCAGCCTTTCTGTGACCACATACAACAGACCAAGGATCAAAACCTAAGACCCTGGATCTATGAGGACGCCCGTCAGTGACATCCCTACCTTGTGCTGCCTAATTTAGTGCCTTGCCATGGATCAGTGTCTTGCTATGGAAGGCAAACGCACTATAATTTGGATATGCCCCTTTAGTTGGGTTTTCTGTCGCTTACAGTGGAAACTGTCCTCTAATGCTATAGGGATAAAGCCTCAAGGTGGCAGATACTGTACTGCTTAATAACAGGGGCTTGCAGCTACTCAAGTGATTAATTGGAAAAAACGAGAGAATTGTACTCATGTGGGTAACCTCAGTTGGTGATGTAGGTCATGTAGTTTTAGGCATTATCTCATCTGTTCCCAAAATAGCATCATGACGGGCTGGAAGCAGGTGCCATCAACCTTGATACCCTTGGAGGCTAAAGCCCAGAGATACTCCATGAGGAATTTTCTAATTATGTAAGCAATATGTGAACTGGAACGGCCATAATCACGGCCAGGATAATCTCCTGATGGTGGCATATAATCCTTTGTGTCACAAGCACTTGGGTGATGGCTGCTTCAATATCTGTGTTTGGTAGACTATCCATCACCAATGGGGAACAAGCAAATATCGGCATAAAGAAGCGGATCACATGATGATGGGCCTTTGAAATTCATAAGTCTCTTCTATGGGATAATAGGGAATTTCCCACTGGTCTTCAGGTGCCTGTCTTTTAGGGGGGAGGACTCTCATTTTGATAGAAAGTGTACCCTGCCTGGAAGAGCTCATTTAAGCATTTCATTGAAGAACCACTGTGATTGTGATGTGTCCATCATATAAAGGAGTCTTTCTAACATTTCCTCTTTCTTTTCTTTGCCCATTGTGGGAGACCCATGTTTCTTGGATGCAGAAGTGGCACATGGTGGGATGTGTGCCCATCCCGGTGGCCTTCTCGGTGGCAGCCCACATGCCCTCTCTGTTGGGGGCAGATAGTGGGTGTCTGTGACCTTCTTCAGCAGATGATCTATGTTCCTGGTGTCTCTAATATTCTGAATTCACCGCTGAAGCTTAGATTTCCCCACACAGCTTAACCCCTTACCCTCTCTGACCTACTTAGGAGCCAGCCTGTCAGTGTAATAATAATTATTATTAATATTATCATTATTATTTTATTATTGGTTTTTTGATATAGGGCTTCTCCGTGTAATAGCTCTGGCTGTCCTGAACTCACTTTGTAGACCAGGCCGGCCTCAAACTCAGAGATCCTCCTACCTCTGTCTTCTGAGAGCTGGGATTAAAGGCATGCATCAACATTCCCAGTTTATTATACATACGTACACATGCACATGCACACACACATGCACACACACATATATTTTTTCTTTTCAAGACAGGGTTTCTCTGTGGTAGCCTTGGCTATCCTGGACTTGCTTTGTAGACTGGGCTGGACTTGAATTCACAGTGATCCACCTGCCTCTGCCTCCTGAGTGCTGGGATTAAAGGCGTGTGCCATTATATTTTTTAAAATGAAAGATACTGGCTGGAGATGTTTCTTGTCGCAGAGTACTCGTTTAGTATGTGCCAGGGCCTGGGTTCGATTCCTAATGCTGCAAATGCAAATAAACAAAGCTTTGTAGCCTTGGCTGCCCAGGAACTTGCTCTGTAGACTAGGTTAGCCTTGAACTCGGGGACCCACCTGCCTCTGCCTCCCGAAAGCTGTTATTAAAAGCATGCACCGCCACCGCCTGGCTGATCATAGCATCTTAATCCAGTGTTCCTTTCCATTCCAGGCCCTTTCATGTTATCCTTCATGTATAATCCTTTACACGTTTCATAGACCTCTGAGGCTCAAAGACCTCTGAGTGGCTTTGTAATGTTTTTGAACAGGTTGTCAGCTCCCTTCTGGGCTGGTCCTGCCTTCACCCAGGCTCAGATCTTTTACGCTTCCCTTGTCACCATGGTGAGTCACTTTGTACTGCTCTTATCCCATTGCAGGCCCTCTGCAAGCTTAGTCTTGTCTCTGAGGCTGGGGCAGTCTTGCCCTCGCTCTCCCTGGCTCCTTTCTCTGTGAATATTCTCTCTAAAAAAAAAAAATCACACCTGAATAACTGTCCAATATCCTTTGTCATTTCGCCCTGTTGGTTTCCATCGTGACACTTACTTATCCTGTGTACTGCCTGCCTTTCTCACCCGGATGTATGTGTTTATGTTCACTGCTGGGCATCTACTGCGATGTATACTTGTTGAGTCTATAATAAGGGAGGAGGGCCAGACCGGAAGGTCTACCTTTGGTCTCAGTTGGCTGACTCCCTCCTAACAGTCACTGTGGAGGCTTGCTAATTTTTGGTTGCTTAGCGCCTGCTCCCGTTATGTTGTCTAGAAACACAAAACACATCCACACGGCAGGGGATGAAGCCTGTGGGCCAGGCTGAGTTCTCTGGGGTCGTGGCTAGACTCGTCGATCACTCTGTTGATTTGAGTGTGTCTTTAAGCCCCGTGGATTGGACTAGGCAAAAGATATTCTTTCCTCACTAGGTATGAGGCTAGAAAGATAAGTGCTCAGAGCCAATGAGGCTGGTACTCAGAGAGGACAGAGGGAGATGGTGATGCTGCCAGGGCCTTTAGGTTTAGGTCCTCTTGCCTTTCCTGGGTATGTCTGGATGGTTTCCCCTCTAGGGATTAGTGGGTTTTTTGTTTTTTGTTTTTTATTTTTTTCACTTATAGACAGATGAAGTGGTGTACTTATTTTCTCAGGGTCTCAGGTTTTTTTTTTTTTTTCTTCTGTTTAATCAGATTGATGTTGCTTAACCAGCTCAGCTTAAGAAGCTTCTGGAAAGTGTCTGAGTTAGGGTTTCTATTGCTGCGAAGAGGCCCCATAACCCCAGCAATTCTTATAAGAAAACATTTCCCCCTGCCACCCGCTGAAACAGGGTTTCTCTGTGTAGCCTTGGCTGTCCTGGACTTGCTGTGTAGACGTGGCTGGCCTCAAACTCACAGAGATCTGCCTGCCTCTGCCTCCCTGAGTGCTGGGAGTACAGGTGTGCGAGCCACTGCGCCCTGCCTATAAGAAAACATTTAACTGGGGCTGGCTTACAGGTCAGAGGTTAGTGCATTGTTGAGATGGGGGTCGGGGCTGGGGTTCGGAAGCATGGTGACAGGCAGCAGGAAGAGCAAGAGAGCCACTGGGACTGGCTTGAGCACTGAAACCTCAAAGCCCACCCTCATTCTTTCAACAAGGCCACAGCTCCTAATAGGGCCACTCCTTGTGAGCCCATGGAAGCCATTTTCACTCAAACCACAAAGTAAGTTTTACAAGAGAGTGCTCATAAAAGCTTTTAAAATTTTTTATTTATTTAATTTTTTTGAGACAGTCTTGGTATATAACCTAGCTTGGCCCCAATCTTCCTGCCTCTGCCTCCTATGTGAATGTGTGACACCACCCCCAGTTTGGAGCTTCTTTGAAATACCTATTGTTGTGAGCCTAGCCTTTAACGGCTGAGCCGTGGCACTCAGAGGAAAGATAATAAGTCACCAAGAAGAGACTTGATACCCTAGGAGCATATACAAGGGGAGGAGGTCCCCCTCAGTCACAGACATAGGGGAAGGGAGTAGAGGGGGAAACGGGAGGGAGGAAAGAAAAGGAGGATACAAGGGATGGGCTAACAATTGAGATGTAATATGAATAAATTAATAAATAAATTAATTAATTTAAAAAAAAAAGAAATACCTATTGTGATCCCAAGAACTTGGCTTGCAGTATTTTGTTTTCTTTTCTTTTTTAAAGATTTATTTATTTCTCTAATGTATACCAGTGCTCTATCTTCATCCACACCTGCATGCCAGAAGAGGGCATCATATCTTCCTATAGATGGTTATGAGCCACCATGTGATTTCTGGGGATTGAACTCAGGACCCCTGAAAGAGCAGACAGTGCTCTTAACCACTGAGGCCTCTCCCCAGTCCATCTCTCAGTATCCTTAATCACAGGAGCCTACAGCTGCCCCCATTCTTTCTCTAGAGAGCATTTTTGAACTCTGCATGAGCAGCCAAGCTGTGTAATTTAGGAGACTGTAATTGCAGGTCTGGAGGCCACTGTCCCCGTCAAGGCCAGCTCACTGAGCATGCTCAAATGCAGGAATGGCCACGCTCCATCCACTCATTACCCCTGACATTTCCTGTCCTTGACACACTGGCTCACAGAAAAAAATGTGAATACAGAGGAGCGAGCGTTTCTTGGATGAGTGTCAGAATCTTTCATTTTCATTATATTTTCTCCGAGCTGTTGGGAGACTTCCTTCTTCATTAGCGGTGTTGCACAGAGAGCTTGTATGCCGCAGGCTTTGATCTAAAAAGGTTTAAAGTGAAAGCAGCTGTTTTTCTTGAGCAGCCTGCCTTCCAGGCCCCCCGGAGAATACAACCGAAGCACAAAGTGCAAACAGCGTGACTGGTGACTCTGTTGGCGGAGAAGCCCTGTCCGTTTCCATAAATATGGGGCCACAGAAAGTCTGGCTTCTTATCTCTTCCCCAAACTCCGTTCTTTGTCTCTGGCTGCCCCTCCCACCCATCTGAAACGCCCAAGACCTGAAATGCCCACGGGAACTTAATTTTCCCCCTTGCAGTTACATGCTCTGAGAGCATCACTGCGGTCTCATCCTTTGCTATGTCCACTCCAGGGTCAGTGGGTTAAAGACACCTGCTGCCTCCCAGTCCCCAGCGCTTGCCGAGCTATTTGTGTTCTCCGAGCTCCAGCTCCACAGTCTCCCTAAGGGGCCATTTAAACCTTAATCACCAGCTAAGGGTCATCACAGCACCTCACCAGATGCTCATTCACTCTCGCTTTCTTATCTTTCAGCGCCTAACCTGTTGCTGGACCCGAGGCCGAGCTCCATCCTGGTCCTCTGTTGGTTATTTCCTACAATCACGTCACCAAGCACTCTTTATCAGGCAGGCCCCTTGAGACACCAGGGAGGCAGAAAATAAAGCTGCTGCCCGGAACACCGAGGCAGAGTGGGGTTCCCTATTCCAAGGCGAGATAAGTGCCCCTTAAACTGTCCTTTTGTGTTTTTCACTTTCCTGAGGGGGAAAAAAAAATCCACCCGTGTTTTCTATTGTCTACTTCTATTGAATGAAATTCATCTGTAGCCAAGAGTTTTCTAACCGTGTTTGACAGCGAAAACCTGACATACAGTCAGCGTGAATTGAGATAAGTTGCTAATCGCACATACAGGATTTAAAAGACTGAACACAAGAGAGAAAAAAAGAAAAGAAAAGAAAACGAAATATCTCACTGGGTTTTTAATTAGCTACTTGCTAAAATTATTGTCTTATAATATGCTGAAAGTATGCTATAAACTTGCACGAAGAAGTAAAATAGTTTGGCGACATTGGGTTGATTCAAACCTTTAAAATAAACGGCCTTAGCTTGGTGCTTGAGGGTCCTCCCGAGGAGTGTCAATGGGGTAGCTAGAGATGTGGCGGGGCTTTCTTGGGAAAGGCTCACACAGTGATAGATAGAGACCGAGAAGGCTCACTCTGTTCTTTCCGTATGGTGGAAAACCAGAGAAGCCAGCTGGAAGGCGAAAGCCAGGGAACCTGCAGAGTCACAGGCGAGGGAACCTGGGGCTCTGGTGAGAGAAGGCGGGGGAACTCTCCCCTTCCTTTATCTCCTTTCTGTGCAGCGCCTGGGTGGATTGGATGAGGCCCGCCACACTGGGTAAGGGAGGGTCCCTTCTGTTAGTCTGCTGATCCAGACGCTGCCCTCTGCTGGAAACACGCACACCTAGAGAGGCTGGTTATCTGGGGATCTCTGAACCCAGTCAAGCTGACACATAAAAGTAACCATCACACACAAACACAGCTGTTAGGAAACCAGGGCTTACACTCGAGGGCTGCATTTTGTTTATGTTGTCAGCAGAGATCTTTAGACCATGGGCTTTTCTGTGGCCTTTCCTCTTAAGGACTTAATATACATTAGCTTGTGTCATCCTCACAGAGGTGGCCCTCTTAACTGCTGAGCCAGCTCCTAGAGAATAAAATCATCTGTTGTTATGAGTGTGCCATCGTTCTCCTCCTCCTCCCCCTCCTCCTCTTCCTCCCCCTCCCCCCTCCTCCCCCTCCTCCTCCTCCCCCTCCTCTTCCTCCTCCTCCCTCCCTTCTTTGGTAGGGATTCACTATGATACCAGGATGCCTTTGAACTCAGGGTAATCTTGCTCTAGGGTCCCCAATGTTAGGATAACAAGGGTGTCCCACTACACCCAACAAATCTTCTCTTCTTCCTGTGGGGGGAAACCCCTCCGTTTCCTGCTTTCTGTTTATTCTCTAATCATGTTCCTGTTCCATCTCCTTTCACTAGCGCGGCTTTCATTTTCTCTCCAGTCTCCCTTAATTATATCTGTATTTAATTGCCTTGGTTGTTTTCGTGCCTCTGCTGTTCATAATCTTTCTGTCTTTTCTGCCACATGCAATCTGCATTATATACCATCCAATACTGTCTTTATTTTTTTTATGTTTTTCATTTTGTCAATTACTTCCTGGTTTGTAGAGTTGGCTAGCTATTCGTAGTTCATTTCTTCTTTCTTATTATTTCCCCACCCCCACAACCTTCTTTAATTCAGGCGTTTATATTTTATGGTTTTCTGTTGAAGACTTTTTTTAATTTTTCTTTTGGTTTTTCGAGACAGGGTTTCTCTATGTAGCCTTGGCCATCCTGGACTCACTTTGTAGACCAGGCTGGCCTCGAACTCACAGAGATCTGCCTGCCTCTGCCTTCCGAGTGCTGGGATTAAAGGCGTGTGCCACCACCACCCAGCTGTTGTTTCAATACTGCTTGAAAAGCTTTATTTTCATGTTTATGGGTGTTTTGCCTTTAAATAAGTCTGTGTATCATATGCATGTAGTGCCCGAGGAAACCAGAAAGGGGTGGGGCATTGGACCTCCTGGCACTGAAATTACAGAAGGTTGGGGTCACTATGTGGGTTCTGGCAATAGGGCCCAGTCATTTGGAAGAGCAGCTGGTGCTCTTGATTGCAGAGCCCAGTTCTTATATTGCTGCTTTTAAAAATTCATGGTGACATGCTTACCTATATGTTTTTCTGACAGCAGTAGTTTTTCGTGATTGTGCTTCATTTATTGTGTTTCTGCCTTTTTAGCCATATATACTTTTGTATATATGCTATGCTAGTTTACTTTATAAAAAGCCCATTTTCGTTAATTTATTGATTTTTTTTTCAGTTCTGTCTACACATGACTTTGGTATAGTGCCTCACAGTCCATAGCATTCTCGTCCCTTCTTGTTCACACACACACACACACAGACACACACACAGGCACACACACACACACAGACACACACACACAGACACACACACACAGACACACACACACAGACACACACACAGATACACACACACAGACACACACACAGGCACACACAGGCACACACACACACAGGCACACACAGACACACACACACAGGCACACACAGACACACACACACAGACACACAGACACACACACAGACATACACACAGACACACACACAGACACAGACACACAGACACAGACACACACACACACACAGACACACACACACACAGACACAGTGTGGGGCAGGGGAGGGGAGGAAGAAAGGGAGAGCTGGGAACAAAGTACACCATGGTGTTCTTTGTGAGAAGCCTTCTTCCCTTTCCTCCCCTGTTTCTCAGAGATCCAGGGAGCTCTGCCCTGAGTGCCAGTTCCTTTTTGTAAAAAGATGATGTAACTTACAGACTTCCGGGTGAGCCCTGACCTTTAGGAGACTTCCCCCCTGAGCTCAGGTCTGCCATCCCCATCCCCTCACAGCCCAGGCTCCCTCAGTCTTTCCTTCCCAGGAGGTTTCTGTCTGATTTCAGCTGTTTGTCAACTTTTAAGCACATTTTTTTGGGGTGGGGTGGGGTGGGGAGGTGGCATGCAAATTATATTTTATTCCTTGTTGTGCTGAAAATGGAATGTGTGTATTTTTCTTCTCATTTCCTTCCTTCCCTGTCATTCTGTGGAGAAGATGGAGATGTAAATGGATGTGTGCGGGCGCATTTGTACCAGAAGCCCCTCGGCTAATCCTAATGCTATTTACCTGGGATGAAGAACTAAAGAGCCGAGACTCTGAGCCCTCAGCAGCGTCTTTCTTACTTAACAGTGAAGGAAATGACAAAAGGGACAAGCACAGAGCTACAGTCGACCTTGGCAACTCAGAGTATGACTTATTTTGGTAAGCTCTGTGCCAGACCACATGTGCTAAAGCTTTCCATTTGGGCCACTTGGAAATGAAACACACACACACACACACACACATACACACATGCAAACACACACACGGACACACATACGCACGCACACACACACAGGCACGCATGTACACACACATGCACACACACATGCACACACATGCACACATGCACACACACGCACACACATGCAGACACACACGTGTGCACACACACACACATACACACCCACACACCATTCCTGCTTCCTAGGACCTCTAAAGACCCAACAGTGTGAGTTATCAGAGACGAGCGATTATTACGACTATATTATACTAAAGTGTGATTATTCCATTAAAACAGTGTAGAATGCTTGGGTTACGCATTCCTCTCTTCCATCTTGTTAAGCAGGTTTTTGTTAGGCGCCTTTTTTGTAGAGCTACTGTGATTGCCTGTTACGGCACTTCATCCAATTTGGTGGGGTGGGGGCTTAGAATTCAGATAGCAAACATTGTTAGAATATAAAGAGAAAACAAAGGGCACTGGCACACAGACCTTGTAATATCAGCCTTTTCTGGTGAAGAATCACACCGAAAACACCTAGATCAAGAAAAGATATTGAATTTCTAATCGACCACAAGTTTATTTTTATATATGTTTAAATATACTACTATAATTGTGCCATCGTGACTGTGACTTCAAATACATTACCATAAGAGTGCTTTGTCAAAGCCCTCTGTTGCCTTGTATAAAAGGGTGTCTGACATCACTGCCCAGTCTGGGTGTCTGGGGGAGGCACAGGTGCTTGCTATGCAGGTGGAGTACATCGGGAAGGTTCTAAAGTTGTTAAGTGCAAGCTGCAAGATTCTAAGATTAATTGTGCTTCACTCTCCAGTGAGATTAGCGTATTATAAATCATAGAGGCACATCCCATCAATCTGGCGCCTGGATGCAGGGAACATGATAACCCCTAGCTCAGCAGAAACACACCTTCTATCCATTACTGTATCTCCCCTAGAATAAACCATGTGCTCTTCAGAACAAGCCGGGGCAGCGGACAGCATTTTAATGACACCTTGGAGACAACATGGGTTCTCTTCCAAGAGGGAAGACATTTCTATGGCTTCTTGTGAACTTGAAGCAAGCAGGTTGAGTGATGTGTTTTCTGGGCACTTAGTACCTAAGTGGGGATGAAAAGAAAAAGAAAGAAAAGAAAAAAAAAAGAAAAACAAACAAACAAACAAACCACGATCCTCACTTTCAATAAGCCCACTGTTTAGTTGGTGAGAAAAGACGTATTAGTCCCAACAATAGCTACCCTTTATATAACACTTATTATAAACACAAATACCAATAGAATATAGTTAGAAATTATTCATATAAACTTCGAAACACACACTGTTAGATGAGGAAGAGACAAGTGCTGGCTGGGATCCTCTGGATGGTCGCTGCAGGAGGCAAACCTGTGCTGGGTCTCAATGGTGGGCGTTAGAGAGGTGAGACAGAGTGCAGATTGCACGAGAGATGTGCGATGAAATAAGCAGTGAGTAAATGCCAGCAAAGAGGCTTGGAATCATCCAGGAGAACCACAAAGTAGGCGGCCATGGTGGGAGAGCATCTCAGGCCACACGCTCTTTATCGCCTGGGCTCCCTTGGCTGTCAGAGCCAGTGTTATGTTCTCTTTTGGAGCACCGTACCTAGCAGAAGATAATTCCATTAGAGTCATCTCATTGGGATGAGGGGTGGTGGCTAGGTAGGGTACACTGGGAAGGCCATTTGGCTAGATTGTGCCAGCTAGCTTGTGAGTGTATATGCCGCTAGGAGCAGTGGGCCGATTTTTTTTTTCCTTTGGTAAGGAGATGAAACAAACTTCCCTTTTCCCCCTCCTTTAAAAATTATACCTTATTAATTTGGGGGTAAGTACACGTATGTGTATGGGGACCAGAAAACAATGTTCAGGGGTTGATTCTCTTTTATCATGTGATCTTGGGTTATTGAATCCAGGTTGTCAGGCTTGACGGCAAGTGCTTTAATCCACTGAGCTGTCTCGTTGGCCCTTTCTTCTTTCTGCCATGAAACATTACCATCCTACCCCTGTTACAGTATTTTGTATCCGTTTGGTTTACAAAGCAAATAACTGACACAGGGAGACGGAAACATACTTTAAAGCTGCCAGCACTTCACCGGGCAGAGTCTGAACTGATTCTAATCTACTCGTAAACTAAACAAACTACTTTAAACCTTGTAACACACATATATTCCAAGCACTTGCCACTATGACCCCTGGGCCGGTCCGCGTCAAGTTCCCACCATCCTCCTCCAACCGTCCAAAACCTCTTCCCTCTCCAACCATCCAACTTTTCTCTTCCCCTCCAGGAAGTCCCGCCTTCCACTTCCTGTCCTTCTGCCCAGCTGATTGGCTAAACAGTGCTTTATTGACCGGTTGATACATTCACTCAGCATTCTTCCACATACCCCTGGCACTCTCAGGGCATCTTCTTCCCTGACGCCATGCATCACTTGGTTACAACTTTGTGGCCATATCCTGCTCACTCGGCTTCCCCTGCTTATCTATTAACAGGTATTTGATGAGGATTCCTTATGCATCCTCAGAAGACACATCCTTCTTATAAGGTGGTTCTCCTCTTCCCTTGGGGGGTGGGGTGGGGTGGGGGGAGAGGTGGGGGGGTCTGATGGCCACCAGCCCACTGAGGAAAGAGGAACAGAAGAGGAGGCCCAGGGTTTGGAAGGCCATAAGCACGATGGAGATCAAACACTTCTGGGAACCACTCCAGGAGCTAGTTTAACTTTACTCAGGGAGAACAAAGCCTGTATAGCCTTTGGGGAGTGGGTGAGGGCTTCCAGGATCGATGTTCATAATGGGTTGAAACCAGACACTTTATGGATGCTTGTTTTGCATTTGGCAGTATGCTCCTATCATATGAACAGCAACACAGTACCTAGTTATCCTATAGGTGCAGGGAGGCGCCGTATTCAAATGCTGTTATGGGCCTCTATGTCTAAAGACACTCTGCAGATGGAGTCAGGCAGACAGCCAGAGGCCCTGACTGGGAGAGGGAGTCCCACACCTAACATGGAACACAGAATGGCTATCTGGTCCGGGAGCACTGTGACCTCAAGCACCAAGATCCTCCCAACATGACAAGCACCCCATGTAGATATGGTTTGAACATGAATGCCCCCTCACAGAATCATGTGCTGAAGCCTAGGTCCTTAGCCAATGGCACTTAAAAGATACGTCTTACAAGGCATTGCATCCCCGGTCTCCCTTCTGGGCTGCATCTGCTTTTCACCAGACAGGTGGTGAGCAGGTACACTCCAGCACATGCTCTTGTTATTGTAATATTTTACCCCAAGTGCAGAAGCCCAGTGAGCACAGACTGACCCCTCTGAAACTGTGAGCCGAGCCAGCCCCACCCCTCACCCCCGCCAAAACATTCCTTCCTTATGTTGTGTCTATCAGATATTTGGTCAGCGTAATTCTAAAGTAACGAATACTTAATGCTATTTGGGGAAGAGAGTGTTGAGAGAAGTGACTCATAAGATGAGACCCCAGGATGTCCCTGAGACCTCTCTAAGCTCTTAAGAATTCCTTATATGATCTGGGGGTCAGATCACTCAAGTCAGGCACTTTAAGGCTCTTGGTTGTTTTCCAAGTGAGAATCAAAGCTATTTGTTCAGTCAGTAAACATCACTTGGCCTGGCCTCTAAGCTGAGGGGTTTCAGCTGTGCACTAAGTGGAAAAAAAAAGCCCCCAGCTGATATGGGACCACAATTCTAGCCCGGAGGAGCAGGCAGTGTGGACAGGAGCAGATACAGACTATATTAGATGCATCCTTTCTCGGAGCACTCTGCCTAGTCACAGGAGCATCTCATTGGAATGAAGTGTAGCCAGGTAGGTACTGTAGGCTACACTGAGACGATGCCATGGCTGGACTGTTCCAAACTGTATTCAAACCATAACTGTACCTTTGCACCTTGTTCCAGGTCATCCTGCTTTTCTCAGTTTGGGGAAGCAGATTATTATTTATTTATTTTATAGTAGTCTGCCTACATGTATACCTGCATGCCAGTAGGGGGCATCAGATCACATTATAGATGGTTATAAGCCATGATGTGGTAGCTGGGAATTGAACTCAGGACCTCTGGAAGAGCAGTCAGTGCTCTTAACCTCTGAGCCATCTCTCCAGTCCCTGAGAGAATGAATACCTTTAAGCTGATCAAGCACATAGTCTTGTCTGTGCACATGAGGCTGCACGGCCTAAAGCAGTGTGGCCTGGATCTCTCTCTGTGAAGATGATACTTGAGCAAGAACTGACGACCAGAAGGAGTGAGCCATGTGGTTTTCTGTGATGGAGGTAGTGCCCTAGGCAGAGGAAGAAACCAGCACTAAGTCTTTCTGTAGGAGATGTGACACGTGTGTTCAAGTCCTGATGACGAGGACCCAAGGAGAGAACACAGTTGAGGACATTTCATCAATAGCTGAGGCCTTGTTCTCTTGGCAAGCTTTCCATTTAAAAGGATCTCTTTGGCTGCCATGGAGACCTGTCCCTGATGGGACCAGCAGGTGAGCAGACTAGTTCGAGGGCTTGTGCTGTAATTCAGGGAGGAGGTAACATGGTGGGAGAGAGAGTGCTTGGAGTCTGTGTGTGCTTGGAACAGGGTGGGCAGGAGTGCTCATGGCTTGCCTGGGGTGAGAGAGAAGGAAGGGCTCAGGGGTGACCTACAGGGCTGTGGTTTAACTTTCCTGGGAACGTAAGTGCTTGGCAGGTCACCTTGCAGGAATGATTCTCAACGGGGAATCTGGGGGAGCTGAGCAGCTACAAGGCAGGTTGTGATCCCCAAGGGAGGGAGGGAGGGAGGGAGGGAGAGAGGGAGAGAGAGAGAGAAGATTCAGTCTTTGAGCTCCTGGGACTCTTATTTCAAGGGCCCTATAAAGAGCAATAAGGAGAAGCCAGAAAGTAGAAGAACAAGCCATGTGCTGTGCCCTGGAGACCAGGAACGTGTTTCCAAGAAGAGGTGATGACACCTCTGAGAGACCAGTGGAGGTGAGGAATGGGCTCCCCCACCCCCACCCTCTCATGGCAGAATTATGAAGTTGCGGAGAAAATACCTGGTGGAGCATGAAGACAACCCTGAGACTTGCTCTCTTCATGGAGTCTTGCCACAAAAGGTGGCAGAGAAATGAAGCTGTAGCTGGTAGGAAAAGTGGGGCCAAGGTGTGTGTGTGTGGCTAGTTCTGAGATGAGAAAAACACCGTTGTTGTTGTTGTTGAAAACAGTAAAATCCCAGTTGTTTAACTTTATAGATCAAGACTCAGGAACCAGATGCATTGGGGGGTGGGGTGGGTGGAGGAGGGGGATGGAGGAGGGGGATGGGGGTCACGGAGGATGGAACCTGCTAGCTCAGAGAGGCAGAGAAAGCACCCAGCTGATCTTCCTACTCAGTCGACATTCCAGAAGGAAAAAAAAAAAAAAAAACAAAAGTCCCTTTGCCTTTTCCGCATTATCTTAAATATCCTTCAACTTAATGCCCTTCTTTTTTGTTTACTTCCTATCAGCTGATTTCTTGCTCTGCCTCTTGACCTAGGGTTAACTTTAATCCTGTGTACAGAAAGCTCTTGGATCTAAGGTGTGTGTTGGGGCTGAGCCACACCAAACAAGAAACTTGTTTTTACAGTTCACAAATATCCAGCAACACACCAGGTTGTTGGAGAAAGACCCAGCAGAGAGAGAAAATAATGACGTAGAAAGGAAGGGACAGCTACAGAGAAGTTGGTCTCCATAGTGAGTGAGGTGTGACTAAACGGGCACAATGGATGGCTTCTTCTTACATCAGGAGGGCAGGTGTGTGGTTGGTCCGGTGGTGGTGCTCAGGGGATGGCGTCTCTTCTAATGAGTGTGTAAATAGAGGTGATTAGGGAGAGGGCAGAAGGTATGGGGTGTGAGGTGTGAAAGTGGGGTGTCACATAGGGGCTCTTGAAGTCAGAATGTGTCCATATAGCATGGGTGTATTTGGATGTCAGTCTCATGTCCAGATGCGAGCTCTACCTCCAACAGGTAGCCTTCGGTCACAGCTTTGCAAACCAGGCATAGGTTCAGGGAACATCCCATGGACACGTAGGACCCAAGATGATGGCTATATGTGGCTACCACAGGCAGGTGCTTTCTATCCTTCAGCTGTCAGGGGAAGTGTGCTGAAGGGTTAAAGCAAAGATGCACACGTCCTGGGAGACTATGAACATCAACACATAAGGACTTGGGGAAGAGATACATTGACTATACATCAGCATCTCTCATTGCATAGGAGGTAGCCAAGCAAGGATGCAGGGATAGGCCTGGAAGGGCAGTGAGCCAGTGGTCCCGAATGGATCGAAAATGTTTAGATGTTTGCATTGGTGTGCTGGTTGGCCGTTGACAACTTGATGCAAACTGGAGACACTTGGAATTGCCTCCACCGGACTGCCCTCTGGGGCAGGCACTTCCTTGATGACTAACTGCTGGAGGAGAACCTAGCCCACTGTGGGGAGTGCCAATCCCCTTAAGGTGGTCCTGGGTTGTGTATCTAGGTAGCTGAACAAGCCAGAAAAAACAAGTAAGCAGCATTCCTCCATGTTTCAGTTCCTGTCTCTAGGCTCCTATCTTGTCTTTCCTGGAAGCCCGATTAGCGCTTCCTTCCCCCAAGTTGCCTTTATTCAGTCTTTTTTTTTTTTTTAATCATAGCAACAGAGAAGCAAACTACAGAAGTCAGCTCTTTTTCCAGTAGCTGTGACAAACACATTACAAAACCAACTTAAGGAGGTAAGGGTAGATTCTGGCTTGCAGTGTGAAGATACAGTCCATTGCGGAGGGCAAGTCAAGGCATCAGGAGTGTAAGGAGACTGGCTATGTCGTGTCCACAGTCTGGAAGCAGAGACATGAATTCTGGAGATTCATTAGCTTCTTCCCTCGGTCTGGGACCCCAGCCCATGGAATGGTACTGTCCATATTTAAGGTGGATCTTCTCATCTCAGTTAACTGAATCTAGAAACGACCTCACAAACACGCCCGGAAGTTTGTCTCCTAGGTAATTCTAGATCCTATGAAGCTGACACTATTAACCAACACAAAGTTGTTTCGGAGGGCTGCCCTCATTGTCTGTGCCTTGCTGTGCAGCCGTTAGCCTTTAGGTCTTTCATCCTGCTGGCGTTCCTGCCTGGAATGCCTCCCTTCCTCCAGAAGCACCCGTCACGCACTGTATTTTTTGCTCCCATTTTGAGTCGTCTCAGCTTCTATCTTATCTGTGACAGCCCCCTTTTCTAAGCCCTACTCACCACCCTTTCCTGAATTCCTCTAATGTCTAAAGGGTGAAGTCACAGTTATCTACTACGGAGTCACTAAGCCTGGTTAAATAGTACACGCTAAACAATTATTCATTGTTTATCTGAGATTCACATTTAATCAGCAGTTTGTATTTTTTAAGATATATTTTATTAATTTATTCATATTACAACTCAATTGTTATCCCATCCCTTGCATCCTCCCATTCCTCCCTCCCTCCCATTTTCCCCTTACTCCCCTTCCCTATGACTGTGATTGAGAGGGACCTAGCATCTTGTGTTTTAATCTGCAAACTCTGTACTTGGACACCTAGGGAAAGGGACCTTGCCTTTTGTGAGCAGTTCACACTTATACTTAGGTCTCGAGCCCGGCAGGAACATGGGAGAACGTTGCCAGAGGTTCAGCATGGTTAGACTCTACTGTTTTGCAATTATGACATCCAGCCAAGAGCTCTTTTAATTCAGCGCACATCAAAAATTTGTGATGTATTTCCAATGAATACTATAATTTTCAACTTCAGTGATGTGTGGAGATGGAGGCTCATTATCTCCCCAAAGCTTAGGACATCTGAAAGTCTTCATTGAGGCTCATCCGCCTGTAAGGAGTTTGGCACCTGCTGTTAATACTGACATCATTATATAGCCCAGACCAGAACTGGCAGCTTTAGGCAGAAGGAAGGTGGGGTGATGATAAGAGTGTGCGTGCCGGCTGTACCACTCACCAGCCGTGTGGTCTTGGGAAGCCATGTGATCTCTCTGTCTATGTTGCAGTTTCCATTTGTGGATAACAATACCTACTTCAAAGGAGCTAGTGAGAAGGCTAAAGAGTTAAAGTACAAAACTTTCAGAAAAGTTGACACATAGCAAATGTTAGATAGCATAAGTAGAATGAAGACAGGGTTTCTCTGTG
>OU015755.1:24437550-24463548 GCA_907169655.1 Acomys percivali | reverse complement strand
GGCTTTATTGCTGGGTCTTCAATCCTGTTCATTGGCCTGTCTGTCTGTGACAGAACCACACTTATTTGTTAGTGGGGGTGGCTGTACAATTTGAGATCAGGTATTCTGGTATCTCCAGCATTGCTTACAACTGTTTTGGCTGTTCAGGGTTTTCTGTGTTCCTTTTAATTTTAGAAATGCCCCCACCTCCAGTCCTGTAAAGAATGTCATCATAATTTTGATGATGAGTGTATGTTTAATTTCTATAATATTAATTCTGCCAACCCATGAATGTGGGAGCTCTTTCTGTCTTCTAATGTCTTCTTCAATTTGTTTCTTTGAACTCCTACGTAGCTGAGGATGACTTCAAACTCCTGCTTGCCTTTCTTTACCTCCCAAGTGCTGTGTTACAACATGTATCCTCAAGTCCAACCCTAATATTATGTGGCAACTATATGTATCTACATATGGTGTGCACATGTGTGTGTGCACATACATATGAATGCATGTGTGTGTGTGTATGTGTGTGTGTGTGTGTGTGTGTGTGTGTGTGTGTGTGTGTGTATAGGCTTGAAGTTGATGTTGAGTATCTCTCTAGATCACTTTCCACTTTATTTATTGAGGCAGGGTCTCTGTTGAAGATGGATCTTACAGATTACAGCTAGTTTGGTAAGCCAGTTTGACCCAGAGATGCCCTGCCTCTACCTCCTGAATGCTGAGATTACAGGCCGCCACCGTGCCTACTTGTCCAGATTTTATGTGAGTTCTGGAAATCTCAACTCTGGTGCTGACAATTGCGTGGTAAGTGCTTTACTCAGTGAGCCATCCTCCCGGCCCCAAGTCCTCAGTTTTGCATGTTAATTTTGTGTCCAACTACTTTGCTGAATAAACACTAGATCTAAGAGTTTTCTGGTGGTGTATTCAGTGTACATTAAGTATAAGCTCATGTAATCCAAACATAGGAAAATGCTTTATTCCTTTCTTATTTGTTCCTCCTTTATTTGTCTTGTCTTATTGCTCATGCTAAGTCTTGGAGCAGTATTTTGAGCAAGAGTGGGGATATAGTGGTAACTATCAAATCACTCTGAGTTTTAGGAGAAACGCTTTTTTTTTTTTCTGCACTTACACAATGTTTTATTATGTTGAGGCATGTTTCTTTTAGTTCCAGTTTCTTTAGGAATTTGATCATGAAGGGATGTTGAACTCCATCAAAGGCCTTTTCTTCATCCTCTATTGAGATGATCATGTTGTTTCTGTCTTTAAGTCTGTTACGTGCTGCATTACATTTATTGATTCATTTATGTTGACCCATCCTTGGACCCATGGTAAGGAACAAACTAGAACCTTGTGTAAGATGATCTTAATTGTGTTATGGAATATAATTTTCATATAGTAAATATTGCCTCATAATCTACCCAACAGGAGGAGATACAAAGCTCCAACCAATATTGAAAGATAGTTTCTGCGTCCCTCTCACCAATGCACTCACAATCATTTATTATCTTAGACTTGGCTTGTAAAACCAACCATCTCCATTCACACTTGTGAAAACAATAAGGGGAAGGGAGTACAGAACACACTCACACACGTGCTGGTACTCACACATACTGTTAGTGTGAAGTAAGCCAGGGGAAGGTGTGCTCAGCTCTTTCAGTTGCTGTGTCTATGATGGACACGGTGTGGCTGATGTACTTGAGCCTTTTCCGCCGCATGTGCTTCATTTGCCCTCAGGAAACCTTGGCTGACATATTCTTTGGTGGGGTGACTGACCCTTCAACTCGGAGGTCTTGACTCTTCAGTGCCTCTGCCTTCTATGTAGGGATGGAGTTGGGGATATGGGCATCTACTACAGTATTACATTAAAAGTTTCTCTTTTTCTTCCTTAAAGTTCATGTTTTATTTATTTTTCCTTTTAAATTATATATATATACATTTTATTATTACATCTATATAAAATAAACTACATGTAGCAAGAAGAAACACAGAACAATCAGGAATTACATTCATGTTATATTCATAGCGTTTTGGCTGTTTGCATTTGGCAACCTTGAAGAAAACATTTTCCTATCTCGGTGAGTCTAAAATTCTGAATATAACTCAATATCTATCATATCTCATCTCTATCAACTTAGAACATCTATCTAGGCTTAAAAACATCTTAACCCCTAAACAACTAGGCTTAATTGTGAAACTCAACTATTTTGTCTTCAACTCCATCAGATACTTGAGAAGGAGTAAAATTAATTACCTGTGTAAACAGGAAGAGTGGGTTAGCAGCTTCCAAATTAAAAAAAAAAAAAAAAAAAAAGGACAGAGACAGTTTGCTGCCTGAACAGTCACCCGTAGCTCTCTAAAAAGTTTCTTTTCTAGTTCAATCCATTTGTCCACAAATTTCGGAAAGTCCTTGTTTTTAATAGCTGAGTAGTATTCCGTAGTGTAAATATACCACAGTTTCTTTATCCATCTTCTACTGAGGGACACGTAGGTTGTTTCCATGTTCTGGCTATTATGAATAAGGCAGCTATGAACATGGTTGAGCATATGTCCCTGTTGTGTGGTAGTGCATCTTCTGGGTATATTCCAAGGAGTGGAATAGCTGGGTCTTGAGGAAGCCCTATTCCCATTTTTCTGAGAAAGCGCCAGATAGATTTCCAAAGTGGTTGTACTAGTTTGCATTCCCACCAGCAATGAAGAGTGTTCCTCTCTCTCCACATCCTCGCCAGCATGTGGTGTCAGTTGAATTATTGATCTTAGCCATTCTGATGGGTGTAAGATGGAATCTCAGTGTCGTTTTGATTTGCATTTCTCTGATGACTAAGGAGGTCGAGCATTTCTTTAAGTGTTTCTCCACCATTTGATATT
Source organism: Acomys percivali (assembly GCA_907169655.1). Classification (NCBI taxonomy): domain Eukaryota; kingdom Metazoa; phylum Chordata; class Mammalia; order Rodentia; family Muridae; genus Acomys; species Acomys percivali. The sequence goes on along the minus strand of OU015755.1, from coordinate 24,460,707 downwards.
CCTCTGTTGAGAATTCTCTGTTTAGTTCTGAGCCCCATTTCTCTATTGGGTTATTTGGTTTGGTAGTGTTTAATTTCTTGAGTTCTTTATATATTTTGGATATTAGACCTTTGTCAGATGAAGGGTTGGTGAAGATCTTTTCCCAGTCTGTAGGCTGTCGCTTTGTTCTCTTGACAGTGTCACCTGCCTTACAGAAGCTTCTCAGCCTCATGAGGTCCCATTTATTAATTGTTGACGCTAAGGCCTGGGCTGTTGGTGTTCTATTCAGGAAGTTGTCTCCTGTACCTAAATGGATTGAACTAGAAATTATCATAATGAGTGAGTTCACCCAGAAGCAAAAAGAGTCAAATGGTATATACTCACTTATATCGAGACACTAGGCCAAGGGGTATGCCCCCATGAAAAACTTTACCTACCAGGAAAGTGGGTCAGAGGGGAGGACATCCTATTGAGACTTTAGGTGTGAGAAGCCTGGGAGAATGAGGAAATAGAAGGATCCAGAGGGTCCTGGAAAACTACAGGCGGGTCTGGGCCCTGGAGTCCTCCTCAAACTATGGCACCAGCCAAGGAAAATATAGGCAGTAAACTTCGAACCCCTACCCAGTCTAGCCGATGGACAGGACATTCTCCACCGTTAAGTGGAGAAGGGGATCTGACTTTCACACAAACTCTGGTGCCCCATATCGGACCATGTCCCTTGGATGGGGAGGCCTGGTGGCACTCAGAGGAAAGATAATAAGTCACCAAGAAGAGACTTGATACCCTAGGAGCATATACAGGGGGAGGAGGTCCCCCTCAGTCACAGACATAGGGCAAGGGAGTAGAGGGGGAAGCGGGAGGGAGGAAAGAAAGGGAGGATACAAGGGATGGGCTAACAATTGAGATGTAATATGAATAAATTAATAAAAAAAAAGAAAAAAAAGAAAAAAAAGTTTCTTTTAAAATTTATATTTATTTATTGAGTGTGTATGTACCTGTATTCATGTGCCATGGTACATGTGTGGAGGCCACAGCTATACATGACAAACTCTATTCTCTCTTTCTACCATGTGGATCTTGAGGTTCAAAGTTAGGTCATCAGGATTGGTGCCTTGACCTGCTCAGCTATCTTCCTGGAAATTTTGTTTTGTTTTTGAGATGGGATCCTATCTATGTAAGTCCTCAGACTGGCTTTGAACCTTTGATTGTCCTGAATCAGTCTTCTAAGTGCTGTCATTCCTGGCGTCTGCTACCATGCTTATTTTTTTTTTAATGTTGAAAATGGACATACTAAGGGACGGCCCAAAGAAACCATCTATGTTTTTGACATAATTCTAGTCACTTCAACTGAGTGTCAGAAGCCTAGTTTCCCCCAATTACTTGGGATTAATTGTCCCAGGTAGTCTAGTTTCATTTTCTTCCTTGTCTATTGGCTTGAGGACAGATGACTAATGCTATTTGTCTCAACCTTTAGTTCAGCAGAATCACATTAATCAATAATAGAAGTATTTGAGTTTTCTGAACAACAAACATCTCCAGACCTATACAATTCAAAGTCCTGGAGACAGGATTTCAAGTTGCCTTAGTGTATTTTAGATATACTAATTAAGTAGGTGAATCCTATTCCATGAATTTATCTCAATATAACTGATACAATAATTAAATAAGGAAAAATAATAGTTTAAGTAGATTTAATTTAAAATGATATATATTTTGTGTATGATCACTTAATTAAAAGTCAACAGCTAAACTCTGCCAAGACAGGGAAGCAAGTCCTCAATAGTTCCTGCCTCACAAATATGTCTGTCAGAGATATTGGGCCAGAAGGTTGAAAATGATGCTCCCGTGTTATAGAGAGTTTGGGTGACTGTTGAGGCATCAAACTGTCCCTGTCATTTTCTCATTTTGGAAGCTGCTAACCTGCACTTCCAGTTCACTCAGATAATTAATTTTATTCCTTCTCATCTCTGATGGGGTTGAAGACCAGATAGCTTAGTTTACAATTAAGCTTAGTTGTTTTGGGGTTAAGATGTTTTTAGGTCTAGATAGATGTTTTAAGTTGATAGAGATGAGATATGATAGATACTGATTTACATTCAGAATTTTAGATGCACCAAGATAGGAAAGATGTCCTCTTCAGGGTTGCCAAATAAAAACAGCCAAAACACTATGAATGTAACATTTATAATATAATTCCTGATTGTTTCGTGGTTCTTCTTGCTGTAGGTAGTTTATTGTATATATGTGTAATAATATAAATGTATATGTAAAAAAAGAATACAGTGTACTGTCGTTAAGAACATTTTTTGAAAGCTCTTGATGTGCTTGGTGAGCGTGCGATCTGGATCACCTTAGAGTTCAAGCCTGTAGAACATGTTTCCCCTGAGAGTTGATCACACTGTCCTAACCCTTTGAATCCCTAGTACTTAAAAATTGTATTTTAGGCCATTCTGAGCATTACACATACCTCTTTTGGCCTCCTTATCTTCCATGGAGAATGTTTGTTTGTTTTATTACCAGGTAATTAACCTCATTAGGTTTCAAATTTTCTCTTGACATTTGTTGATAGTGGTCACAGTGAAAGCCTAGCTTTCAAAGCCTTTGCTCCGCCCCTTTGGGTCAGCTTCATGTGTATGGCACTCTAGGATATGACAATGGGCAGCACTATAGCCTGGGTCCCTCGGTCTTCACCCAGCTATAAACTGTACATGCTCAGTTAAGCGATGACATTGGAACCTGAGGCAGGATGAGTACATCCCTTTTCCCCCTCCCGCCCCCTCCTTCCTAAGATTTCCATACTTTTTAGCTCCCAGGGATCTTCCCACAGATTCTTGACTCCGTTTCCCCTCAGTATTTTAAGGTCTTGGTACAGGACACAGTTCTGTGGCAGGACTGACATTGGGCCACTATTAGAAGACAAAAGAGCAAAACTCTTGGAAGGCCATCTCTTGAAATGGGCTGCTCTGTTGTGCCCTGTCTCTAGTCAATCCCCACTTGTTTTTACTTTCTGAGTCTATGAGTAGTTTGTGTTTGTGTCTAAGTTTTCAACTGCAAGCAGCGGGGGGACAGTTGAGTTGGATTATTCCATTTTGGGGGGGCACTGGACTATTCCAGACAATGAGGTTCTTAGCAACATCCCTAGGTGTGCTGCCTGGGAAGTCAGAGACTTTGCTGAAGAATGAGAAACTGCACCAGGTGTAGGATGGAGAAATAGAGAATTTCCTATTTTAGTGAAATGTGGTTGGGAGTTTAGTCCTTTATCATCAATGAGTAAACATTCAGGTATTTTTAGAACACACGGTTGCTTCCTGTTCACTGCCAAACACATTGGGAACAGAGTGGTTTTGCCCAAAACATGTTTGCTGGTGTTTAAATGGCATTTGGTGCTTGGAGTTGCCAAGAGCTGTTGTAGGTGTTGTATGAGCTTTGTTGTTGTTGTTGAGTTCCTGAATGAAAACCCTTGAGGCACCCGAATAGTGGCCTTTCTTCCTAAGGAGAGCAAATAGAACCCATAGTTTAAGTTAGACTCTATTTTCACGTGATTGGAGACCACGGTACCCTCTCTTGTAAGGCTTGTTACATCATTCTGGGTGTGCGGGCGGGGAGCCGGACGCATCCTTTCCTTTCTCTATTTAGAGTGACTTTGTTAAGAGACCTTGTTTCATCTTTTGATGTGTGTTGCTGATATAGAAAGTATATATATATATATATACATACATATATATACATACATACATACACACACACACACACACACACACACATATTTAAACTGCAGACTCAAATTTCGCTCCACAGCAAAAATGAATTACAGAGACCTTTGTTCTTCTGTGTCCCAGATAAAGCAAAAGGAGGTTGTAACTGGAGTTTGTCTTGAACCCACAAGTTTTGCTCAGTAGACATTATGCAAAAGGTCATGATATTCCAGCCCCTCTTTCTCCTGGCCCAGTTTTCTAGCACCCTGGGGACGGGGTCATAGGTTGTAGGCAGCTCCTTGACTGCTGGCTTCAGCTACCAGAGGAGAAATGTCATAGCTCAGGTCAAGATTTGTTCTTCTCAGAGAATATTTTTGCAATTTAGGGACATGGTTGAATAAAGTAAGTGTTGTAGCAAGCTGTTTCTTGCATCTTGCGTTTGACAGAATTAAAACACATGTAGAGCCCTTTGGCCAGTCTTTGTCACTCAAGGTTGTGAAAATGCTCATTTTGTTCTAATTAAAAATAACCAAAGTACCATTTAGCCCGGGGAGAGAGGTGGCCTCTAGGCAGCTGGATCCAGCAGTATTGGAACCTTCACAGATATCACGTCCCCTTCTTGGGGTCCCTCCAGGGCAACAGTTTCTTGTGGTAATCATTACGGAGATGCCAGGTTAAAGAAGAGTTATAATGAATACTCAGAGGAGGAAGTTTCAGAAAAAAATTTCATTTCTCCTACAAAGTAGATTGCTGATTATGGTCCCGTGACAACATGGGTGGAGTCACCTGCACAGTTTCATTTATACATTACACTTTCACCTTCTCTGAGGGCCAGCGTGCCAGCCCAGTGTGACATGACTGGGAGGGGTCTTTGCAATGCTCTAGATCAGAAAGAACCAGTGTCTAGTATTTGAGTTAAAGTCAGAATCACTACAGGCTGCGTGCGAGCATGTAAAAGGCAGCCTGAGTAGGCAGTGGGGGGCAGACTGAAGGAAAACAGTCCAGGCATAGAGGTGGGTGGTGATTCCTGGCATTGGGAAACTTGGAGCCTACATTCATTAGTTACTGTAGAGTGGGGTAAGGTGAGGGCAGGGGACTGATGTAGACAGGCATGCCAGATCACCCTAAAAGTTTAGGTCATAATCAGTCATTATTGGATGGGTCTTCTTAACACTTATTTTCAATTATTTTCATTCTTTTTTTTTTTTTTTTTTTTTTGAGACAGGGTTTCTCTGTGTAGCCTTGACTGTCCTGGACTCACTCTGTAGACCAGGCTGTCCTGGAACTCACAGCGATCTGCCTACTTCTGCCTTCCAAGTGCTGGGATTAAAGGCGTGCGTCACCACTGCCCGGTTCATTTGAATTCTTACTGTCTTTTCTTTTTACCATAGAAGTGGTGATAAACTTCATTGTAAAGAAACATTTTGGAGTTTTAAATTCCACTTTACTTAATTGTATTATTTAAAAAAATATTATTATAATATTAAATGTGCTAAATGGTACACAAAGCAACAGACAAAATTTAGATAATGTGGAAAAGAATTAGGAATAGAGTGAAAATGTTCTAGGCATTGGACCCCACCCCATAGGGGCAACTGTTGGTGGTATTTTAGTGAATCTTCCTAGAATTTTGGTGAACAACCTTTCATTTTTTGCACACCAAGCAACAATTCCCCTTACTGCAAAATTTTGTTTAGATTCATTGATTTTTTTTTCCCCAAAATATACCAGGAGGACCTACCCGAGACAGTGCTGTCCTGTGTACTGTTAACTATGTCAGGGACGGAGCAGCATAGAGCTCTGTCCTTGAGTGCTGATATGCTGATGTAGGCCAGAGGGGACATGCCTGAGCAAAATCAGTAAAGTACACACATGAAGACACGAGTGAAAGAAAGGAAGCAGGGCACCAAAGAGACCGAACTGGTGATTTCAGGAGTTTCAGTGTGAAAAGTCATTAGGGAGGGGTTTACTAAGAAGGAGACATTTGAATGAATGCTTGAGACTGTGTGTGTGTGTGTGTGTGTGTGTGTGTGTGTGAGAGAGAGAGAGAGAGAGAGTGAGAGAGAGAGAGAGAGAGAGAGAGAGAGAGAAAGAGAGAGAGAGAGAGAGAGCCCACATACACATGCATAGAAAATATCAAGGTGAGAGATGTCAAAGAGGTCAGTGTTCAGGAGAATCACAGAAGATGAGGTCAAAGCAGAACTGACCAGTTGAAGTGGCTTTTACTGTGGCCTTGATGAGGTTGCCAGAGGAGGCGAGCGACAGAAGCAGTATTTCTGGCTTGCTCATATAACCATGTTGCTTGTCAGATGATTGGATTAGAAACCTATGCATTTTAAAATTTATTATTATTATTTTGGTTTTTGTGACAGGGTTTCTCTGTGTAGCCTTGACTGTCCTGGACTTGCTTTGTAGATGAGGCTGGCCTTGAACTCACAGTGATCCGCCTGCCTTTGCCTCCAGAGTGCTGGGATTAGAGGCGTGTGCCACCACTCCCAGCTTGAAACCTATGCATTCTGATCAGTGTTTCATGTTGGTGTCCGGCAGCAGTATGGGGCATGGATTTGGAGCAGGTGTAGTGTTTGAAATTGTGTTAAATGGGTAAGCACTTACAATTGCCTAAATATGCCTACTTGGCCTTGTGAGCTGCCTAGGTGAGCAACACTAGCCGGGTGGAACACTCCAGCTAGGCCAGCCACACTTTCTGGAGCAAGAATCTCCTTCTGGAGGATGGGGAGGAGACTCCAGATGTGTCTGAACTTAGTAGATGTGTCCTGTGGTGGTCCTGTATTATTTTGTCCACATCCACGGCATATGTCATCCTGGGCAGCATCTGATACCATTTAGACAAAAGACCTGGGAGAGCAAAGCCCAGACCAAGCTAATTAAAGCAGAAAGCTCTGCTTCCCTTGCTGGTGTAAGGAGACTGATTTTCAAATCAATGCCATTACAGTCACTTAGTTGGGGGAGCATGACTTCCAGAGCATCTTCTGCACGCTAAGACCTTATTATGATGATGGGTATAAAAAATATCCATGAGATGTGCACATCCAAGGATAACAAGAACCCCAAACCGTGACAAGTCCAATGAACTGTTTAATTGGAAAGGATTTTATCGGAGATGGAGGCTGCTGCCCTGTTGGCTTTCTGGCTATGATGGGGAGCTATGGAGTGTCCATCATCACCAACATGCCCACAACCTGATGGCAGAATGGAATCATATAAATGCAAATTATGCTGTAATTAAAGAGGAGCATGTCAAGAAGCAAAAACATTTCGGGGAGTATGGCCTCCAAGAGTCTTCCAGTGCCTTCGAGACTCCAGCAGGCGCTGACAATCTGCTTTGACAACCTCGTTGTCCACTGTTGATGGGGCAGGGGTTACCGAGGAGGAGTTGCATGGGTAGGTGTGAGGGGTCCTGGCAATGCATTGCACAGGCAGTGTCAGAGCGATGGGAGGCTAGCCCCTCCCTGGGAGAGAGCAAGCTCCTGGTATCTATATCTTCTTCCCACAGCCCGCTGTCCTGTCAGGGACCTGGCAGAAGGATGCTCTGAAGAAGAAAGAGAAAATAGAAGCATTTTCAGACATGGAGAAAATGCTAACATGGCTTTGCTGGGTGTAATGATGTCCAGTTTTAGTTTAATTTTGACAATGGAGTAAAACCTATAAGCAAGCGAAAACACTCATTTTCTGCTTCTAGTCTTTGCCCCCTCTTCCTTGACCCTCAGTCTGAACACCAGGGACCACAGTTAGGGTTCTTCCAGTATCCTTGTGCTTATATAGCAAATATTGATATGTAGTCTATTCTCTCCCATTGTAGTGTAGAAGGAAAGATGAGTTTATACTGCATCTTCCTTTTGCCAAGTCCACACAGTACATCTTTTCAGCTGCTTAGTACCCTATGGGCGACTCTTGCTTTGCTGATCTTCTCTTCACTGACATTTAATTTATTGCCAGCATTTTGTTATTATAAACAAGTGCCATTGGTTGGCATCTCTGCTTTTCTTCATGAATTCCGAGCTCCGTGATGGCAATGCTCATTTATAACACAAAATATAGGTCCGGATATGTAGCAGATGCTCAGTAAATGAAAGGCAATTAACTTGAACTCTGAGAACCCCAGAGAGTCAGCCATGATGAACATGGCCACAAGTGGAGGGTGAGCTGACGAGGCATGATAAGATCTTCATTTACTCCCCTACCCAACTCTGACTCTTCCACGCTTTAGCTTCCTGCTCATGCTCTCATTAAGTAGTCAACGGCCCACTTTCTGTTTGCGTCACTTAACTCGCAGTGAAGGTGGTTGGGCCTCCCTTTCTGGCCACATCTCATATTCTGGCCATGTCACTTGCTAAGAGGAACGCATCTTAAAATCCTGGAGGGCAGACAGGAGACGTCTGCAGTGCCAAGTTGTAATTGACATACCCACACACTTCCGGCTAGTCACTCAGCCAGGTGGTCAAGGCCTAAGAGTCGCGATTCAAACTCAGACAGCCTAAACTCAACCCGTAGCTGTCACTGTGTGTGACTGGGTGACACTGGGCAAGTCAGTTTGTCTTTCCTTCTGTAAAATAGAGGCATCTACTTACTGTCTTTAAAAAAAAATATTTAATTTTATTTTATGTGCATTAATGTGAAGGCGTCAGATCCCTGGGAACTGGAGTTATGGACAGTCGTGAGCTGCCATGTGGGTTCTGGGAATTGAACCCAGGTCCTTTAGAAGAGTAGACAGTGCTCTTAACCACTGAGCCATCTCTCCAGTCCCTCTACTTACTGTCTTAGTCCTGTTGAGAATCTATAACAAGAGTCTCAGTAGCTTAACAATAGAAATTTATGCTTTACTATTCTGGAGGCTGGGAAAGCCAAGTTTAAATTTGTTAACTGGTAAAGGTCCGTCTTCTAGTGTGGCCTAACATGGCAGGTCAGTTCCCCAGAGCGTTGTTTGATGCTGACGTGCTGACTTTCTTCCTCCAGAGTCTCTGTCTCTGAATATTGTCCCCTTGGTGTGTGTTGGGAGCACAACACAAAATTCAGACTATTGTACTTCAATATTATTGAAAGTACCAATGAGTTTACACAGATGGGGTGTTTAGAGAAGTTGCTGCGTATAAACAGTGAAGGTTTTGCTGTTTCCGGCATTGCCACTCAGGGCAGGTGGTAGAGCTTGTTCCTACTGTCTGCAGGGAAGACTCCAGACCACCATCTTTAAACAGGCAGAACTGGGCTTTTACTGCTTGCTTGGGAGAGAAATCTGGGGGTCACTGTTGGTATGCAGCAGAAATGCTTTGTCTGAGGAGCTTTAATTGTGGCCTCTGATCACAACTGTCTTATTGTGTTTGGAACACTGTGGACATAATTTCTCTCCTCTGCTTGAAGTTATGTGCTCAAACCGTTAACAGCACACGTGGAAGATACAGGCTAAGAGGGACCACATGCATGGACTGCCCACATTGAACACTCCTTACCTATGTTGCATTTGCTTTCTTTCTTGGGAGTAAACACATATCATTGGTAAGTTTTGTATAGAAATAAGAAGCCATGGGCAGTAAATGCCATCACTTCCCAAGTTGAAAGGGTGATCCACGCCATGTTGATGGCCCATGATCCTTTTCTGTGTTCCTAGGATGACCCATGCTTGCTCTGCAAATGGAAATAAATCAGTTTTCAGAAATGATTATGCACATCCCTGGCTGGCTCTCTACGATCTGTCCCATGGTGCCCATTTTCCCAATGAAGAAGAGAGGGCTGTCTCCGGAGAAAGTCATGTAGGTAACTACGGATGCCTTGTAGATTTTGCTGACTTTATGAGTCATCTTAGGCCTGCTTAATGCAGATTCCTAGGTCCAGCCCTGGAGAAGCTCTACAGTAGATCCAGGGCTGGATCTTCATAGCACAAGCAACCTCACATTTCTCTCCCAAGCAAGAGAGAAGAGCCCAGCCCTCTCTGCCGAAAGATGGCTGCATGGCGTGCTGGCAAGGTTTCCCAGCAGAGATAGACTCTACTGCCGACCCTGAGTGCCAATGACAATGGCAGCAAAGCCTTCACAGCCTACACACAGCAATTTTTCTAACTGCTTCATGTGTGTAAACTCATTGGTCTTTCAATAACACCGAGGTAAATGCAATGCTCTCAGTGTTGAGCCATCAGGAAACTGTCACACTGGCTTTGGATTTTGACTTTGGCTTATTGGCTATATATGATTGCACCAGCTTCTCCACTCTCTAGAGCTGATTAGTCTCATCAACCACGTGGGTAATACTGGGACACACTCTGAAAGTTTGTGTAAGTTTAAATGAGAAGCTGAATGGAAGCAATTAATACAGCCCCTGGGCACCTGTGACGCACCACCCACTGAAGAGCTCTCTAGCATTCAGCGGGACACTGGGAGTGGCCTTCATTAATTTGATTTTCATTTTGAACACGAGAAAACTGATAGAAACCAGTCAAGTTTGTGTGGGTGGCAAGTGGAAGAGGTGGACGGGCTTGGGGTCCTGCAGCCTTGGGAGGGACCTGGGGTCTGTGCCTTGCACAAGCTGAGCCTTTTCCTGTAATGAATCGGGAGCCATCTTCAAATAATGCATAATACAAAATAGCAGGGTTAGAGGACTATATTAAAAAAAAATGAAAATGATAAATTCAGAACCGACAGAACACCTCTTCATAGCATTGCAGGCAGATTGGAGTCTGGAGGGCCCAACAATTAGCTTGGGGCACATAATGGTAGTAATAGAGATAGTTTATTAAGAGAATATTTCTGAGGATTTAAGGGGACCAGAGAGCTGAGACAGGGCAGAAGATCAGTGGCATTGGGTCAGAGTCATGACCCCCTTTTCCAGGCTCATTTATATAGCACCCATACTCCCCCACATGCAGACATTTTGGGATTTTCTCCTATGGCCCTTACATAGGAGGCCTTTTTGATGGTGGTGGTGGTGGTTTATTTTATGAAATTAAATAGTTTTCTCTGTTATTGGTTTCTTTTATGTGCTGATCTTGATACCTTTCTCTCCCTACCCTTTGTCCTCTCATAACATCCCTCTGAAAGCTGTGGTCCCAGAAATCATTTTGGGGAGCTCAAGAATGATGGCCAGACCCCTACAATTTTTCATGCTGATGGAGGACATAGCTATCTGCCTAAAAGAGACCAGAAACTCCCTCACTAGCTTATCCATTGGTTGGAGAGACTTTGGATCCTTTATAGTAGGAGTTGGCTGGAATGTGTGTGTCTGTCACAAGGAATGTAACTCGAAAATACCATGTACTAGAAGACATATGTTTTAAGAAACTTAAAGATACGAGATCTAAGAAAGAATAACTAATTATGCCAATCGGTAGTCTCCCAAGGCCAAAATTGTCCCAGGAGACCCATTCTTGTATAGCTTGCTTTTGGATTGCTAAAAAAAAAAACAAAAACCCACCATCACCACCACTACCAACAAAAATAACCACAGTAACACTGCTAATCACTATACATTGAGAATGGAGCAAAATGAAAGAACAATTTGAGGAAGGAAACAGGGGTGAGATGGATTCAGAAGTGAACAGTATGAAGCTGTAATAATGGGCAGATGCTGTAGCAACAGGGCCAAAAGAGTACACAGTGAAAGAAACCAAAACATAGCATTACAGCTACTGAAATGGGGCTTATCTCTATTTCAGAGGATGTCCTTTGATTGATTCTGGATTGAGGAGTTTTTATGGCTCTTAGCAGCTCTGTCTTTAAGCTGCTCCCAGGGCTGGGCAGACTGAGACAGGCGACACTTTAATTTTACAGACTCGCTGTTCAAAAAGAGTTCTTTTAGTCTAAGTGGGGTAAGCCATTATCCTTGCAAGGTGTCAGTCGCATCCAAAGCTCTGTGACAGGGCTCATCTATCAGCATTTATTTTGCTGTTACAGTTTATATGTGTGTTCTAGACAGCCACATGCTGCAGATTTTATCTGGATAATAGAGTTTACAGCTGCAGGAGTGTTCCCTAACTTCCAGGTGAGGATCGCTGATGTTATGTTTTGTTACTGGGCTATGTAGGGGCGGTTCCCAAGCCTGGCATTGGAACAATAAGGCCATTGGCTTTTGGGAATTCTCATTAATATTGATCACCACACAAGATCACTTAGTAAGGAGTCCTGGGTTATTGAGGAAGGCAGAGAATGAAGGCCTATTTTGGCTCTCTGTGGTCACTGGGGCAGAATTTTTATTAGGTAACCTTGGACAGCATCAGACTTTGGAGCTGAAGGGAGCAACCCCTTGGTCCCTGGAACCCCACAGAGGGAAGCTTTTGTTCCATGGCTCTGGTTCCCAGGGGTGTGGCCAGCATTGTCCCTTTAGAATCTTCCTTTTTTTACCTGTTATCTGTATGGGATACGTACTGTTCCAGGCACAGGGTTGTCAGCTCAGCCTGTTCTCATCTCTGCAATAATTTTCCCCGAGGCCTCTTGGACCATTTCTACTTCATTCATACTGTTATGAACTCTGCCCACCCCCCCTGCAACACTGACTGTAAAAGTTAACTGGAAGTGTCAGGAGACCCACTGCTTCCTTTTGTAGCATCCTCCCAATGTCTGGAGAAGACTGATGAAATACGTGTTTGACAGTGATCTGACCTTAAAAAAAAATGCTGATAACCATTAATCATGGTAAACTTCAGTTTCTGCGTGTCATCATTAACTTTCACCTCTCATGTCTTTCATGACCTACTTGGACTTTTTGTAATATGCTTTTGGATTTGTCCTCACGTTTTTATGTTTCCATTTTGGAATAATCTTTGGCTTTAGTGCAAAACTACATCTAAAATTCTTTCTCTTTTGAAAACATTTTTAACTACTCTCAAATAGATAATTTTAATCTATAACTTTCATGCATTTTGCTACCTTGATTAAAAATATTTTAAATTATGTATACACAAGTATGTCTCTATGTTGGGAGGATACGCACCTGAGTACAGTTGCACATGGAGACCAGAAGAGGGCATTTTCTTCTTAGGCCTGGAGTTACAAGTGATTGAGAGTTGCCTAGTAAGGGAACTAAAAACCAAACTGCAAGAGCAGTGCATGTGTTTAACACTGAGACATCTCTCCAGCTCCTCTCTTGATTTTTTAAAATCTTAAAAAACATGTAGACAACATCAAAAAAGAAAGTATGTGTATTCCAATGGAAACCCTTGAAGATATAACTGAAAGAAAGAATACATGGACATTGCATCTTAAATATCTAATAGTTACAAACACATGCAGCAAAGCATATAAATAGCTTGGGAACATCTCTCTTTTCTTTTTCTTTTTTAACCAAGAAACTTAAATAAAAATTGGTAGAAATTCAAGTTCTTTATAACAGGAATTACAAACTGTCTTTGTTAGGGGACCAACCTCTCATTTGGGCCTACAAGGTGAAGATAAAACACAGTGAAGGCTGGTCTTTCACGTCCTTTACTTGGGGGGGGGTACCTCACTACTGTGTACATAAGCAGAAGTTAGACTGCTAACCTAAATCTGTGATCTCTTTGGACTCCACAAACAGCAAAACTTCCCAGGACTGATTATTCCCTGTATGAGGATCACTATTCATGAGGGCAATGCTTTCCCTTGTAGAGGGGCAAATATGTCCTGAGAACCAGTTGGGGGTTCCCCCTTCCTTCCCTGGGGGGGTGGGGACAATTCACCTTCCAATGCCAGACCTTTGAGCCTTTACATACTAGACATGGCTATGGTGGGTGTGTGGTGAGTTCAAGAGTTCGGTGTCCTGAGTCTTTGCATTTGAAACATATCTGTATCTCTGAGGCTTAGAGAAGGGGCCAATTGGTATGCAGTGGTACCTATAAGAACAAATGCAACCATCTGGGATCCCCTCCCTGCTTTCTGTCACCTCTCATAACTGGCTAGTTGAATACCAAGTGTTCAGTAGCTGAGTCTGTGGGGTCTGAGGTCCCATCTGTAGCTCCTAGAATCTTCTATGGACTCCAAGGGATGTGTGGCTAATGAAATGTTAGCCCTGAATAGCTTGTCTTTTGGGAAATGAGAGATCAAGGTTGGTATTTCCTGAAAGTCTCAATTATTCTGTGGAGACACTGGGCAGGGTTTTTCTTCTTTTCTGAGTAATCTTCCTGATCTCATTATAATCAGGAGGTTGCTTAGTGTAATATTTTCAGCACTGCAATATGACTGTTTACCACTGTTCCGTTGCTGTGAAGAGACACCATGATCACAGCAACTCTTACAAAAGAGGACATTTAATTGGGGCTTATTTACAGTTTCAGAGGTTTAGTCCATTACCAGCATGACAGGAAGCATCGTGGCGCACTGACAGGCCTGGAGAAATAGATGAGAGTTCTACATCTAGATCTATGGGCAGCAGGGGAAAAGAGCCCCCGGACCTGGCTTGGGCTTTTGAAACCTCAAAGCCCACTTCCAGTGACACATTTCTTCCAACAAGCCCATACCACCTAATCCTTCTCAAGTAGTGCCACTCCCTGGTGACCAAGCAGTCAAATATATGAGCCTATGGGCCCATTCTTACTCAAACCACCACAGAAAACATCTTGGAATCCTTTCAGTTAGGCTTTTAAACTACCTATGGCTTGGGGAGATGGCTCAGTCAGCAAAGTGATCAGCTTGCAAGCTTGAGGGCCTAAATCCAATTCCCAGAACCCACATTCAAAAAGCCAGGTATGGTGGCTGGTTCTTGTAATCCCAGGGCTAGAGAGGTTACACCAGGCCGATCTCCATCTCTCATGCTAGGCAAGCTCCAGGCCAGTGAGTGACCTTGTGTCAAAGACCAAAACCAATGAACCAAGCAGAAACCGGTGAGTGAAACTTGAAGAGTGACACCTAAAATTGGTCCTCTGGCACTTACACATACGCTTATAGAACTGCATGCACATATGCACATGAAAACACAAGAATACACATACATAGATATATACAAGGAAAACTGTCATCACAGAAGTCTATGTCAAAGTACATTTTATGACTGGCTAGCCACATGTTGAGGAATGAACTAGATTCCTGTAACTACACAGAAACACCAACTCCTAGTGCTTCATGGCATTAGTGAAGGACCAGAAACTCTGACAATGTCAGGCAGGAAAGACTTCAAGATGTAGACACAGACAAGGACTTTCTGAATAGGATTCTAGTTGTTCAGGAAATTATGCTAAGCAAATAGGACCTCATTAAATTACAAAACTTTGGTACAGCCAAGAAAGCAATTAAACGAGGAGACAGCTAGCAGAATGGGAGAAAGAAAATATTTGCTTAGCTATATATATATATATATATATATATATATATTAGGATTAAAATCTAGAATATAGAAAGAACCAAAAGAAATTAAGCAAAGAAATCAAGAAATCCGATCAATAAATAAGTTCTCAAATGATGATTCTATGGCCAATAAATATATGGAAGATGTTCAACTTCAATTTCACAGTGAAATACAATAAAAACTACATTGAAAGCCCATCTTACCCAAGTCAGAATGGCAGTCTTTTTTGAGACAGAGTTTTTCTGTGGAGCCCTGGCTGTCCTGTGAAGGAGAGACAAACCTGTTTTTTTATGATCCCAAGTGTGGGATTGGAACAGTTTTGTGAGAGAACAGGTGATGTTAATCCACTAGAAGACCAACCACCTCGTGCGGGAACTTGATTGTTGCCAGCTGAAAAGATCCTGTGACCAGACTCTAGGAGGAGATACATGAGTAAGCCCAGAACTGGAGGCAGGGCTTTTGGAGACTTTGGATAGTTTTGGCTGTTCATTGCTGCATTTTGAGACGCTCCTAGAGAGAACCGCTTTGGGGCTCTGGGCTCCTGCTGAGGTTCCGGGTTCTGGTTACTCCAGGTTCTAGCAGAAGAAATCCTGCTCATTACGCCAGGAGACTCATTTCTCAGAACTGATATCCTTATGGCTTTGTTATTGTGTTCCTTAATCCTCTTTTCCTATTGTTTTGGTTAGTCGGGTTATAAGTGACGTATGCTCGGTTAGTAAGTTGTAATAAAATATATTGGTTAAGAAAATTGAGCCTACAGTCCTGGGACTCACTGTGTAGACCAGGCTGGCTTTGAGCTCATGGAGATCCACCTGCCTCTGCCTGGGATTAAAGATGTGTACCACTACTGTCTGGCTCAGAATGGTAGTCTTTAATAAATCATAGCAAGAAACACTGGTGATCTGGACAAAGGGAGCCCTTATACACTACTGGTGAGGAATGTGAATCAGCCCAATGCTACAGAAGTCAGTTTTGGAGGTTTCCCCAAAAGCTCAAATAAGCTTTCCATATGCTAGCTTTGCCATTTTGGGTATTTACCCAAAGGACTCAAATTGGCATCTCACGTTTACCTGCTTGTAAATGTTTATTGTAGCACTATTCACAGGCGATCAGTTATAAACCCAAGGTGGGTGTCCACCGACAGAGGAATGGAGAAAGAAAATGTCACACACACGCACGCACGCACGCACGTGCACACACGCACACACACACACACACACACACACACACACACACACACACACACACACTTACTTAAAGGAGTTAATACCAGGCCTGTGCTGTACAAAAAGTTAAAGCAAAAAACAAAAAAAACCAAAAAAACAAAAAACAACAAAAAAAAAACTAAAACAAAAACAAAAAAAAACCAAAAAAAAAAAAGTTAAAACAAGTTCTTTAGGCTGAAGGAAAATGGTGCTGAATGGAGACTCAGATATTTATGAAGAAATAGTGATCAGGATAGTAACTGTGGAGTAAAGAAAGTTTAAAATACCATTTTAAAGCACAGATATGTTACCATATCCGGCTCAGCGAGGACTTGCTCTATCTAGGGTGACAAAGGAATGAAGAAAGGATAGTGACACTGAGGAAGCAACAGACACATACACAGAAAAAGTTGCATCAGGTGGGCTGTGTGAATTCTGACCGAGTCATAGCTCCCCCCCCCCACACAAACAACAAACAAACAAACAAACAAAAAACCCAACAACAACAAAAACTGGAAACCTCAGTGTGGGCCTGGGGTGCTGTGTGACAGGGGAGGAGAGGAAGAGGTGGCGGGAGTGAGAGTGAGGTCAAGATGTGTCCAAACTCAGAAAATTTCGTCTTGAGGCCAACAGGACTAGAACTGCTCCCTCCCTGTTCTGGGCCTGAATGTTTGCCATCCTTGAGGTGGTCATGTAGCCTGTGAGCCAGGCTATAGGTTAAACTTCCTCTCTCCTTATAAGGTCATCACCAATAAGCCCCAAGAATACATCTTCATGCAAATAAGGCATTCCCAGCACCTTGGCCCCAGCCAATGATGTACACTCATCCCGAAAGCCTCTACCCACTCCCCAGAGGTTTAATTAAATGGCCCCATCATTAAATGAACTGTCTCACTGAAACTGTCTTTCGAGAACTAATGGAGATCCTACATTGCACCCACCTGCTCTGGTGTGCAACATAGGGGTGGGGGTGGGAGTGGAGGGTGGGGCTGTTAGGTAGTCTCTGTAGGAAGTCTCTATAGATGGGCAGTCTCAGGTACAGGTATGGAGAAGGAAGTCACAGTTGCTGGTTAAGCTACTGCCAACATTCACACTCAGATCAGAGGAAGGCTTTGCCAATTTCCCATGGGTCTGAGGCCTTACTCCTTTACACTGTTATGCTCATATAGGCAATAACGTTTTCTCAGGACTTCATCTGTTCCTTATATATTCACTCAGGGCTTCCTTCCCCTACCTTCCACCCAGTATGTGAATAAAGGGATATCTTTTTTGAACCTTTAAGGTGAATAGTTAAAATTTTTTTTTTTTTTTTTAGAAAAATAGATTTTTCAGACTTGAAACTTGGTTTTTTGTGATCTCTTGCTTGGATTTGTCTGCTATTAAGTTTAAATTACCTGAGAAAAGTGTTTGCCAACTTTTATATTATGGTTCTGGGTCAACAAATTAGTTATCAGAGATATATATTACTGTAATAATCCATAAATCATATCTACATTATATAAATCAAAGAACACTGACATATGATGGGAATGTAGGAATACTAATTTATGAAATACATTATGATAGACTGAGACACATAATAAAAAAACCAGTGGCACATCCATCAATGCCTCTGCACTCAAGGAGATATTAGATGCCTAGGCTGCTGAGAAAGGCACCGGGAGGTAACTTGACGTCCACAAACTCGTGGAAGGGAACTGGGAAATGCTACTGATTGCTGTAAAGATTGCTAACGTAGAATTTGACTTTCAGGAAACTTCTCAAGTGTGGCTTTTTTGTGTCTTTCCTTCCCTGACCACGAAAATGTCTGGTGATTCTGGCTATGGGGATTGCATGTGGATTTGGGGGGGAGACAAACTCTCCCCTGTCTATTGTGCACACTGCTTCTCCAGGATTTCCCTCCCGAGCTTTCTCCTCTATGCCATTCCCTCCCCACCTTTTTTTTTTTTTTTTTTTTTTTTTTTTTGGTTCTTCGAGACAGAGTTTCTCTGTGTTGCCTTAGATGTCGTGGGCTCACTTTGTAGACCAGGCTGGCCTCGCACTCACAGAGATCCGCTGCCTCTGCCTCCCGAGTGCTGGGATTACAGGCGTGCGCCACTGAACCCGGCTGACACCACCATTTCTTATTCATTCTCCAGTTCTCAGCTTGCTTGTCCCTTCATCAAGGATGGCTGACTGCTCTGAAACCCTGACGACCAGGCCATCTCACCATAGGGTCTTGTCACTTCCTGGTCGGCTCTCCATTCCCACTCATCGCTCACGTGGTCCACAGGGGAAAGCAGAGTGTCTGTTTTGCTCTACTCTGTATCTCTAGCATTCATTGTATTGCCTGGTGCAGGATTTTCATGCAGGAGTGTGAACAGGAAAAAGAATTCTACAGCTGGGGGCTGAGGGCTAGGATTCTGCCCTTGGCAGATGCTGGGCCAGTAAGGCACAGGGCTGCTTGCAGTTTCTAAATATACTCATCTGTTTTTTATTTTTTAAATTTTATTAATTTATTCAGATTACAACTCAATTGTTATCCCATCACTTGTATCCTCTCATTCCTTTCTCTCTCCTGCTTTCACCCTATTCCCCTCCCCTAGGTCTATGACCGAGGGGGACCTCCTCCCCCACTATATGGTCATAGGCATTAAGTCTCATCTTGGTAGCCTGCTTATTCTTTCTTTGAGTGCCACCAGGCCTCCCCACCAAAGGGAGGTGGTATCATGATGGGTGGATAGGGGCTCAGGGGGGTCTGCTCAAACTATTGCACTAATCAAGGACAATACAATAGTAAACATTGAACCCTTACTCTGATCTACCCAATGGACAGGACTCATGTTTTTTTAAAGAACCCATTAAAGGCTGTAACAGTGGGAATACTTGGTACTTAGTTATAGAAGAATAAGCTGCATCTCCCCACCCCCCAATGGTTGAGATGCTTTGAAGGATCTTTTAGTTAAACACGTAAAGTTACTTTGGCCTATGGTAGGTACAGCTTATTCCTCCAAACCATGGCTGCCTGGACTCAAGGGCTCTCATGGCCGCTCTGCTCAGCATTCTGCCTTTAGAACTGGTAAGACCTAGAAAACCACGTTCCCTCTACTGTAAAGTCCAGGCTGCCCATGCTCATGCATCCAAAAAGAGGTCTACAGCCTTCACTGGAGCAGCCTTGGGGGCAGACTGTAGACTCCTGCAGCCAGGGAGGGCGCACACATGCTTTCTGCCACATCCTCTCTGAGGCTGCCCCAGGGGTCCTCATCTGACCCAGATTTCCAGCCATGCTTCTCTCTGAACGGGCCCCAGCATCCTTCCTCATCTGGTCCAGGTTGTACATGAACACTCACCTCCCTCCCTCCCTCCTTGGCAGTATCCTCCTCTGATTTTCTGTGTATAAAGGAGTGTGGGGGTGGGGTTAGGGTTACAGGACCATTTGATTCTTTCTCAGCCAGCATCTCGATGCTCTCTCGGGGCATTTAACACCAAGGACTCATAGCCATGGGGTTGATTCTGAGCCAAGCAAGAAAATCTCACTCTTCTCTTCATGTCCAGCTAACACATGGCAGCAGATAACACACGACAACGGAGTGAGCGTGGGCTTCCCTGCTCTGCTTTCAAGTGCTGGGAGAAGGGAAGGAACATCAGGCCCAGGCATGTGGAAATAAATAGCAGGAGTTAGGGCCTGAGCTGAGCCTTGAAGGATTTTTTTAAAAAAAAAAAGGTAAAATATTGGATTATAAAAGTAATACACACGCTTTATAAAAAAAGAAGCACAGATGAAATAAAGCTCTCTGCCCTCCAGCTTTCCTTCTTCCCCGGATGACCTCTCATGACTGTGTGCTCTGCATCCTTCCAGACCTTTTTTAAAAAAAATGGACATATAAATATGTTCCCAAACCACAAATAAAGCACACCCCCCCCCTACCTCCAATAGCATGCCATTTGTGTTGGCTTGAAGGATTTTAAACAGTCATTTATCCGGTACTTGCACTCTCCCGTGGCTGGCTGTCACACTGAGCTTGTCACCCAGGGCAGGGTGATAAAAGAGGTTGTCCCAGGTGGGGAGATGGGCTCGGCCTGGCTCTGTGCCATTGGGAGTGGTCTGGTGGGTTGAGAAGCGGTCTGTGTCTTGCTGCCCAGCCAGAGGCTCTGACTCTGTGGCA
This sequence comes from Acomys percivali, assembly GCA_907169655.1. NCBI lineage: Eukaryota > Metazoa > Chordata > Mammalia > Rodentia > Muridae > Acomys > Acomys percivali. The sequence continues at coordinate 24,440,424 of OU015755.1, read as the reverse complement.
GAGGGGTGGGGGTGGGGATGGAGGTGGGGGTTGGGGGGAAGGGTAACAGAGTAAGGCCTATTCTTAATTGTGATGAAGCTATCATTTATGTAAAAAGTTCCAGGTTAGCTAGAACAGAAAAAGGAACCTGCTGGAAGGTTCTCCCTCCTCTACGTGTGCAAAGAAACCTACTAAGTTCCCACGTGGCTGGGGAGTGTACGCTGGGAGGGAACAGAAGGCAAGTTCCTGCCCTCTGGGAGCTGGTGGTCCAGCTGGGGAGGAAGTCATGCTTAAAAGAAAGTGAGTAATTGAGAGTGGGAAGTGGGCAGTGCTGCCGGTGCCAGGTTTCCATCCGTGGACATCCTCCTGTAGGCTCTCTTGGAGAGTTGGTGCTGCTCTCGGGCTCAAAAGCTTCATTCACGGGTCTATCTTCCACCAACGTCAGGAAAAAGAAAATATCAACTTTTTATTTTTATTTTTTAAAGAGAACACACCTGAGGAAGGAACATACCTTGTTCAAGTTTACATCTCCGTCTTTATCTCCTGGCCCTTCGAAGATGCTAGAGTACTCCTCACGCACGGAGCCGCTAACATCTGTCTCGGCTTGGCCGCACACGGCTCTTAGTCTGGATGCTGTCCTTTCTGTCCACCCTGTTGCTGTCACTCTATCTTGCTCTTACCCGAGTTCTGTCTGTCTCTGTCTTTTTTTTGTCTAGCTCTTTCTGGAGATGTCTCCGACTTGTCTGTCTGGCTCTTAACTTGGTTCTGATCCAAAGTGGTGTTCGGGTGGTTTGGAATTTCCTTCACCTTCTTTCTTTTAGCTGAGCACATGGCCAGCATCCCATCTGGTGCTCTGCTCCCTTCCACCGCAGTGCGCATGCCTGACCCTTCCCGGGGGCGGACACAGGAGAGGAGCTCAGCCTGGCCTGGCTCTCAGAGAGGGAAGCAAGGAGACTGTACCGTGCCTTTCTACAAATTAAGTTTTACATGCAGCGACAAAGCATTGCGTGCTCTGCTGAGGTAGAAAATGACATTTTTCTGTAAGCTCTGTTATGTTTGAAAGTTATTTGAATAATAGCATACGTGTACAACCTAATCAGTTCTACGCACGAGTAACTCTACTCGGAGGCACAGTCTTTCAGGGCGCGTGTTTAATCTCGATGGGATGTCTTTCTCTTTGCAAACATCATTCAGCTCCCGGTGTTCAACTGATATGAATGAGCTCCTAATTGTTCTGTGAATAAACAACTATTTAAAAAACCAAAAAATTTGCCTCAGAAAGAGACTATGTTTCTTATATATGATGCTGTGGAGAGACTGGGACAGCTTCCGGAGGCTTAGAAGCTTAAGCCTTTGGCTCACCAGGTGACTGATGGGTGCATTTGCCTTTGTCAGGAGGGTGGATGATGTAGAACAGTGACCCGCTGCCTGCACAGGACCCTCCTGTCTGCCTTGCTGCCCCCAATCACAGGCTGGTGAAATTCATGACTTGTGCATTGTCCTAATGGCCAGGCCAACCAAAACGGCGAGGACATATCCAGCAGACCAAGGGGAAAGACACCTGCATCCAGCTGCCTTAACTGCCCAGAATGGGATTCTCTGCCCTGCTTGCTACATCCTTTGATGGATGATGTAAGAGACTGATGGGTGGACCGTTCCATGGCATTTATTGTAGCTTATTGGTAAGGATATTGCCCACTAAATCAGCACACCCTGTTAGAAGAGCCACATGAAAAACTGAAGCCTTGGACATAAAGAAGGACATTGTTTCATCCCCAAAGCGACTATGCTTGGCTATTTGTGGACAGATTCAATTTTGTAATTGATTGTCTTCCTTTGGCTGCCAGGAAACTCAGGGGCATATTTGTAGCTCAGGTTTTGTTTTGTTTTTTTCTTTTATTAGTACTCAACCTTATGAATTTCATATGTATGTTTGCTGCCCTTAGACTCACATTTCCCATTTATTTATACTTCTTTCTGATTTGATTTTTGTTGGATATGTGTTTATACTAATGTTTCTAGCCCTGCCCAGCAAATACTTAGAATTATTAGAATTTTGCAAAAGTCAAGTTTGTCTGTTTAAATAGGGTCTCACACTGAGCCCCAGGTTGGCCTTGAACTTGTAATGCTTCTGCATCTGTCCCCCAAGTGTTGAGATTACAGGTGTGTACCATCATGCCTTCACCAGTGTATTTATGTTTTTCTACCTCTGTCCCATCCAACCTGTTTTATGTACCTTTCTTTCTCTCACATTGGATGAAACCACTGCAAAGTTCCATTGCTTTTCCTGTCACATTTGACAAAACCATCTGTCTCTGTTTACTTCTGCAGAGATAGTCTTTGTGTGTATTTTCTGTTTTCAATTGATATATACTATTTGTCTCACCACTGTTATTATCCCCCATTTATTACAGCAGAAAATAGGCAACTAAAAGACCAAAAAAAGCTTGCCAGATCATTCTAGTAAATGGGGGAGCCGTATTTAAACCTAGTGCCTGCATCTGGAAGACGCGTCACAATTATGGCATCTCCCTTGAATGGACCTGCTGGGCTATGTTGTGTCAAATGTTGGGTTATATCTTCTAGGCCTTTCCCCCCCCATGCAAATGAGTATAAAAATAACCATAAGACTAGGGAATGGGTCCGCTGACAAAGTGTGAGCATGAGGACCTGGTATCAGTCCTTGGCACCCATGTGAAAACATGGCATGACGTCGAACAGGTATAATCTTAGCGGGAAGAGGCAGATAGGAGGCTCCCTGAGGCATGGGATTAGGCTGGTACCGTTGTACCACAGCTGTAGTAACCTATTACAGCTTGCTTGCTGAACTGGGAAAACATTTCTCTAGTTGTTGTTTTTGAGCAGTAGGCTGGCTTTTTTTTTTTTTTTTTTTTT
>OU015755.1:24411436-24437540 GCA_907169655.1 Acomys percivali | reverse complement strand
TTTTTTTTTTTTTTTTTTTTTGTCAGTGTGACATAGACAGGATCATCTTGGGAGAGAGAACCTTAATTATGAAAATCACGTTGGTCTGTAGGCAAGTCTGTGGGGGCGTTTTCCTGATGAATGCTTGGTGTGGGAGGGCTCATCCCACTGGGGGTGGTGCTACCCTTAGGTAGGTGGGTGGACCTGGTGGTATAAAAAAGCAGGCTGTGCAAGGCAAACCAGTAAAGAATGTTCCTCTAGGACCTTTGATTCAGTTTCTGCTTTGAATTCCTGTCCTGAATTCCATTAATGGTAGACTGTAAGTTTTTTCTCCCAAGTTGCTTCAGTCATGGTCTCTTCTATAGCAATAGAAACCAAAGTAGGGTAGAAATTGGTACCAGCAATGAGGTCTTGCTATGACAGACTTGACTGTTTATTTATGGGAAGGGATTTTAGAAGTGGTTTGGAACTTTGGGCTGAAAAACCCACTGAATGTTCAATGCTTAATGAGGTGCTGTGGGGCACTGGAAGATAATCATGCTGAAAGAGGCACAGATGATGGAGGCCTAGCTTGTGGAGTTTCAGAAGAAAGCAACGATTCTCGCAGAGCCATTTGTGTAATGTTTTGAATTAAAAATATGTGATTCTGGTCATCTGGGGATGAAGAACCAGCTGTGATGAGCAAGAGACCAGGGCCACTATAATAAACCATTTGCTTTACAGGGACAGTTGATATTGGTGAGCTGGGACTGAGAAATCAGCTGTGATGAGGAGGAAGAGATCAGGACTCTGAGGAAAAATCCTCTGGGCCAGCCCAAAGAAACTGAGGTCCGGGCTGTCATAATGGCTGCCAAGTTTGATAGAGTGTGAGAGTCACCTAGGTGATACTGGGTTTGAAGGCATGAAGGGGTCACAGAGAACAGCTGAGGTGTGGTAGTGTGCGGCAGGGTTGGAAATCCCTGGAGAGAGGTCAGGAGAGTCCATTGGTGAAGGTTTAGTCTCAGTGTCAGCGTCAGTGGAGACCCCAGCATATTGTAGATACCAGTACCGTGGGATCACCACCAAGAATAGCGGCTGTTGTAGCATGGAGCTGGCCTGAGCTTACTGGATGAGCCATGTATGCTGTGGATGGCAGAGCTGGAGAAGGAGAGCCATCTTGGCCCCTTGGAGTTCAGGGGATTGTGGGCAGGTCCTAGAGGCCAAGCATTGAACTTTTTATACTGTGACATTTTGGTGTTTCTTTTACTTGATTGTGACTATGCCTTTGTTCTTTTACGGGAACTCATAGTTGAGACTTTAGATATTTTAAAGAGACTAGACTTCTAGAGTGTTTAGTTTTTTTTTTTGAAGACTGTGAGACTTTTTAAGTTATTTATCTTTCATATTGTGATGCTGGTAATATGAGATCTTGTGGATAAAAAGGCAAGAAAGGGTTATGGGTCAACAGTAAAGTGTTGGCCATTGGCCCTGAGTGCCTTGGAATAGTTGCATCACTTCTCCACAGTGGCGGCTTGTGATTGTGTCTAGAGTGTGGGAAGTCTTTTAGGCTGTTTCTCGGTATCACCATGTTCTGTGGTTAAAGTCAATGGGGAACCAGAGTGATCCAAGCCAGGTGTGATGATAAAGGACCCAGGCCCTGCAGGGATGAAGGTACAGGTCACTCCTCTAGGGAAAGTACCAAGACTTGCAGAGGGCAGAGCAGAAAGGGGAATAAAGGAAAGTAGTTATAAAAACCAGCTTAAGCCATGTGTCCAGTTGCAGAAATTAAGATTGTAATTGACATGAGTGCTTTTGTCCTGCTTTTAAGAGCATGTTTGTGAACATGTGAGCACATATTAAGCTGGGATTTTCATTTTCTTTCCTGTCTTTCCTTATCATGTAATGTAAGATCAATTGAAGTGATATCAATGATTAAGCATTTTAAATAGGTATTATTATATTTTAAATTAAGGGACAGTAAGACTAAGCATTTCTCAAGGGAGTGTACCATCTATTATACAATATGTGATGCATTTGTGTTTGTACATGGGATAGTTATATCTTGTTAAGTGGAATTATAGCCTGGTTATGGTTTTCATTTGGAAATTGAGCATAAGGAACTGTTATTGTGTGACAAGTTCACAGGAGTTGAACTTGAAATGGCTGATCTTAGTTGTAAACTTGACCACATCTGGAATCAACTAAAACTCAAGCTGTGGGCCATACCTGTGAGGGATTTTTTAAAAAATCAGAATATTTGACACAAGAAGACCCACCCTAATTCTAGGCATTAGCTTCTGGTGTCAGCCCACATGAAAGAAAATGAAACAAGAAAACTGATTTTCACCTCCTTCCTCTCACTCTTGCTGGCAACTTCTTCTGTCTGACAATATGAAATTCAGATTCTTCAGGATCCCAGTGTAGGCTGAAGACCAGCATCTCTCCAGGAGTCTTCCAGGACTCCATCAGCAGGCCAGACTGCAGAGATGTCCAGCTTTGTGGACTGAACAGCTACTGAATTCTCAGCCTTTCTCCTGTGAGACAGCTACTGGTGAACTACCTGGATCACATCATATACATATACCTATACATGTACATGTACATATACACATATATAAAGTTTTAATACATTATACACAATATATAAGATTATATATAATATAATATAATATAATATAATATAATATAATATAATATAATATAATATAATTATACATATAGTCTTTGAGTTCTATTCACTTAGAGAACCCAATAAGTCCAAGCGGGAAGTCTTCCAGTGGCACTCTTAGTTCAGGCCCTGTCTTTTCAAATGAATTTGCAGTTCTACAAGCTGGGGTCTTTGATGAGTGGAGTCTTATTTTGAGGTTGCAGTGTGAGTGCGAGCCTCACCAGCAATGGAGCCAATCTTGAGCCGGTCCAGCTGCTTCTGTTTCGTTTGCCTTGTCTTCGCTGTCAGCTACGTTCACGCAACACATTTTCTACATCTTCCTCCTTCACTTCTGATCTCATTCGCTATGAATCTGGGTGAATTCAGTGAGTAGTAACCATTCCACGCTGGGATATTCTGTTGTCTTGATGTTTCTTCAACAAAACTAATTTGCCCATGATTGAATCTTAAATGTTACTCACAAATAAAGTTATTTTTAATTCATTGGTATAGAACTTTGTATATTGATACAAAATAAGTTTAATTTTGATACATTGGTATAGAATTCAAATTTAAGATTATTCTCCTCACACATTATATATATATATTTCTACTCTAATATGAGGTATTGAATCCATACAGCTCAATTATAATACAAAGTTTACTTCCAATACTTTGAAAGTGATATTGCAGGCTGTTTAGGATAATTAAGTAATACAAGCTAATTGTTAGTTGATCAAATCATGGTCATATCAATTACTAGTTTATTTTTATCACAAGACTACACATCCTAGGTTTAATAGATAGGATCCTAGAGATAGATAACATAAAATAGTTAGATAAGGTCTTCAAAAGGCTCAGAAACCTACAGAATATGGCATTTAAAGATGTTTTTAGTATTTTAAAGATTCTTTTACAACAAGACAGATTAACTCTTGGCAATACCCAGCATACCTCAAGAAGATGATGAGCATCATAAAACCTCCTTATGGAGATGGCTTCAAATTTGGCAAAGCAGCTACTAGGCAAAATGCCCTCATTTCTTCCACAGGCAAAATTCTGCCTAAAAATAGGCAAGATTAGATGCAGGCAGAATTGATGGCCAAACTCTGCCAAGACAGGGTAATCAAGTCTTCAATAATTCCTGCTTCACAAATATGCCTGTCAGTTATATTGGACCAGAAGGCTAAAGATGATGCTCCAACATTATAGAGAGTTTTGGGTGACTGTTCAGACTCTCTGTTATTTTTTCATTTTGGAGGCTGCTAATCTGTGCTTCCGGCTTACTCAAGTAATTAAGTTTTATTCCTTCTCCAGGCTCTGATGAGGCTTAGTTGTTTAGGGGATACAACGTTTTTAGGTCTAGGTAGATGTTTTAAGTTGATAGAGATGAGATATGATAGATATTGATTTACATTCAGAACTTTAGACTCACCAAGATAGGAAAGATATTTTCTGCAATTAGCCAAAATACCGTGAATGCAACACTTATATAATTCCTGATTGTTTTGTGGTTCTTCTTGTGGTAGGTGGTTTATTGTATAGATGTGTAATAACATAATTGTTTATGTAAAAAAAATTAATAAAAAAGAAAAATTAAAGTCTCCTAGTAGAAATGAAAAGAAAGAAAGAAAGAAAAAGAAAGGAAGGAAGCATATGAAAGAGCAGGGCTAGTCTGTAAATGACAGTCTTTCCCCGAGTGACCCACATCCTCCAGTGGTTATTCCACCCCCTAACAGCCCTTCAACCTCTCCAAACACTGTTATTAGCTGGAGACTAGGCATTTGAACACGTGAGCTTAATGAGGACACTTAATTTAAATGATGAGATCTCTTTGGAGTTCCTCCCTTTTTGTTGTCCCAATGCCCACGATTTAGGGTGCTGTGACCTGGGTTCATGAGGCTGGCTGGGGTTGGAGGGGGGAGCAGAGTCAGCTCCCCTAGTTGTCTATTTCACTCATGCGCCAGGTTAAATGATGCTTCAGAGTCCCATCTCACAAGGCTCCAGGATCTCTGCTGAATCTTCGGGATGGTCATTAGCGCTGACCTTTCTAAATAATCCCGGAAAGAAGCAAAAAAGGGATTTGTCTCTCAATTTCCTCCCTGTAAACTTCAGTTGGAGGATTGTAGTCAGAGAGCTTGTTCTTTATAAGCCTATTACAAAAATAATACAGCTGCATAATAGCAGGGGGAAAATGAAATTTACTCTCTGTCTGTGATGGCCTCAAGGGAAAATAAAAAGCACATAGAAAATTCACTACTTAGGAAAAATAACCAGAACCTTGTTCAAATGCTTATGTGATTTAGTCATCAGGGGCTTTGGGGAAAAAAATCTATTTATCTTAAGCCCCTAAAGAAATGTCTTCATTAAGAGATTTTTCTAGTGAAATTATTTTAAGGAATTATTTAAAGAACATCAGTTTTAACAACCATTAATCAGATTTCATTTGCAGTTACACTGGTTTCTCTTTAGTTATGGGTAATTGTTTTAAGAGAGCTGACTGCTTGTTATAAAATATAGGGGTTTTATGTTATAAAAACATTTCAAATTTCCTACTGGCCTGAAGGCCTGAAGGGGAGGACTGGGCTAGCTCCAGGAGGTAAATCATTTAAAATTGATTGGGCTTCATCGGGGCTGACAGACAATGTCAGCAGTACTGCATGGGTGGCCTGGTGCAAAGCGGAGTCTCTGCATATGACTCAAGTAGGAGACATGGCAGAGGGTTGGGCTGGATTTCTGAAGATGATGTGAGGTGACACCTTGGAGGGGCCTACGGGCTGGAGGGGGACACTGTGCCTCCCATAACACCAATTCCAACGATCTTTCTATTGTTTCCTGCCCAGGGCTCCATGAAAAGCAAAATGAAAGGGAAAAAAACATCCTTATGTCCCCAACATTTTTTCCGTGGCAGAAATATGTCCTTAATTTTTCCCAAAGCCAAGCATCAAGGCTGTCTACAGTGTAAACAGATAAATGGGTTGTGACTTGGAAAGGAAGAAAACACACGATGTAGACAGAGACAACCCAGTCAGTGGGGATCGGCCTGTGCTGGCCCTTGAACAAGTCATTAAAGTCCTCCAAGTCTCTGCTCATTTGTACAACAGGGAAAAAAAAAAAAAAAACCAAAACATTTGTTCAGCATAGCTCAGTGGGGAGGGAGCTGCAAGACAATGCAGGTGAAGGGGTCAGCCCCGGGCGTGGTCCCTCACAGGTCCTCAATCCAAGTCACTGTTGTTGCTTTCTGTTCAGTGGGTCAATAATCCCCATCTCAGAATAATTGCCATTGTGATGATTAAATGGCACGATTTAGGCAAAGGACTTAACGCGATGCCTCAAAGTATGCGTTGTGGCTAGGAACGTAAATCTCCCCAATGGCATGCGTATTGAAATATAGCTGGAGAGTGGGGATTAGAGGAAGGAAGGCCCTGAGGGAGGGGATAGCAAGACCTCAGCCCCCCTCTTTGCCTTTGCTTCCCAGATACATGAGATGAGTCTCTTGTTACACCACGTTCTCCCTGCCTTGATCCTGTGCCTTGCCACAGGCTCAAAGTGTCAGGGTGAGCGACCATGGCTGGAAGCCACAAATCAAGAACCAGAATAAACACATTAGCCTTAAGTTGTTTATTTCAGACAGTCCCGCCCCCTGCCCCGCTCCCCCCCCCCACGCCAATAGCAGCGAAAACCCGACTAACACTGTCTGCTAATCATCTGTGTTGAGTGTCCACAACTTTGTCTGACTTTGGGAAGGTTTTTCATCAGACCTTGTCCACCTCTCTGAGTTTCCGTCTGTCCACTTTCCTCACTTGGGCAATCCAGCCGTGCTGGCCTCTGTCAATTTCTCTATCTCCAGTCCCAGATTCCCTCATCTATCTTTTACCATCTGTTCTTGACGGCTCATCTGAGTCACTCAGTTTCCAAATATAAAGCCATCTGTAGACAAGCTCCTGAGGTGGAAGAACCTCTAAGGAGCGCCCCTTCCTGGCCACTGTCTGGACCAGTGGTTCTCAACCTGGCCGGGGGGTGTGGGAGGCGGGTGGGAGGTGAGGCGAGGCAGCAAATGGCCCTTTCACAGGTGTCACCCAAGATCATCAGAAAACACAGATATTTACATTACAGTTCATAACAGCAGCAAAATTGCAGCTATGAAGTAGCAGTGGAAATAACTATGCTTGGGGTCACTACAACACAAGGAACTGGATTAAAGGGTCGCAGGATCAGGAAGTTTGAGAACCACTGGTCTAGACTGTAATGGAGCATATACCATTGACGCATAATCTCCTCCATTTCACTGCAAGTTCTACAATGGCGGGAATCTCTCTTGTCCGCCATGGGGCACAGGGCAGTGTTCAATACAAGACAGATGCTCACAAAGCACCTTTTCCACCTTTTCACCAGATTACGCTGAGTCACCACTGGGAGATTCCCCAAGAGAATTTATTTTGAACTCAACATCTTGAACCCTTGAGAATGCTCAGTGTGGAAAAGGTTACATAGGTAGCACAGGCATTACCGTATGTTTCAGACCATAAGACGCAATTATTCCCCCCCAAAGTGCATGCATTGTCCTTGGTTGGTACAGCAAAAAAGCATCCTTCAGGTATGTACCTAGAAATAACTGGATCATATGATGGTTCTAATTTTAGTGTTTTTGCCCTGTACTGATTTTTACGGGGGCTTCACCAGTTAACCCTCAGCCCCCAACAGTATATAAAGGCTCTTTCCTCATGTCTTTGCTAATGGTTCTTTGTTTTCTTGATAGTAGCCGCTCTGAGCAGGGTGAGATGGACTCACAAAGCAGTTTTAATTTGCCTTTCCTGGAGTTGAACACTTTGCCAGATATTTCTTGCCTATCTGTGTTTCTTCTTTTAAAAATTGCTTATTCAGTTCATTAACCCATTATTGGTTGTATGATTTGCTTTTAATAATGTTAAAAATTTGAATTTCTTTAATAGATTCTAAACGTTAATCTCTTGCCAAATGTGCACTAGGAAAGCATTTTCATCCCGCTCTGCAGCCGTCTCTTCACACTGCTGGTTGTTCGCTGTGTGGAAGCCCTTTCATTTCATGTAATCCCATTAGTCAGTTCTTGGCATCATTTCATGCACTATTGGAGCCTTCTTCAGGGAGCCCTTGCTTACAACTATCTTAAAGTGTCTTGTGTATGTTTTTCTCTAAGAAAAACCGGTCTTAACATAATGATCTTTGTTTTTCAGGCCTTACATGGAAGCCTTTAACCCAATCAATATACGTTCTTCTGGGAGCGTAGACTGAGATTTACAGAGCATTCCTCCCTTCCTTCCTTTATTTTCTCCTCCTCATCCTTTGCCTTATTTTTGCCAGTTTTCCTGTGACTATATGTTGAAGCTGCCCCCGCTTTATTCTCATAATGTATATTTGCAACACCTTGGTCAAAGGCTAGATGGTTTTAGTTATGTGTGTTTATTTCTGGGTCCTCTCTTCATCCCACTGGCCTCCGTATCTGTCTTGTGACATTACCACCTGTCTTTGTCACCATCTCTGGAGTATATTTGAGGTCGGTTCTGTGGTATCTCCAGCATTACCCTTTCTACTTAGGATTCTATTGGGCTGTTAGGGATCTTTAATACTTCCATGTGAACTTAGAATTATTTTTCTGTTTCTGTGAGGATTTTCATTGGGATTTTGATGATATTTAATCTATAGATTGCTTTTTTAGTAATATATTTTCACAAGATTAATTTTGTTAATCCATGAACATGGGAGATTGACTTTGAGAGTTTCCCTTAATTTCTTTCTTTAGTCTTTTTAAGTTTTCACTGTAAAGATTTTTTTCATTGGTCAGGTTTTTCTCTAGGTACTTAAAATTTCTTTTTAAAGGCTATTATAAATGGCCTGCTCTCTGGACCTCTTTTTCAGCAAGTTTATTATTAGCATGTAGAAAAACTATTGACTTTCATGTGTCCATTGTGTAGCATGCTATTTTTCTGGAAATGTTTATTAGCTCTGAGATTTTTCTGGTTTAATCTTCAGGTCTATTTAGTGTAGGACCATGCCACCTGAAAACATTGTCTTCTTGTCCTGTTTTCATCCCTTTATTTCTCCTCTTGTTCCTGGTATAGCTAAGACCTTGAATACTACATGGAAGAGAATAGTGGGACTTGGAACATTGTCTTATTCCAGAGCATAGAGGAGAGCTTTGTTTTCCTGCAGTCAGTATCATGTTGGCAATATGTATGTCATATCTAGTCTTCATGACATTGATGTACGCCCCTTCTATCCCTATGGCTGTGTCATGAAAAGACATTGAACTTTGTCAGTGGCTTTTTCATCATCTATTGAGATGAGCATATGGTGTCTGTCCTTCAGTTTATGTATTATATTTGTTGATTCGTGTGAGTTGAAACACCTTTACACTGCTGCAATGAAACCAATGTGGTTATGGGCTTACCACTGACCCATCTTTTCAGCCTCTGTCTTTGTGCTCTTCGAAACTGCATATCACCAGGATGCCAGGGGTGGGGAGTTGATGTGTGGACTCTTGTCTTTCCTGTGATTTATGATGGTGTTGATCCTGTGCTGGCCCCATGTCCTTCCAGAGCCGCCACCACTCAGTTAAATTCCCTTCTTTGCACATAGGTGCTCCTGTTGGTCACACTCTACACTACAGTATGTGGGTGATGGGTTCGGGTTCCAGTGATCTCCTGAGACTCTCCAACTGATACCGTCCCAGGTGGCTGATGCTCTAACTGGGAGCAGAGTGCGGTGGTTCCTCCGAAGTCTTTTGGGAGTTGAGAAGCAACCACACAGTGACACCTGTGCAGATGGGCCTGGCTGGAGACTTTCAGAACCCAGCAGACATTGGCAACCTTGTTGGAAGCATGTGTTTGTGGATGCCAAGTAGTATCTTAGAGCTTCAGAGACTGGGGACTCAGCAGAGATCCTTGTGACAGATGGCTGCTTGGGGAGGTCATCTCACCCTCTGACCACAGGCTTGAGGATCATCAAACTCCAGAGTTATTCTCAGTTGATGAGATCTGCTGCTGGGTACAGTCTTCCCTTATACCCTCCACTCTGTGCACTCTCACCGTGTAGAGTTTTGTCCTGTCAGCATCCAGCTGTGTAGCTCTCCATAGCTGTGTCCCATTGCAGTCTCTAAAAAAGTGTTGGCACTCATAGGTATAAACTTTCCTTTTAGAACTGCCTTAGCCGTATCCCAAAAGTTCCAATAAACTTTAATTTCATTTTCTTCTTAGAATTTTAAAGCATCCTCCCTGAACGAATGGCACATCATTCACTCAAGTCCATCTGTGAGGTCTCCAAACATTTAGGGCGGTCCTGTGGTTCTTCTTGTTATTACTGATTTCTGTTTTTTTCTAGTTCCATCTGATAAGATAGAGGACATTCTTTTCATTCTTTTCTGTTTGCCAAGCTGTGTTTTCTGGCTGCCTTAGTTTTGTTTCCCATTGCTCTGATGATGCATCCTGACAAAAGAAGCTCAAGAAAGGATCATCTGGCCCACTCTCCTTGGTTATGGTCCAGCATGGCCCAGAAGTGAAGTCAACAGGAACTGGGAGCAGCTGGTCAAATTATATCCACAGTCAAGAACAGAGGGGAGGAGGGAGGGAGCTAGAGTGAGAGTGAGAGCGACTTGCTCGTCCTAGGCTAGACGTCTCCACTTCAGTACAGTCCAGGATCCCTGGACAAGGCAAAGGTGCATCCACAGTGGGTGGGTCTTCCCACTGACCAAGCTAATCCCCCACAGACATCACACAGGGCACTTCAGTCCAGACAATCTTTTGTTGAGACTCCCTAGGTGTCTGTCTGCAAATTGCATCACTTCAATAAAGATACCTGTCACAATGGCCTTGAATTCGATGTAAAAATTGGTAAGTTTAACCACTGTTCCATGTGAACAATGAGGCTTTTACCTGGGTAACTGGTTGAGCCATGGCAGCAGCACTGCTGCACTTCTAAGTCCATACTCTACACCCTTGGAGGTGAAGTTTCATCCTCTGAGGTCCCTGTCTTCTCCACAGTGCTATGCTAAGGCAACAGAGTCGAGCCCAGAGCCAGACAAGACGTGCTTGTAATCGAAGTGCATCTCTAAGAACAGTGGGCTGGCTAGAGAAATGCAACCGGGTGGGGGGGGGGGGGAAGGTGTGGCTGCATGGAGGGGAGTCAGGTACCTTGTGAGGGCATTTTCTGTGGCGTGTACACACAGCTGACTGGGTCCTTGGGTGGTCCATGGCTGCTGTCACAGTACACACATAGCTCGGAGGTCAGTGCACTCTCAAGTAAGTGACTATGTGGCTCAAAACTCTGACATTAATTAAGGGAGGTGCCCTTGCACAGCGGACAATGTGAGCATCCATCAGGAACAGCCCTGCAGACAAGAAATGATAAATGAATATAACCCACGTGATGCGATAAGACAAAGGTGAGGGAGTGCTGAAAGGGAGCCTGGAGGGAGGTACCCGTTTAGCACCTCAAACGCTCTGGTGTCTTATTCACTCCTTTGTTGCTGTGACAAATACTTGAGAAAAACAGATTAAAGGAAGAGAGATTTATTTTGGCTTTCAGAGATTTCAGCTTACTGGCCCAGCTGCCTCCTGTAAGTCTGTAGCAAGGCAGAAACATCATGGAAGGCAGGACAGACAAAAGCCAGGCAAATAACAGCACCCAGGAAACAAAGACAAGTAACAGGAAGAGGGAAAGGGCAAAAGACACTCTTCAGTGACAGCTGGCGAGTGATCTACTTCCTCCAGCTGTGCCCTGTTCCCCACAGTTCAATTGGCCTGCTTAAGGCTGTTCATATTTTGAGTCTATCAATAGATTAAAGCATTGATTAGATCTGAGCTCTTATGTGCTCATCGTCTTTGGGACTGTCCTCACAGATAAACTCAGAGGTATGTTTTACTAATCCGCCAATCCAACCAAACCAATCTAATCAAGTGACAGTCAGAACCATCACTACTTCTTCTTCTCCTCCTCCTCTTCCTTCTTCTTTTAAAAAAGATTTTTTTATTTATTATTATGTATACAGTTTCTGCCTGCATGTACCCCTGCAGTCCAGAAGAGGGCACCAGTGCTCATTATAGTTGGCTGTGAGCCACCATGTGGTTGCTGGGAATTGAACTCAGACCTCTGGAAGAGCAGCCAGTGCTCTTAACTACTGAGCCATTTCTCCAGCCCCAGAACCATCACTTCTTGAAGACCACATGCTGCTTCTGGATTCTCTGAGTCTCAGGCTGTGAGCATAGCCCCCTTTTCCTTATATTGGTCCCTTAATTTGCTCTTGTATCTTTGCACTGCGTTGTCTGGCTTTACTTGAGTGGCAGAATCTGAGTGTGGCCCAGTCCCTTAGGCCATCATGCTACATCCACACACAGGACACACCTACTCCGGTTAAGTCCTTAACATCTCCATTTTTACCTTTTCAGAGATGGGCAGGGTGACAGCTATTTGGGCCTTGCAGGGACGGGGCAGCAGCAGGTCTGTTTCTAGAAGGAAAAAAATATTTCTTTCTAGTGTGCTGGCTGGGAGGTCATCATGGTCTCCCAGAGGAGCTGAGAGTATTGGGTTCCCAGGCGGGACAAGCTGGAGCTGCTGGCATTAGGGAACCATGGTGATTAAATGACCGCCTCTTGGTGGGTGGTGCTGGTATTTGCATCAACAGTGACATCACAGATCAGACTTTTCAGGGGTTACCTTTCTGATTTATGGTTTACCACAAGGATTTCACTGAGGCTGGTGGTAGATTGTGTTTGTGGATCAACTTAATCCTTGCTAATAAGCATTGTGTATTCACTAACCTACCTGCTCAGGCATGAAGACTACAGCTACCAAGGGACATTAGCCATGCCAGAGAGACCCTGAGATACATGGGTGTTGTGCTGGTGACTTATCACAAGTTCTCCATAGTTCTCCATGGTCCCAGTTGCTGTGGCATTTCTGGCACTCCATCTGTGTTATAGGGCTTAAATGGAATAGACTCTTGGTTGCACAGCTGTGTGTGTGTGTGTGTGTGTGTGTGTGTGTGTGTGTGTGTGCGCACACGTGCAAGCGCGTGCACGCATGTGGCGGGGCTCAGGGAGCTCTACAGTTGAGGGAGCCATCACATAATTTGTCTTCCCACACATGCCAGGGCATACTATTTTCTAACATTTTCAAACAAACTACTTCAGTCAATGCTAGCACATATGTTAGAAGGCAAATTGGTGTAGTTGGTGAAAGCGAAGGAAAACAAACAAAAGACCCATATATGGGTTCTGAGGCAGGGACCTGGGTTCGAATCCTGGAAATGCATGCCTCATTAGGTGGGTAGCATTTGCCATTATGGTACATGGAGCAATGACCCTTCAAAGATTTCCATGTCCTGGTCCCTGAAACCTTTGGTGTGCTATCTCATGTGGCAGAAGAGA
This sequence comes from Acomys percivali, assembly GCA_907169655.1. Classification (NCBI taxonomy): domain Eukaryota; kingdom Metazoa; phylum Chordata; class Mammalia; order Rodentia; family Muridae; genus Acomys; species Acomys percivali. The sequence goes on along the minus strand of OU015755.1, from coordinate 24,424,535 downwards.
CTCTGTAGACACCATTAAGGACTTTGGAGTGAGGAGATTACATTGGATTATCTTGTACGCTCCCAAATGTAATCACAAAGGTCCATCTAGGAAGAGAGAGATGCTGCACTACAGGATTCAAAGATGGCGGAAGGGAGCCAACAGATAAGGGAGGTAACTGGAAGCTGGAAAGGCATCCTCTTCTAGAGCCATGGAATGCACAGGGCTCTGCGAAGACACTGACTACAGCAAAGTGCATCAGTTTAGGCTCTCCGACAGCTGACACTGTGAGTTACAGAATTTGTGGTTTTAAGCCACTGGGTTGCACGCAGTGGTTTTTAGAGCAACAGTAAGCATACAATGCAGGCAGGCGACTCTGTCTCAGCTTCAAGGAGTTCATTTCTAGTGGGAGCGGAGAGGAGACGGTAGGGATTGCTTTCCCAGTGAAGCTTGTGTGACTGTGAAACACAGCAGCAGGTTTGCAGGGCTGGAGCAGAGAGAAGAGGGAGGAAGGGGCTGAGAAAGGCCCTCTGCGTGTACCCAGACAGCACTTCGTATCTCCTGTCCGGCAAAGCATCTGTGCTGATTAGCTTTTTGTCAAGTTGACACGGTAAGAGTCATCCGGGCACACAATTGAAAAGATGTCTCTGTCGGAGGGGCTCACAAACAAGTCTATAGGACATTTTCTTGATTGATGGTTGATTTGAGAGGGCCTGGCCCACGGTGGGTGGTGCCTCCCTAGGTGGGTGGTCTGAGGCTGTGTTAGAAAGCATGCTAAAGTAGCCACAGAGAGCAAGCCAGTGAACAGCATCCCTCTTGACCAGAGGTTCTCAAGCTGTAGGTTGCCACCCTTTGGGTGTCACATATCACGTTGCACATATCAGACATGTACATTAAGATTAACAAATTACGGTTACAAAGTAGCAACGAAATGATTTTATGTTTGAGAGGCACTACAACGCGAAAAGCTCTAGTAGACGGGTTGCAGCATTAGGAGGGTTGAGAGCCACAAGCTCTGTGGCCTCTGCTTCAGTTCTGCTTCCAGATTCCTGCCTTGACTTCCCTCAGTGATCAACTGTCATCGATTGGGAAGTGTGTAAGCCAATGGAACCGTCTCCTTCGCCGGGTTGATATTCAACATGGTGCTTCTCACAGTGATAGAAAGCAAACTAGGTCAGTTCCCACTCACTTTTAATAAATTTCAACCCAGCTTGGGTCGATACGTTTGTGAAACACCATAGAAATGGATCCTTAGGAACAGAAAATGAAGACACTCCAAGTCTTCACTTCTCAGTTTTATTATCAGATGCAGTAGCCACTGTCCTTCTGTGCAACTGTGTTTCCATACACTCTCCTTGATCACCCCACTTTCTTGGTGATTGTCCCTACTCCTGACCCACACTGTAAGCTGCTGAGTACCTGGAAGGCAGGCCGGGGAAAAGTCAGACTACTGCAGAAGCACTGGGCATATGGACAGAGGTTTATCAAGTAGGGAAAAAAAAAAAAAAAAAAAAAAAGCAAAACCAGTTTAAAGCATCAAGGTGAGGAATGCGCTGTGCCTCAAGCATGAATTTCCATGAAGGTGTATTTCATGTACTCGATGGCTCTGGATCCTTGACAAGGTAAAGAGTAAAATGACTATGGCGTTAATGATGACAATGTTCTTCTTCATCTTAAAGCCAATAGGAAGAGGCCCTTACCCTTAGGATCAGTTGACGACTTTTACCGGAATCTGCTTGAGTTGGGAGAGTCCAGGTCTCTTCTTGGGTTTAACATTTAAAAAAAATATTTAATTAATTTATTCATATTACATTTCAATTGTTATCCCATCCTTTGTATCCTCCCATTCCTTCCTTCCTCTCATTTCCCCCTTACTCCCCTCCCCTATGACTGTGACTGAGGGGGACCTCTTCCCCCTGTATATGCTCATAGGGTATCAAGTCTCTTCTTGGTAGCCTGCTATCCTTCCTCTGAGTACCACCAGGCCTCCCCGGGTTTAACCCTTTATAGGCCTGTTCCAGCCCAGCACTCATGGCCTGTTGGGTTCTTTCCCGTTCTACAGGTCGTCTTGCCCAAAGGACCCTCCACTGTGTCCTTATGCTCTTCAGTCTTCATAGTGAGCTTCCAGCGACACCTGCATAGGGAACTTCTCTTTACAGCTTTGTCTGTCACATGGCCCTGTGCTCACCAGGCACAGAGCTTTGCATACTTGGTACTCAGTAAATCTCCAGTGGATGACTAACACACCCAACTGTATCCTTTTGTGTCTCCATCTGGCTGATGTCAATGTTCCTGTAAAGCTATAGGCTAAATGAAGGTAGAGTGTCTTTTTTTTTTTAATGCCCTCTATGGTACCTGATACATAGTAAATTCTTTAATAAAAAAAAAAAGATTTATTTATTATTATGTATACAGTGCTCTACTTGCATGTACACTTGCAGGCCAGAAGAGGGCATCATATCACATTATAGTTGGCTGTGAGCCACCATGTGGTTGCCAGGAATTGAACACTCAGGACCTCTGGAAGAGCAGTCAGTGCTCTTAGCCGCTGAGCCATCTCTTCAGCCCCAGTAAATTCTTAATAAATATACATTAAAGGAATACACCATGATTGATTGAGATGACTGATAGGAATTGGGTGAGACTGGCAGGGCCAGACCTAGAGGAATAGTGCGTATTTCTTGAAGAGCCCTAAGAATGACAGCTGACACCAAGAGGCGCCTCCATCCTCAGTGCTGCCTGCCATGGTTGGCGGTGAGACCCAGCGATGACAGAAAATGAACTTCAGCAGATAACCAAGAAGCAATCCCTGTGGAGATAATTACACTTCCCCTCCCCAAGAAACACACACAGTTGTGCCTTTTCTAAGACAACCGACTCATACCCACCTAGTGACTTTATTTTAGGGGTTCCCCAACATTTTCTTTAGATGGACACAGGACAGACATATTTGATAAAGTTGTGTTCCAGAATGGGAGAACAGCAGCAAACCAACAAACGAGGTCTGTAATAAAAAACAAACAAGCCAGTAACAAGAACAAGAAAATAGCAGTTTAATCCATTTGCATACAGCATCCCGAAGAAGACCTCTTTATTAAAGACTTGCTTGTGTGGCACATGCAGAGTGCAGAGGGGCAAGATCTTGCATGGTTTAAGGACCTTGCTCTAAATTTGTTAGCAGATGTGGCGCTTGCCCTGTTGGAGGCAGGTCACATCCGTGGTCCTGCCTTGGCAGGACCTGTGACTCCTTGGAGCAGAGTGAACAACTGTGGGCTTTGGGAGCAGATGCTGAGCTGGGATAATGGGCGTTTTCTGTGCCTGTGTGAATGTGAGGATGAAGGGTCCACCTGGCCACCTTCTAGCTAGTTTCTAAATCATTAATCGATTAAAACAGTGATTACACCCGAGCCCTCGTGATTTAATCATCTCCGGAAACACCCTGACAGACACACCTAGGGGAGAGCTTTATTAAACCCTTAAGCTTCCCCTAAAGCAATCGAGTTGACAATCACAATTAACTAACACACTAGCTGTGTGCCTGTGAGCAAGCTGCCTGTTCTCTTGGGCTCCAGTCTCCACAGCTGTAAATAGATAAGGGGAGGGTCCAGGAAACTTCCCAAATTGAGGGGTGTGGGCCATTGGTACTATGGGCTGATAGAATGAGGAAAAAAACTTACTTCATATAAATATGAGATGTGGGCAGGATTTATTTGGTATTTATAATTATGATACAGTACATATAAGACAATATCTATCTTTTTTGCAATTTTTATTAAAGCACAATTACATAATTTCTCTCATTCTCTTTCCTTCCATCAACTCCTCCCAGCCTTCCTTCCCCTGTCTCTTATTCCCTCTCAAATTCCTGGCTTTTTCTTCAATTGTTACTGAGACATGTACACACATACATGTATAAACACACACAGACACACACACACACACACACACACACACACACACACATATATATATATAGATACACACACACACACACACACACACACACACACACACACACACACATATATATATATATATATATATATGCAGGAACATATAAATCCAATCTTCTGAATCTCCTTGTTACTCAACGATTTTGAAGTGTGCTGTTTAATCATGTTAAAGCCACATAGCTGTGTGACAAATTTCTCACCTTCCTTTGCCCTGGCAACATTGAAACTTTGTGCTCAACTGAACAGGGCACATCCTGTGTCCTCCATCCTCAGAACCTGGCAGTTGCCTTTCTGCTTTCTGGTAGTTCATCTGAGAAGAATCATCAGCATTGGTCTTTTTTTTTTTTTGGTTAAAGATTCATTTATTTTTTATTTTGTGTGTGTGTGAGTGCTTGCCTGCAGGCATGTTTGTGTACTACATGAAGGCCTGGTAACCCAAAGACGCCAGGGGGCAACACATCCTCTCGAACTGCAGTTACAATTGTGAGCCACCATGTGGGTGCTGGGAACGGACCCTGGGCCCTGGTACATGCTTTTAGTTGCCGAGCCGCCTTTCCAGCCTCAGAATTTGTCTTTGTGTGGTTGTCTTGTGTAACTTAGCATGAGGCCCTCGGGGCTCATTCAGACTGTAGTCTCTGTCAAAATTTCCTTCCAGCTTAAGGTTGAACAACATTTTCGATCCTGCCTAAGGTACAATTTGTTTATTTACTCATCTGTTGACAGGCACGTGGGTGGTTTCCATGGGATGTTGTCCTAGGGTTTCTGTTTCTGTAAAGGGACACCATGACCATGGCAACGCTTATAAAGGAAAACATTGAGTTGAGGCTTAGAGGTTTAATCCATTATCGTCATGGTGGGAAGCATGGTGGCACGCAGACGTGGTGCGAAGAGTTCTGCAACTGCAATGGTAGGCAGCAGGAAGAGAGGAGAGACACTGGGCCTGGTTTGAACATTTGGAACCTCAAAGCCCGTCCTCAGTGACCCACTACCTCCAACAAAGCCATATTACTCCAACAAGGCCACATCTCCTAATAGTGCCACTTTTGTGACCAAGCATTTCATTCTATGAGTGTAAGGAGGTCATTCTTATTCAAACCGTCACAAATGGCTATCGTCAATAATGATGCTGAGGACATGGTGCGCATGTCTGCCATGAAGATCCTGCCTCCTCAGGGACTAAGTCAGTAGTCCTAAGACTACTTTTAGGCACTGGCCCAGGAACTCCACTTCTGGGTCACATGGTAATTGTTTTTAAGATTTTTGTTTGTTCGTTTTAATTTTTTTTTTGTTTTTTGTTTTTTGTTTTTTTGAGGCAGGGTTTCTCTGTGTAGGCCTGGCTATTCTGGAACTTGCTCTGCAGACCAGGCTGGCCTAGAACTCACAGAAATCCATCTGCCTCTGCCTCCCAAGTGTTGAGATGAAAGGTGTGCACCAGCACAGCTGGCTGACTTTAGTTTCTTTACATATTTTTTTAAGAGTTAGGCTTTCACTATGAAGCCCAGGCTGCCCTCGAGCTCATGACCCTCCTGTCTTAGTCACCCATGTGTTGGGATTCTAGACATATGCTACCTGCCCTGCTCATTTTAAAAATATCCTTTCCAATGCTTATTATTTTTATTTTTCTTCATTTATTTGTTCATTTTACATCCCGAGCTCAACCTCACTCCTTCCTCTCATTCCAGCCCCACCCTCTCACCCACTTTTTAAAAACTTAATTTTAATGTTTTTCAACCTAATGGATGTGAGTGAGTATGGGTTTCATTCTCCTTTTCTTGATGAGTGGAGATTTTGGGTATTTTTATGTCCTATCAAGAATGTCTATTAAAAAATTTTTACCTTTTTTATAATCCTTTCTTAGATCAGAGATGTGAGACACTCAACAAATGCTTACTATGCACCTCCCAGGTTCCAAGCATTAAATGGGATTCTCGGGATTCCAGGACAAATGAGACCCAGTTCTCTGGTTGCTCAAACACAGTAGAGGGGGCAGATACAAAGGACCATATTGTTGTTAGTTTACTTTAGGTTTTCTGAGGCTGGGTCTTGTATGTAGCTCAATTTAGCCTGGTACTCACTGGGCAGCCCAGGCTGGTTTCAAAGTCATGGCAATCTTGCTTGCGTCAGCTTCCTGGGTGCTGGGTTGCCGTCTGGGCTACCATGTCTGGCTCTTTGCTAATTTTTATGAGCCTACTTGGCTGGGCGACTGTACCCAGACATTTAGTGAAGTAGTATTCTATGTGAGGATAAAAGACATTTGGGAATGACACCAGCAATTGGATCAGAGAACTAAGTGACACAGACTTCTCTTGCTAATGTGTGAGGGCCTTATCTACTCAGCTGAAGACCTGAGGAGACCAGGATAGTTCCCTGGGGTGAAAGGGACTCCCCCTGCCTGGTTCTGCACAGTCCTCACATTGGGTCTTCTTGCCTGTGGGGAGAAGCAGCTGCTCTTTCTGGGTCTCCGTTCTTTTGTCACCGAGATGCCAATCATCCAATTAGCTCTACCTGAGTCTCCATTGCTGGCTGCAGAGTTTAGATGTTCTCATCTCTGGATTCACATTAGCAAGCCTGGATAATGGATCTCTCTCTGCACAGGTACACTAAAGCTGCCCGTGTTGGCTTCTTTACACACACACTCTCCTCTTTGTGATCCTAGCTTCTGGTTAATACAACCGCTCCTCTTTACTTGTCTACAGAAGTTAGGGGGACTCTTCACTGACTGAGGGGCTACATCGCATTTATTTTTCCAGCCTCGAGTTCAGGGTGTGCACTGTCACTGGAAAGACAAAGCAAAAATGAGTCCACAGTTGGTCCCAAGGCCAGGGAGATAACTTCACTTCTGGAAGCCCAACTTTGCATTCCCGTCCTTGATTAGGAAAACTTCGTTTGGAGCTGAGATGGCAAATGAAGCGCAGCGAGTGTTCCTCAAATAAAGGCTGAAATTTGCTTGAACTCAGTGATAAGCAATTACTTTTACAACACGGTTGGCATTATGTTCAAAGCTGAATACATTAGACCTCTTACAATACAGGCCTGGTGTTGGGCTGATACTCAATTCTACTAGCATTAATGGGATGGGTCTGGAGGCTTTAATCACAGCTTGTGGCTCAGTCTGATTGACAGTGTTTCCATTTTTTTGAAGATCCCTCCCCCCTTTTTTTCATCTGAAATGAATGAGTCTCTTTTCATTTTGTCCCTATAATAGGAAATGTCCTCCTGGTGGAAGAAAGTGTCTGCAAGAAGCCCGTTAGTTAGGAAGCAGTGCTTCTGCGCATCAGTGCTGCTCGCACGCGGGGAAGCATTGCCCAGAGGTGTATGATGCCAAGGTATGTTGCCCAGATTGTGTGGCTGGGAGGCAAATTATTCATCATCTGGGGAGCCAGGCTCTTGGCACCATTGTCCTCCTTCAAAGGAACTGGTGGTTCTAGAAACTTCATTGGCTTCAATTGAAAGAGGACCTGGAAGGAAGAAGCTTGGGGTGCCTTGCTCTGTCTAGCTTTGCAGCCAAAGCCAAGAAACAGGGCTGGAGGTGTCCTGGAGCATTACCTGAATCCTGGGAGACATCACCTTTTGTCCTTTACTCCTTTTCTTCTGTTTTGCAGTGGGCAGTGCTCTTCTGTTCATAGTTCTTTTGGTAGAACACAAGTGGTTGCTACCAGGACTTTTGTTTGCATATGACAGGCTGAACGTCCTGGAGAGTCTGGTCTTGTTTTCCATCTCCAGTGTGCTGTCTCGGCTGGACAGGCCCAGCTATGGCTACATAACCACGTGTAGCTTCTGCTACGAGCCAGTGGGTGGGTTGAGAGAGGGCTGCGTAGCTGGCTGGTGAGCCAGGAGATGTCTGAGCATTGAACAGGGTGTGGGGGGGTTCAGATTCACACGGCAAATGTTAGTGCTCAGACTGCAGTTGCTGGAAGTCATGCCCATACAGTGACTTCATCTGACAAGGGCCATAGAGCACGTGGGCGGGGAACTGTGACCAAACTGAAGTTCCAGGTGCTTGCCACCTCGCTCTCATAGCTGGCACTGCTCAGATGGTCTGGTTCTAGGAATCTTCTCAGACCCGTTCCTTTCTGAGTGATCTGTCACAAAGAGGAGACTGAAACTACTGATCCTCAAAAAAACATCATTTCTACACATTTTACAGAGGAGAGGAACAATTTGTTGATGGCAGACAGAGAGGAAGGTAGGGACCTTGGGGCATCATTCATTTATTCTGGTTTCAGAACTCTTTACTTCACAATACCACATTGCTATTTGCAGACCAGATTGTTTTCATGGACAAAACAGGACTAACAATCAGGAAGATGATCCCATCATGAAAGAAAATGATGCTGAGATACACGGTAGGCTGTACATCTTCTGGAATAGCTTGCTGCAAGGACCTCAGATTTACATGGAGCCCACCCTACTCTCCGCAGACGCTCACAGCCTGCCACTGGATGTGGTGACTTACCAGTATATCATGTATGCCTGTTGTCTCCATTTCAATAATAGTCTGGGCCTGTGCGTGATTTCTCTTTGTGGCATTGCATCTACCCAGACATGGTGACAGTTGATTTTGGTAGCTACTTCCTGCTCTGAGTAAAAGATGCTGACACAAAGGCTTCATTCAATGAGTATAGCAGCCTAGATGGACACGGGGTAGGTATCCATGTAGCCACACAGAAAGCCTGAGTTTAAGCTTATTGCGGTCACATCACATCTTGTGTCATCACATTCAGGGATATCGCCCTGTCCTTTTCCTATTCCCTTGAATTTCAGGAGATCTTAGTCCATGTGTGATGCTTTGGCAGAATGCAGTTGGTAAAGAAAATAAACAAGGTAGCTAAGTTAGAGATTGGGGGCAGAGAGGCCAGCATCTGGTATTCTTGCTGCATCATTGCACAGCAGAAGGAGTGGGGGTAAGGAAGGTTAGAGCATAAGCTCGTTCTTTGGTAGCGTCCCTAACGCTGGCCGTTAAGGCGAAGCCCTCAAGATCTAACCACTTCTTAAGGGCCCCAGCTTGTAGAGTGGCAATTAAATCTCACCTTGAGCTTTGGAGGGAACAAACATCCAAACCATAGCTCAGGTGGAACACAGGTCTGTTACCTTTTGGGGATCTTGCTTGTGCAATCCCTCTCCTGGCCTCTAGGTGGAGCAAGAGCTTCTGTTTAAGAACATTCTCTCTCTCTCTCTCTCTCTCTCTCTCCTCCTCTCCCTCCCTCCCTCCTACCCTCCCCCTCCCTCCCTCCCTCTCTCCCTCTCTCTCCTCCCTGCCCCCTCTCTTTCTCTCATCACTTGCTGTTTCCCTAGGTCCAGCTTTGTTTGTCAACCTGCAGCAGCTGTGGCTCACATCACATCACTATCTGCTGTTAGAAGTCATTTTTCTCTGACAGAAGCAGCACAGATCACTGTCATGTGACACTGTTCCTGGGGAGGCACGATCAAACGTCTGCTCACCCCAGATAGGGAACCAGTGACAGACCAAAGAAAGGATAGCATTAAAGTCCAACTTGGTGAATCAATGAGTTTTATTTACTTACAGAAGTATGGGTGAGGGGTCAGTGACAGGAGCAGAGCTGACTCAAAGACAGCTGCATCACCAAAGTCCACCCCAGCGTGGTCATGTAAGCTGGAAGCCTGGAGTGTACTGCACAGCCCGCAGGCAGCTCAACAGGCTGAAAAGTCTCTTCCAAGTAGCTCAGTAGAGCCCTTCCAGGCACGTCAGCTAGTTTGAGAGGATCTCTCTGGAGACTACTGCTTTTCTGTGTTTGTGGGAGAGAGCAGCTTAGTGTATCCTGTCGGTTTCAGGGACTTTGGAAGGCTTGGTTGTTTCTTTCCTGAGCTTAAGGAACTTACCTGCAGGATGGAATGTCTTGCCTCCTCTTAGAATTCCCTGGGTCTTAACTAACTTTCCTCTCAGATAGGTTTTATCTGGGAGGAAATTGGTACATAACACACACCCTGCCTAAGGTCTGTGAAGGGCTCTTCCAGGCCCTGGGCATGGCAAACACAGGCCGAGCTTGGCAAACATGGTGCTGACAGGTCTTGCTCTTGCTTTTCTTTCTCTTGCTAGATCCTATGAGATTACATTCCTAAAGCTGGTCCCCAAGACCCAGTCCCTTATTTGGCCATTGACTCATTCCTGAGACTAAACACCAAGGTCCAACAGTCAAAACTCATTATCTGGCTAATATAGCCAATCAAGATTTACCAGCTCACCCTAGCCAGATTCCCACCTTTCCCCCTTAAAATCCTACTCCTGCAGAAACACTTGCTCTTGCCTGCTTGCCTGCTTGCTGCTGCCACTGCTGCTGCTGCTGCTGTCATCTCCGCCTTTACAGCTCCCCCATTCCAGGCAGCATAGCACAGGAAGAGGAGGAGGAGGACAGACAGAAACCTCCATTCTGCCATGCCAATTGGTGTGGGGCTGTCCTCTGCCCCATAGACACTCAGAACCCCGCCCACCCCCAACCCCCAGTGCATCTAGGGAGGAGGGAGACAGACAAAGACCTGCAGACTGCGTGCCACCCACAGACCTGCTCTCCGGCGCGAGGCACAGGTGGGCCATAGACGCCCACTTGCTGCCTCCCCATGCAGCACAGATGGAGGATGTTATCTAAGGGGGCCGCCACCTGGGAGTCCAGCCTGCAGCGGGAGCCACGACAATTTGCGAGTGTGTAGTGGTTGGATGGGTGAGAAAGAGACGTGGAGCAGCTTGAGCACTGTGAAGAGAGATGGAACTGGAGACTCTGGAGGGGAGTAGCCTTTGTGAGTGGTCAGCCCTGCCACCCTGGGCCATGGTGAGGTCTCAGCCCGAGATGCTGTGAGGGTCATATCTGCGTCCGTGGCTACTCAGCAGCAGGGGCCAGTGTTGACATGGACACATCTCTGGCCAGGGCAGCCCCTAGGACCTCGTTGGTGTCCAGAGGCTCTGGAGATTTGGCCCCACCTCTTATTCCACTGTGGTGCTCTGTAGAGCCGATCTCTGTCTCTCAAGATGGCAGTCACTTGGGAGAGCAGGCCCTGAACCTTGCCCAAGAAGTACAACGGAAATAGTCTTGATGGCAGGGGGTGGGGCTGGTGTGTGTGTGTGTGTATGAGTGTGTGTGTGTGTGTGTGTGTGTGTGTGTGTGTCCAGGACCAGGGCTTGAGATCCTCCTAGCAAGGCCTAGGTTCTCAGCCTAGTTCTTGTCCAAAGGAAACCTTACAAATAGAGACTTCATAGCCATGAGATGGCGCTGTAGTCTCAGCAAAGCTGCAGAGCACTTTGAGAATATTGTATTGCCAATCCTCCCTCTGGTCTGTGAGGCTCTGCTCTCAGGGCAGTGATGTGCTCTCAGCTCAGAATAGGGGATTAACAGCATGCTGCAGCTAATGAGCACAAGGAAGATCTGTTTCAGAAAGCAAACTTCCAAGAGCCTTCCATCTTTCCTTCCTTCCTTCCTTCCTTCCTTCCTTCCTTCCTGCCTTCCTGCCTTCCTGCCTTCCTGCCTTCCTCCCTTAATTCCTCCCTTCTGTTCGCTGAGGCTGAGAAGGGCCTCTAATCCAGCAGGAACAGTTTCTCAGAGAAAGGAAGGAAGCTCATGAGCTGAACTTCCCACATCGATCCTGTGAGGCCAATTTCAGAACTGCAGAGTCCAAGGGAGCTTTTTGGTCTCAGAACAGCATCTTTGCGGCTGTCACAAAGGGAGCTGGGGACAAAAGGAGGAAGGCTCCGTAGCCTAAGTTCCCACTGTTTCTTCCCCAGTGTTCTGCCTGCCAACCTCTGTACCCATCCTGACATGTCCCAGGGTCTACCAGTCTTTCAAGGACCGACCAGTTCCCATCATGCCCCTGGGGCCTTCACAGTCTCTGTCTCCACATTCTGCAAAGCTGAGGTCTCATTATGTAGACCAGGCTAGCCTTGAACTCCTGACTCCCATGCCCCAAACCTCAGTCTCTGGATTTCAGGGTTCACAGTGTGCACCACCAGGTCTAGCCTGGCCACCTGTTGCTTCTTGACTCATCTCTGAGGTGGCGATTCCCCTGGGGTTCAGGTCCACTCCCCAAGCTTATGGTGTTTCCTGCACGTAGCAAGCACTCCAGGATATTTATGGATGTTGGAGAGCATAGTAAAGCATGTTTGCTCCATATTCAAAGGGCTGGGAGATGTTTAATAGTAAAACATAAAAGGGGAGAGTATGTGGGTCGTTACTCTTGCTCTCAGAAGGCTGTAGATTATGACTTTAGATCATAATCTATAAACTAGCAGTGTGACTGTGTTATTATTATTAGAAGTAGCATTAATAACAGCACATTTATCGAGTGCCTGATGTGTAGTGTTCGCTGTGAGATGTGTTTTATGTATGTTCTTCATTTAGTTTTCCCTTTTCCCAAGTATACCGTGGGAGGTGCTTTTTGAATTTTCCATATAGGGAAAAAAGCAAGGCCCAGAGGACTGAATACTCTCAAGTTTCTAACTCAGTGGTAGTCATGCTCTAGGATTAGGCTAGTACTGGTTAAACTCTGGGATTAGTTAGTACTGATCAAGTTCTGGGATTAGGTTAGTACTGGCCAAGCTCTGGGATTAGGCTAGTAGTGGTTAAACTCTGGGATTAGTTAGTACTGGCCAAACTCTGGGATTAGGTTAGTACTGGCCAAACTCTGGGATTAGGTTAGTACTAGTTAAAATTAGGTTTTGTACTAGTCAAGCTTTGTGGGGCTAGACAAATCCACACTGCTTCTCTAGGCCTCTGTCTGAGGGGATCAGGGCCCACAGTGGGCCCTGGGGAATGCAGAGTGGTTGGGGGAGCAGCTGCCTGGGGAATGGTGGGAAGCTAGCATTCTGGGAAGCTTGGCTGAAATGACCTCTGCATTTAGTAATCAGCAGGCAGGACCTGGAGTGCAATGCACGTGACCAGCAGAGCTGGTGCAAAGGGAAGTGGCTGTGCCTATTTTGCATGACTTGTGGGGTGTGTGGTTACTTGTGAGATTTTTCTTCCTGTCACATATCTCCCTTTCTGGTCTAGTGTGGTGTTCCAAATATCACTAGCAGTCTTTATTTTCCCTGATTTTAAAATGCCTATGGGTCTCAGCATCCTCCATGATCTATCAGGTCTGGTAAGATAAAAGGAGGGAGGGTGAGTGGAATGGATGGAGAGAGAGAGAGAGAGAGAGAGAGAGAGAGAGAGAGAGAGAGAGAG
>OU015755.1:24386636-24409711 GCA_907169655.1 Acomys percivali | reverse complement strand
GTGTGTGTGTGTGTGTGTGTGTGTGTGTGTGTGTGTGTGTGTGTGTGTAGAGAGGGGGGAATAGCAGGGCACAAGTGATCTGAAGGGAAAAAAATGGTTGGCTCTAATTAGGGAGGTAAATACATAAGAAGGAGGGTAAAAAAACAGCAAGAATGTTTTCAAAAGCCACAAGGAATCAAATTAACAAGCCGCTGAAGTCGGTGCATACATATACATATATAGTGTAAATGAAAAAAATTTCCCATCTGGGATGACAGCACTCCCTTCCCCAAGAGCCACAGACCATCTAACAATAACCTCAACTCCAGGCGTGAGAAGCCCTCTTTAGAGTGCATGGTCAGAGAAGTCCAAGACATTCCCCAAACCTTAATGTCTACTTATAGTGCCCTTAGTTGTCCTCCAGAGCTGGAAAGTAAGTCCCTGTTTGCTAAAGATGCCATACACTTTGGACACAGGACACAGAGGCCCCTGAGCTGGATCTGATCTGAGAGCCTCCTCCCCGAGGGCTAGTTTCCATGGTACCAGAAGGGGGTTACACAAGCTTCCAAAGGAGGAAGGCAACCAACATTACTACTAAGATATACTACCTATGAACCACAGCAAAGGCCAGCCCAGCCCAACGACCCTACCAGTACAGCAGTGACATACATACTTTGGTAGAAACCAAGAGCTCTATAATTGGACTCAAGACCTTCTCATTAAGAAGGAAATCATTCATGGTACTGGAAACTTAACCAACTACCCAGGGGCCCTGGAGAAAAAGCTACGACAACCATTTTACTAGATACACATACTCTCTAGCTATATTTTAAACACTGGTCCACACACCCACAGATAAGTGTTGTTCTCACCAGTCATTTGGGAAACTTCTATTTGCAACAGATGGAGATCATTATAGAAAACCACAACTGGATCAAAATGCAGAGGTATGGAGCCCAGTCCTAAACGATCCATCTATAACATAGTAGTGTCTGTACCTAAAGCTCGGGGATCACAGCAGGTGGGACAGAAAGATTGTAAGAGCCAAAAGAACAGGAGGCTTGCTATGAGACTGTGTTTCTTACACAATAAAGTCTCACCAACATGGCTGCCTAAACCTGACCTGAGCAAGGACGGTTCCAATAGACATGCTGATATAGACAGGGGAAAGACCTCAACGCCTCAACCACAACTGCAGACCCTATGAAATAGTGAGAGCAGGAGAAATAGTCTTCCCCAGGGAAGAGCAAACCAACTGATTATCTAATAAAAATACTCAGCCATGAAAAGAAGTAGGGCACATTTTTCTATATTTAGGAACACACACACACACACACACACACACACACACACACACACACAGTGTGGGGCTTCCCAATCTACAGTGGCAACAGTGGTCAAAGTAGCCCACCACAGTGATTATAGCTGCCTCAAGCTGCCTCGCTACCCTGATGGTTCCCCCAACCACAGCTGCTGCTGTGGTGGCCCACTGTGTCACGCCCCCAGCTGCAGCCGCTCATCCCCCACCACAAAGAATCACAGTTGCCCAATACACACCCCCCCAAGAGATATGCCTAGCCCTTGAACGGCAGGCCACTAAAACCTTGAGTGGCACGCTGCCAGTGCCTCTGCCCTACCTGAGCACTGTCAGCCCTTCCTTCCCACCCTGGGGCTGTGGAGACAGGAGACAAAGTGGCAGAAAAGCAAACCAAATGACAACATTTGGTGCCAGTGACTTGGATACTCTTCCCTTGGGACACTGCTCCACCCCAGAGCTGGGATACCTTCCCAGGCCTTGGAGTTGTGGGTTTCCTGGACACTTTTCCACGCAATCAAGAAGGGAGGCCAAACAAACAACACTACACACAAGCACACAAACACATCAAAAAGTAAAGAAAAAGAGACCATGGGTTTGAAAGAGAGTAAGCGGGGAGCACAGGAGAGGATTTAGAGAGAGGAAAGGGAAAGGGGAAGTGATGTAAATATAATTTCAAAAATAAAAATATTAAAAACAAACAGTTATACCTTTAAAAAAAAGACTAAAAAGAAAAAGGAATAGGTCCCTTGTTTGGTGAAACCCTGGAAACAATACTACTCTCCTAGCTCCCAAGTAGCCCTTTATCACATCAGGGACATAACAAATCAGTGATTCCAGGAAGTGATGTGAGGACCACAGGAAACTGAATGCCACCATGTTTACAGTTGTTTCCCCCCCCCCCTCCCCAGTGCTGTGGAGCAGTGAGAACCAATGGGGATTAGGCTCTGAGAGGCTGGAGTCTGTGTCCTGGGGTTGCCAGGCTGACATGCTGTTTGACCTTGAGAGTTTCACCTGAGCTCAAATGCCATGGTCACATCACAAAATGGAGCTAAGAATACAGGTCACTGTAAACACTGAACGAAATGTGGGGTTGTGACAAAGTCATGGCCAGATTAACATAATCTCCACAAGGTATAGGTGTAATGCCCCTGAGTGACTGGGAAAATAATGGAAAGGTAGTAAAATGTCTGAAGTCTATTATTGTTTAGGGGAAAATCCCAACAATTGCATTTTACAGCTGGAGATGGAGGGTCAGAGGATCATGTGCATAGAAACTCCTTGTCTAGGGTATAGTATGAATCAGAGGCTAGTGGTGGTCTGCCTGGCAGTTGGAGCTTCTTACCATTAGGAGGATGTTCTGTGATATGATGTAAGCCTCCGTTTTCACAGTATCAATGACCACCGTCTGTCACTCCATCTTCATCCTTTAGCTCTCCCCCTTCCACTGGTGGGAGGATACAAGGGCAGGGATTGGGCACAGGAAGAGAAATGGAAAAGTGATTGCTCTTAAATGAGCTTGGCATGGACTTCATTGACATTAGGCGAGCAGACTCTGGCTTCTTAGTGATGTCATCTGCTATGTCATAAAGGACAATGGTGTTTACAAAGAGCCCCGACGATGCTGAAAGGACACACATCCCATTTTCGTCGAGTATAGTTGAGACTCTCTATGCAGAAAAGGAAAAGAAAAAGACAATGCCTGGAGTCCGTAGGATCTAACCAGTGTGTGTTGTGAACATGCACACACATGTGACTGAGGGGGCATGGGGTGAGCATGTAAGTGTCTGTGCCCAAGTGAGCTGGCATATGTGCCATGCCCTCTGTTCTCTTGGGCTAAGATTCCTGAGAACAGCAGAGGGGGACCGAGAGGAATTGAGCAAGAAGGAAAAGCAGATGAAAGATAGTGCTGTCAAAGTAGTCAACACTGGAGGCCTTTGGAATGATTTGGTTCAGAGATGGGATAGGGACCACTAACCCGGGTGTTGATAGCCTCTGCGTCTATACACGCTCACGCTTCAGAGCGGCTGCAGTGGTTTGGATGTTAACTGTTTCCCCAAAGTCCACATATTAAAGGCTTAGTCTCCACAGTGACTCTATTGGGAGGTTGTGGAAGTCTAAGGAGGAAGTGTCTAGAGGAAGGCCTCAAGGTCACTGAGGGCATGCTGCCCTTGAAGGAGTGTATGGCCCTGGTCCCCTACCTTTCTCTTTCACTACCTGACTCCTGGCCTGAGCATGCATTTTATCACATGCTTCCAGAGGCTCAAGAAATGATGCTATCCCTGCCCTCACACCCCACCTTGGACTGGGAGCTCAAAAACTGTGAGCCAGAACAAACCCTTTTTATATTTTGAAGTTAATCAGTGATTTCGCCATAGTAATGCAAAGCTGACTAACACACAGCGGCTGGCCATACTGCCATGGGCATTTCAGAGGTAGAGAGTGTAGAAGCCTCCTGGGGGTGATGTGGAGAGTTCCAGAGAGTTCCAGAGAGTTCCAGAGAGACAGAGAGAGAGAGACAGAGAGAGAGACAGAGAGAGAGAGACAGAGAGAGAGAGACAGAGAGAGAGAGAGAGAGAGAGAGAGAAAGAGACAGACAGAGACAGAGAGAGAGACAGAGACGTGTAGAAAGGCAAAGGCTTTCTCCCTATGTTTTCTTACAGTTGGTAGCTTAAGCAATGGAGGACAAAGAAACTGTGAGTCAAAAAACAAAAACAACACAAAATAAAACAAAACAAGGCAAAAAAACCCTCATGAGACCTATCCTTTTACCAGGACATTTGTTTTCACTGTTGAGACGTCATTCATGATGTTACTTAAAGTGTGTTCTATGCGTTGGTATCTGAGTTGAGGCCTGATAGGTTTTGTTCAAGCCTGGAACTGTTTCAACCTGTTCCAAGCTAATTGTAATATCAAAAGAGTGACATTGGCCAGGGTCTCCTAGATGCTGGAGAGTGTACTAGAAGAAGCAGGAGGTCATGAATGTAACATGAGTTCTTGTCCTTAAGAAAGTATTGTGGCACCGTGGGGGAGCTGGCTTGTGCCAGTCGGGAGGTGGTAAAGCTCATTTTAGTTCAGCCTCTGAGCTGTGTGGCCTCAAATCACCACATCGCGGGGCCACATACTTACCCTGTAAGCATCAAGACAGGGATAAGAGTAACTTTCCCTACGGGACTGGCATCAGAATCAAAGGAGACAATGAATGCGTCTTACAGTTTTGTCGCTGGGAAGAGAAACCATGACCAATGCAAGTCTTATGAAGGAACTCATTTAGCTGGGGCTGGCTCATGGTTTCAGAGGGCTAGCCCATTATCATCATGGTGAGAAGCATGGCAGCACGCAGGCGGACATGGTGCTGGAGGAGCCAAGAGTTCGACATCTTGATCCGAAGGCAGCCAGGAGGAGTCTGTGTTTCATCCTGTACTTAGCTTAAGCATTTTAAGACCTCAAAGCCCCGCTCTGCAGTGACACACTTCCTCCACTCCCCATTGACCAAGCATTCAAACACAGGAATCTATGGGGCCAGATCCAGTCAAACGACCACGGAATATAAACGGACTCTTAGCCCTGGCACTTGTTTAAAATGGTGGCTCTAAGAAGCAGGTGTGAGGTGCTCTGTGGTGGTGACTGTGCAACTGCCATGCTCGATGCAGGAGGACAAGAGAAGATGCATTAGAAGGAGAAACAAACTCAGGAAGCTGGCTTCTGAGGAATAGTTCTTATAAAAAAAAAAAAAAAAGGAGACCTGCTCACGTGAGGGAAGGCTTGATTGACGTTAACAGATGTACCCTTGTTTCTGGGCAATCTCTAAAAGATGGCAGCAACTCTCGGATTATTTTTTAAATGATTAGTCATTGATTTTCATTGTTAGTGTAAGAATCACTGTTCCCTCATTTTTGGAAATAACTTTTTAAGCGCATGCCATGTGATAGTCTTGACCCAGCAATTCCCTTTTAGGCATTCACTCTTCGGTAATAGTTAAGTGGAGACAGGTATGCCCAAAGGCTTGCTGCAGTAGTCTACAGCAGTGGCAATCGGGAAGGCATTTTAGTCTTCTCCACCAGGGAACAGGTACGCCGCACTGTGGATTGCAATGACAAACGCAGCTCTCTGAGTTTTAGCATTGGCAGTAAGATCTATAGAGACACTAAGTCATGGGCTTACTATCTAGCAAGGAATGGGCCCACTATCTGGCCTTTTGACATGTGACATAATGTTGTCACCTATAAAGTTGACACTTGAGAACCATTTGAGTTTCAAAAAAGTCATATTAAAAAACCCTAAAACATGTTTATTTATTGTGTGTGTGTTGTGTGAATGTGTATGTGGTGTCTATGTGTGCAGGTGCATGAAGGCCAGAGGAGAACATCTCACATCTGGCTGTTTCACCAGCTTCCTTTTCTTACTCCCAGCACAGCAAGTGCTCTGTGGTTTTGTGCTGGGCTGCACTCATCATAGATAATCTTGGTCAAATGCCCATGGCCTTTGGATCAGCCTGCTAGAGTATGATTCCAGTTGTGTGGATGTTGTCATAGGTATCTGCATGTGTGAGCAGAGAAATGGGCCCCAAGAGCATCGACAGGAGCTGGCTAATGTTAAACTGAGATATGATGCATTATTTCAAGCGAAAGAACATTGTTGGGCACTGTAAAGATGAGAAGGAGGGACCTGCATCTTCTTCACAGGAATAGCCTCGCTATAGTTTTAATGTATATCGATTGTAAATTTTGATTTCGAAGTGACAGTACTAATTTTATGAAAATAGCACGGTCACTGCATAAAAGCCTAAATGGGGTCATTCATATCTATTTTTCTTGACTTATGGCTATTGATTTAAAATATAGCTTTTAGTCATGATTATTGAATATTGATTTCCCCATTTTCGTATGCTTTTACATCAATCTCCCTGTTCACATCAAAATCGATGTCTGGGTGACTTATCAAAGTTTTTTTCTCCCTGGTCTTTGGTCCTCCGTAACCTTTTCTTTTTCTATAAGTAAAAATTGAACATGCTCTTGCTTTCACGTCTTGTGCTGTTGACCTTTGTTATATCATCGCTGTTATACTGATACCCCATGTCTTAGCCAACCCAGTCCACACTCAGAATCCATGCATTAGGTGTCCCAGGGCCACTGCAGTCTTCCCTGGTGTCATGCTGAAGAACCCTGCATTCTAGGCAGCCAGGAAGCTGGGAATCCTTAGAGTTTATATATATATATATATATATATATATATATATATATATATATATATATATATATATATAAATCTCCCATAGAGCTTGCTAGACAAGTGAGTCTCGAGAAGGAAACCAGGCCAAAAGAGAACACAGCCCTCTTTCTGTTGCAGCTTATGAGAGTGTTAGGTTGGGGACAAGCATGAGTTGGCCAGGTTTTGTGCAGGAAAGACAGTTAGAGAGAAAGCACAGGTACGAAGGGTGGAGCTGCACAGCTTCAAGCTGCAGAACACTTGCCTTGGTTCCCTTGACAAAGGTGACTGACTTGCAATTCAGAGTTTTTTCTTTTTTCTTCAGTTTCCTTGTGGATAAGATGCTAGTGCATATCCCACTGGGTTGTGTGAGGACCTAATGAGTTAATATTGCAAAGTGGGTGAGAATAAAAGAGAGAGGAGAGGAGGGGGAGGGAGGGAGGGAGGGAGGGAGGGAGAGAGAGAGAGAGAGAGAGAGAGAGAGAGAGAGAGAGAGAGAGAGATCTGTGGTCTTTGGTTTGAGGGGCCATTTTGTTACATATAGTTTATATGTTTTTATTTTTCTTGCCCAGATCAAAAGCTTTTTAGTAGTTGCTTTTCTGTTAAGTTTATCTGATGGGACAGAAGGTTGTTTCCTCTGAGCCCAGGTTCTCTTTCCAGTTTCTCCCTCCTTCTTGTGGAAAGTCAACGGCAGCTGTCAGTGGGCCCTTGGCCCCACGGGCCTTGTGAATAACTCCTGCTTACTGCGGATGGACGCTGTACCAAAGATTTCCACAAAGTTTAGTCTACTGCTCCAGTGGGCTCTGAAGGCTGGAGTAGGCGAGGCTGGTGAGCTTTGCTCTAACCAGTACAGGTGTCCTGGGAACTGGTGTCTGGGCAGGGGCTTGGGCTTGGATTTGGGGAGCTTGCTGCTTGCTGTCTTATAAGTCACGACTATTCAGTAGGAGGTCACCCAATGCCTATCTGGAAGAGATGAACACAGTGCCGCTCACAAGTGGGGGCCAGCTGACTCTGGAGGGACATGGGGCGGACAGGACAATGCTCAGGTCTGTAGTGAATTAGTGGGATAGGCAAGGCTGGGAACACTCCTATGGGAATTTGTGACTGAGCAGGAGATGCTGAAGGGACCAGAGGATAATTAACAAGTTCTGGGCTCCTCCTGCCTGCGCTGGGAGCTAGGTGATTTGCAGACATTATCTCATTTGATCTTGGTAATGACATTGTGAGTCAGCTAACTTCACTCCTGTTTTCACGAGGAGACAGGGCCTCTGAGCAGTTAAGGAACAAAGAACATGTCCAAGGTGACACAGAGGAGCGTGAAAGCATAGTGACCCTGGGGACTGGAAAAAGGGGAGAACATTGTTAATAAAAAAGTTATGGGTAATTCTCTGCTGGTGAATCCATTGTAAATTCGCCACCCTTCTTTGACATAAAAATCAAAGATTTAAAACTTGGGAGGGGGATTTTTATTTAGCTCAGCCCCTCGTCAACCAGTGAGGAAAGTGAGGAGGAACAATTTAATTGTAGCAGAGGTGCAGATAATGTGAGGACAGGGGCTGGCTGGGGTCCTGAGGGAGGAACTCTGTGTTTGAGGAGGAGAGAGGCTTCAGTGAGGTGACCCCACCCTTCCAGGCTTCTGCTCTCCAGGGCCAGTTGTGAGAGTGCTAGTTCCCTAACTCTGGAGAAAACGGGATGTCAGATGAGATGTGATTCTTTCTTCTCCAACAGCTTTCTTCTTCAACAGATTCTTGCTTCTTTACCAGCTCCACGACGTGACTTCTAGCCCAGGGAAGAAGAGATGATACTTGGCCACGCTGATGTCTTCAAGCCTCCAGGAGTCCATCTGGCTGGGGACATGAGCCCCCAGGCCTGTGTCTGAGGAGAGCCATCCCGCCCCCACCCCCACCCCCATAAACACAGCTTTTCTGTGTTGCTGATCTACATTGCTGCTCTTGTGTAGAGGGCCTTGGGAATGGCTCCTGGTTAGATAAGGAGAGAGAATACAACACAGTGTATTTCAGCCCTTGTCTATAAGGCAGGAACCCCCTGGGACATTTTAAGCCTGCCATTCCACCTGCCTTGATTTCCCCTGCTAAGAGGTCTACTCACCCAGGTGCATGAGGCAATATTTATTAGTCTTAAGGTGTGGAGCCATGTGTCCCATCCTGAGTCGAAGGGAAATGGGTTCCTCACTGCCTGTGGCCCACACGCAAGGCCCTGGCCACCTGAGCAAGCCTGCTTTCTCAGCATTCGGCAATCACAGTCTTTTCTCCACTCTATATGGTTAGGTGAGTGAATTTAGAACCACTTGTCAGGACCTGATCGTTGTAATGGCAGAGACATAAACTAGGTAGACATGAAAAGCATTTTTTTTTTAAAGCTACATTGCCTTCCTCTGAGCGTGTTACATATCCTCCTGTAAAACATGCTACCATGTCATACATGACTCACACACACATTTATTCTGTTCATGCATTTGTTGTCAAGCATTCTTTGTTCTCAGACCCTTAGTAAAGAAGCCCCTGCTTTCCTCCTGCATCCACACAGGCCCTGCCTTGTGGCCGGTTACACGGAAGTCGTCTGCAGATTTATGGCTTGTCCTGGTTTTCAGCTCCAAGGGTCCTTTAAAGTTAATCCAGGCCTGCCACAGTCCTCAGATGCCCACTTAGAGGCTTTAAACCTGCAGAAGCAGACCATGTGTATCCCACCCCACTCCCTACTCGCTGCAGATGTTAGATTGGATGATGAATCTTTGGGATTTCAAGAGATTCTGGCTTAATGACCCAGCTCTGGCTCATGTCTATAAAAGCCAGGGAACCTTAGCTAAGCTAGTCAGAACAGCTGGCTGGGAAATCCACAGAGAAATGCATCTCAGCACCTCAGGGAGGAGGGGATGAATGGAACAGAGGTATGTCTCCTGTGAGCAGCCCCAGAGAGTTGAGGCAGCCCCCTATTAAGGACCCAGAAAGCAGGCTTTGCTTGGATCAGCCTCCTTTTCTCCCCCCCCCCCCCTAGAGAGCTGGGGACTCTACTGGATAAATCCAGAAATCATTTCCCTTTCTAGTAAAAGGACACCTCATCCCAGTGGGGAAGAAGGGAATCAAAATTGTGTGAAGTCCTCGGTTTCCTAGGGCAGAGTGGCCAGAAGTGGCACACCGGGGAGCTGCCACGGTTCAGGGTGGTTCTGCAAAGTCTTGGCTTGGCCACTTGGTGGTTCGTGACCTCTCTGAGCTTCAGCTGTCTTCGCTATGGAGCTGTGATGAGGACTGAAGGTGGTGCTTTTGGAGGGTGTGGCAGAGGGCGGGGCCTTGGTGTTGTGAAGCAAAAGTGATTATAGCCATATCCCAGGTGTGTGAGGAGAGGTGCAGAGATTTGGACAGGGGACCCCACTGAAGGTTGCAGAGCAATGACAGTGGGCCAGGCTCTCTTCAATTCTGCCTGTTGCTGATTCTCAGTCTCTGGGAACTGAGATTCTTTTCAGGGTTTATTGTGTATTTTGCCCCTGCCCTGGGGGCTGCCTTTGTCATGTGGGGGCTAAAGATGGAGCCACTTCCCCTAAAGCACCAGAAGCAAGGCTTGCTGTCCACCCCCACACAGGCTCACGGCTCCAAAGCAAGACCAATGCTCTTCCAGTGTGAGCAGAATTGCTATTTTAACAGAAATCCTGGATTTCCCAGTAGGCAGGTGGACTCGCATTTAGCTGGTTGGCTGGCCGGGGGGCCAGGTGCTTCTCCCTGACTGTCCTGAGGCTCTGTCCTCTCCCGTTACCCACAGCCCCTTGTTTCTGGGATCTTGCTCACATTGTATGGCTCTTTAGCAACAGGAACAAATGGCCTTATAGAGGTTGAAAGTGGGGAAGTCTGGGTACCTCCTCTCCCTAAGGTAGGAGCTGCTCTGTCTTCAGGAAGCTAATAGGATCTGCTTTTACTAAAAAAATAGCATTTCAGCTGTAACCAATTGTCAGATGGGTCACTTCCTGCCAACTTGCCTGGCTTTCCAGAGTGGCTCAGTTCAGGAAGGACCCCAATGTCTGACATTAGACTTGGTCTGTCCTAGGTCAGATTCAGGGTGCTGTAGCAGAAGGAAAGTTCTGGCATCTGCACAGGCAGAGGGAATTACCCATGTCATGGCTTTTAGGTGGTGAGGAAGACCAGAAAGTGCAATGGAATGGAAAAATGCCTTTGTGGGGCCAAGCCTGGCACCAGGTACTTTATAAACATTACTTCCATAATTCCCAGGATGACTGGATAAGATATCATTAATTCAAACATGAATTAATGACCAGATAACCAAGGGTGAGAGATGTAAGTTTTTAATTAACTCAAACATAAATTAAGTTTTTAAAATTAATTCAAACATGAATTATTTAATTAATTCAAACATGACTAAGAAACTAAGGGACAGAGAGGTGAGGGACTAAGATTCATTCACTCATCCATCCATTCATTCATTCAACTACAACTGTCTTTGTACGGGTTTCACTGAAGCCTTGCTAAGGCAGAGGTTCCATTACATCTGAGCTATGGAGGAGTTATTTTAAGAGGTTCCTGTGAGGAGGTGAGGGAAACAGGAATGGCAGGGAAAAGAGCTAAGCAAGGACAAGGTTCCAGGCCTTCATTAGAATCCGAGGGCCCTTTTATAGCAAAAACAACACTGTAGAGTTGCTATATCTAGAGACGGGAGACTGGGCTCTTGTGTCCCTGTATTTACCTGTCATTAGGTCCTGAGGTTGATGCTGTAGCCTCCCAATGTCTCTGAGTGAGGCACTTCCTGTCCTCCAAAGATGGCCCCCTAGAGAGAGGCACAGGTATGAGCTGACACCACCAATAGGGAACTGGAGGTGAGTGACTAGGTACCTCAGTCTGCCTAGACTGAGGGACCCCTGCGGTTCAGGACTTTTTACTCTGAAAATGGGAAAGTCCTGGGAACCTGAGACACTGGAAAAGTGAGATGCGAATTGTTTATACTTGCTGACAAGGATGGGGCAAGTGGGGAGCTGACACAGCTCACCATGTTGGTTAATGGCTTTGCATTACTTTTCTCCTTGCTGCCATCAAATACCTGGCAAGTAGCAAACTATGGGAAGAGAGTTTTATTGTGGCTCACAGTGCAGGAAGTAGAGTTCATGAGGGCTGCGGGTGGGGGCGGGGTTACTTTGAGCCTGTGGCAGGGGCAGCTTGCTCACACCTGGGTGAACCAGGGAGCGGAAAAAGATCGAATGCTGCTCTTTTTTTTTTTTGTTCTCTTCCTCTTAGCTAGCTAACAATCCCAGCCCACGGGATGGTGTAGCCCACACTTAGGGTAGGCTCTCCCACCTTAGTTAAAACCTCTTTGGGAAAGCCCTAAAAGGCACACTCAGAAGCGTGTCTCCTAGGGGATCCCAAATCAGTGGTGTTGGTAATGAAGATTAATTCTCACAGCGCTGATGTGTGAAATCTTGCTTGTGATGTGATGCAGTGATCAGAGGGTCTAGTCTCTGAGGTCCAGATTTGAGCTGGGGAAGCCTACATATGTGAGCATGGCTAACCTGGGCACAAGGAGGCTCTGGGTGCCTTGGAACTCAGGCCAGGAATGCTCAAACCAGAATTCAGAGGTGGAGTATGTGGAGGAGACCCATTTCCCAGAGGGAGCGATGGCCTGTAAAGATGTGGCAGCTGGGCAGACTTAGCCAGGTGAAGATCCCAATCAGTACTCCAGTCAGGGAAATCACAGCTGTAAAAGACTGAGGGTCAATGAGGAAAAACCATGAAGTGTCCAATCACAGACTTGGGACTGCCTCGTGCATAATGTCATTCATGTTGAGAAACAAAATGCTAACATTGCTTATGACGCAAAAGAGCTTTTCATCTCATGATTGTGGGGGGTGGGGTGGGGGGGTGTCACTATTTGAGAGCATTATATATAGCAGAGTGGTTCTGATTCAGGGTCTCTCCTGAGGATGCAGACAAGGCATTGCCCCCATGAAAGTGGATGTTGAGACTAGGGCTGGAGGCCCCCCCACTTCTGCTGTGTCTCATTTAATGACTGTGGTCAAGGATCTTCGGTTCTTCTTTGGCTGTTGGAAGGCGCCCCGAGGTATATATACCATGTGGTCCTTTCTACAAGTCTGGTTGACAGTTCTCTACCATGGCAGTTGGCTTCTCTTAGTGCAGGTCACCCAAGAGAAGGCAAGGTGGACACAGCAAAGCTTTGAAGACATACACTGATGCATCACACTCTGATTTCCACCAGTCTCTCCATCAGAATCAAGGCACGGATGAAGTACCACACATCAGGAGAGGAGAACTAGGACTCATCTTTGAAGGAGAGCACGTCAAGTAGTCAGTGAACATATTTTACGTCCACTATACCTTAGATTTGAGTGGACTCAAGCATAGAGCAGAGTCTGCCATCCTTTCCCTCACATCTGGGGCTCTGTCTCTCACAGTGACATCTTCCTACCCTGGTCCCTTAGGAGTCACCTAATAATGCTGACAGAGGGAGAGTTCCCCCAGACCATGATGTCTATTACATGTGGTGAAGGTAGTGAACAACTCTTAGAAAAATAACAAGCGGTGAATGTGATGCTTCTTGGCTGGGGTTTTAGTTCTGGGATGGTAGGAATGCTGGCTGGTATGAGAGAGCTGGCATCAGCGAAAGACACAGCTAGAAAGAGCCTAAGGATGTGACGCTGGAGGCCTCCCATCCCACACAGAGGAGCCAGTATCCATCCTGAAACAACAGCATAAGAACAAGGGCATGGCATGATCATGTCTGTTTGCGGAAAGATTACCATGGTGGCAATTGAGGGCCGGATTCAGGCAGGCTGTTGGAGACATGAGTGCTGGCTCACGGACTATTTCAGGGATACGTTTAGAAAAAAAAAAATTAGTAAGAATTTTAAATGTCATCAGTTTGGTAGAATTTTACTTAGCCCTGCTTGGATGCTGGGAGAAGATTCCAGGTAGGAAAAATTTCCCAGGCTGTTCGTCAGCTACTTGTTAGAATACCGTGGCTGTTCCTGCAAGGCCCCAGTGGCCCCCCACTTACTCTGTGAATGTTTATGAGCCACTTAGATATGTCAGCAGTTAAGCCAAAGGAACGAGTTTGTTATGGTAAAGTGTCAGGCATCCTGGCAGGTTAGTGGGGAAGATATTTTTGGATAGGAAAGATAACTGTTTTCTTGCCCTACGCAAACAAACAAACAAACAAAAAACGAAAAAACCAAACAACAAAAACAAAAACAAAACAAAACAAACCAAACAAAAAAACCTGTCTTCTCCCACGATAATTAAATGGTCTTCTGTTTTTGTATCTTTTAATATTTCATCCTCTCACCCCCTAACTGTGATGCTGTCTCATGAACATTGAGAGCCTGGCCTTCTGAGGATGACTGGCAAGCTATATATGGCCTTAACAGCAGTTCCAGGCTTATAAAACTGAATAAAGTAGGGCACCACCGGTATCCAGGATGGCCGTGGACAATGTCCCAGGCACTCCTAGTGTTTCCTAAGTGGTCTCCCCTTTGAGTCTCACAACGGCCTCTCAAGTGGGCACTGCCCAACACTCCCTTCACTGCCGGGAAAACTGAGTCCTGAAGAAGTCAAGAACATGGGACAGAGTCACAGACTGGGCAGGGGTGGTTGCTGCTGTGTTGCTCAGTCTTCACTGACACAATGAGTCTAGAGCAGGAAGGAGCTCTGGACACAGATCTGTGACTGTGCGCCACATCCCGGCATGCTCTGTAGCAGGCAGTGGTGTGTGCTTGTGAGCTAGACACCTGGGAACGTTTTGTTCCCTATGAGTCTCCAGCCGGGGGGGGGGGGGGGGCAGGATTTCAACCATTGTCACTTCCCCTTGGGGAATATCTGATTAGAAATAGGACCGAAAAGACGGGAATAATATTACCCAAACCAAAACAACGCATCCCCGGAAACCACACCAACAACAATAATGAAATCAATGATATAATATGTTAGATAGGGGATTATAGTAGTATGTCCTATTTCTTTTTCCTCAGCCCTGAGAAGAGGCTCTGAGAACATTATTTTACTTTATTCTTAACTTTGTATTGATTCTTTGAGTTTCACATCATGTACCTCAAGTCCTACGTATCTCCAGCCCCTCATATCTGCAACACCTTCATCCTTGCAACACCCTCCAAATAAAAACACACACCCACACACAACAACAACAACAAAGCATAGAACACATCTATCTCATCAAGGAAGCTGTAGTATGTCACAGTATGTCCCACAATATATCCCTCTGTCCATACAGCTTCACTTCCAAATAGTCATTGCAATCTTCGGGTTCAAGATCTCTTGCTTCTATGACATCATCAATATTGGATCTTCATTGGGACTTCTCCTGGCTATCCCGTTGTCCTATGTCATGGAGCTCCTGCAACTTTGGATCAGCAGGACTGGCCTTTCCACACATCCCAACCGTTCACAGATGATAGAGATTTTGTGTGGGCCAATTCAGAGCCCTGGATCTGGGTCTGGGTGTAGATGAGCCTGTCACTGCAGTAGCTCTCCTTATCCCCACCACCAGGTTGAGCTCTCTAGCCCTATTCTGGCTAGGCCACCCACTGCTGCCATCAGCAGGAGGCAGGGTCAGCTCTCAGACTCTCATAACTTCAGGATCAGCTTACCAGCCAGTTCCACTGTGCTGCCCAGTCAAGGCACAGGACCCACTCTCCCAAGTGCTGCAGCCTGCAAGGGGCTGGGTTAGCTCTCCTGCTCTCACACTCTCAGGGCTGGCTTATCCATACCTTTGTATTTGAGGCCAGCTCCACCGTATTTCCCAGGTGAGGTGCAGAGCCTTTTTTCCCAACTGGTACAGCTAGTGAGGGGACAGGCTAGCTCTCCCTCTCTCATGCCCTTGGAGCCATCGCTCCCAAGCAGGTGGTGGTGGTGGGAGAAGTAGAGAGGTAGAGTCGGGGGAAGAGGGAGAGGGCATCATCCACCTCTCTGTACTTATACTACCTCACAGCAAATGAGATAAGTGGCCAGCTGACCTGTGCTCTTGCCCTCGGGCCAGCTCACATGCTCTCCCTGTGCCGGCTCTACTGTGCTGCCCAGGTGAGGAACAGAGCTTGCTCTCCTAAGTGCTGCAGCTGGTGAGAGACAGGGCCTGTTCACCTGCTCTCATGAGCTTACTGCCAGTTCTTCCAGCTGCTGCAGGTGGTGAGGGCTGAGGGGAGGAAGCTTTACCCCTGCGTCTACACCACCTCACAGCTGATGAGTGGTGGAGCCAGCTCTCTTCTCATTTCTCCCTTGGGGATGGCTCACCAAGCCCTCTGGACTAGTGCCAGCACTACTGTGCTGTCAAAGGGATGGGCAGGGCCCACTCTCTGGAGTGCTGCAGCTGGCAACAACCAGGGCCAGCTCACCTGCTCTCCCAATTGCCTCAAGTGGTAAGGTATGAAGGGGTGGAGGGCATCTTCAGGGCAGAAGAGTGGCCCCTTCTCTCTTGCTCATGCCCTCAGGGTTAGCTTATTCCCCCAACCACCCCCTGAGGGCCTAATCTACAGTGCTACTTAGGTACGGCGCTCACTCTCCCAAGTGTTGCAGCTAGTGAGGGGCAGGGCTAGCTCTCCCAAACTCATGACCCGGTGGACACCTTTCCTCACTCCCAGAGTTGGCAAGGAGCTCGCCCAGGGGAGGGCGCATCTCCTCTGTGCCCATGTCACCCCACAGCAGAGGAGTGGCAGAGTCAGTTCTTCCACGTTCATGCCCTCAGGGCTGGCTCACCCATGCCCCCGTCACCAGGGCTAGCTCCACTGTTCTACCTGGGTGAAGTGCGGGGCCAGCTGAGAGATGGGGCCAGCTCTTTAGAATGCCACAGCAAGTGAGAGTATGTGCTCATGTTTTTTAGTGGTAGTATTGCACAGCCATGGACTCAGACATGGCTCTCAGCAGCAGTTTGGGCCGAGACCTCATCATAGCCCCAGGTGGCAGGACTGGCCATTCACAACAGGCTCCAGTTCCACTTCTTTTCATAATACTCAAGCTGCTCCACTTCTCTTTCCCTTCTATGTGAGCACCACCTAGTCACACATTGTGGTGGCCATGCCTGCAGGTTGGCCACCCAGCTGATAGGCCCCTAGGTGACATGCTTCATCCACACCATGTGGAGTGGCGGCAAGCAGGTGTCTATGGCCCACCTGTGACTTGTGCTGGACGGCAGTTCTGTGGGTGGCACAGTGGTCTACAGGTCTCTGTCTGTCTTCCTACTCCTGATCTGTTCTGCTTGGATTTGATTTGCATAAGGCAGCTTTGGCCACCAAGCCAGGTATCAAGTTAGCATGAACAAAGGGCTGCCATTTGCTCTGTCCCTCACTTATATAAGAATAACACCACAAACAGTGTGTCTCTGCCATTGCCCATTGTCACACGCATCTATTCCTTTGATAGCAGATGTGCCATGTGGCTGGTGTTGGGGCTGTGGGACTGGCTCATCTCTTTGCAGGAGACTTTAAGAGTTAGTGTGTGATTAGAAGTGCCTTCTCCTTGGCTGTGGTTCCCAGCAAGGTCACAGAAGGTCCATGCCATGTCAGCCTGTCTCAGGGTAGAGGAGAGATAGATGGTCAGCAGGAGAGACATGGTGACACATTTCTTATCTTATGGTGTTGATTGTAGGTTGTCAATTCTTAGATACTAATCTACCAGACCATGACTGATCTAGAAAGTCTCTCTGACCGAGGAGCCCTGTGTTTTCCTCTTAAAGAAATTGCTGTGAGTCTCAATTGTAGGTGAGCTAGAGGACAGATATTGCAGCTAGGCTGTGACTAGACACATGGATCACCTCAAAGTCACACAAACTGAAGAAGAATGAAAATGGAAAAGCAAAGTAAAGTCTTAATGGCACTTGAGAAAAGCAGGAAGATTTAAGTTTTCAGAGTTTCTCCATCTGTCATAGTTTTCATGCAGAACAGTGACAAAAACAGTATGTGACAGGTTTTCTTTTCCAGGGTAGCCTTGACAATATCTGCCATTCCATCTGCTCTTCTGCAGTGTGACCTTGGCATGCCTCCATCAAGAGCTGGTGCTCATTTCTACATCCTAGCATCTTGGTGGGCTGTGGCTGCTCTGACCAGGAGGATAAGAAGCATTGCCGCCTAGCTCTTGAATGAGTCAATAGTTGTGAAAAGCTTCCCCATCCTGTCTGTCATTTTCCAGCCTTTATGTAGAGAAGTCTGACTACTCTCAGATTGCAGTTGACAGAAGGTCCAAGATGAATGTTTAGGCTCTAGGATGAAATGTCATTACAGAACTGAATCTCCATAGTGAAGGCCACAGCTGATGTCATGCAGGCTAAGATGAAGTAACCAGATGAGTTCTTGTCAACTTCTTAGGATACTTAATCATGAGTGAAATGAATGGCTGTTTGAACTACTGTCTTTTATGGACAAAATACAGACAGACAGCAATCTATGCCTCTATTCTATCTATCTATCTATCTATCTATCTATCTATCTATCTATCTATCTATCTATCTATCTATCTACCATCTATAATAATCAACAACAAAACCCAGGATGGTGGAGGGAATGTTAGTTTTCTCACAGCTGTGATGAATAACTGCAAGAAACAGCTCAAAGGGGAAGAGGTTGACTCCGGCTTACGCTGTCAGTTCCTGATCACTTGCCTCTGCTGTTCTCTGGCTAGGAGGAAGCAAATGATGGCGGAGAACGTGTGGAAGAGGTGCTCATTGCGTGGAGGCTGGAAAAAAGAGCGGGATAGAGAAAGTGAGGAGGGAGTGACATCCCTTCACAGGTATGTCTTCTACAGCCTGCTTCCTGTCGCCAGCCTCTGCGTGCTCAGCTCACCACCTCCTGTTCGAGCACCAGCAGCTGGGGACCAAGCCTCTGACACACAAAACTGCATGGGACCTTGCACACTTGCACACTCACTCCAGCACAGAAGACTCAAGCTTGTTTTGTTATTAAAGACAAGGAAATGGGTGTTGTGACAGTGAATGATTTTCTTGGGGTGTTAGGAGCAGGGAAGACTAGCATGCAGGTGTCCTGACTGTCAGGCCAGCTCAGGGCTTTCCCCCAACAAACCATGGTCTGCCACATGGGATGCTTTAGGTGTACCCTACAGGAGAAATAAAATACAATGAGGGGCTTGCTTCAGGCCATCCCAGGCATCTGAGACACCTAACACACAAGACCCTTGTTCCCTGACTCCTCAGTCTAGTGCTGTCGTCTGCAGGGTCTGGTTTGATCAGTATTCATGCCCAAGAGGAACAGCTGAAGTGCTGACATGATAAAAACATATTTTGTTGTCTTTGTTTCTTGGTAATACTCTGTAAAAGCAAATGGCAATTCTCAAAGGAATATTAAATAAAAAGCTATAAAATAATCTCTGCCGCAGGCAGAGCATTTGCAGGGAGATTTGCTGTGTGATGGTTGTACCGTTAGGACCAAGGGAGCCAAGAAGCAGAAGAAGCACAGGATTTATATCTATGGTGGGGGTTCCCCGACCCACCCCAGATATCCACTTTCTCCAGTTTGAAGCTTTAAGACCACACTATTATATATACTAAGGCAACAGTCTCCCAACATAAGACAGTTCAACTTACCATTTTCTATTCTAAGCTGGATAAACTTGGAGACCATGGCGCACATTTTGAATATTTTTTTCTAGGCTAATCATATTTGACACAACACTCTCTCGTGAAGCTGGGCAGTGGGAGGGGGGTTTGCAGCTCCCTGTCAGCCATGCAGTCATGCAATCGCCAGGAGAAACAATGGGCTCCTGTGTACTGTGTTGTCAGGGATTATGTTTGTGTTTGGTGTCTCATCATGTTTCCAGTGAATTACGTGCTACATGCAGTTCTTTGTTAGACAATAGGCTTTGTGTTAAGTCAATGTTCTGAACCTGTTTAAAGGAAGCTCAGCTAAGTTGGGATGTCTGGTGGGTTCTGTGTCTTAAATACATCTTTGGCTCATAGAATCTTTAACTTGGACTGGATTTATTGGAAGTATAAGCCCACTGTAAATTGAAGAGGATCTGTATAACCATTACACACTTAAAATGTACATATGCATACTTATGAGTTATCTAATGGCATAACCATTTTATTGAATGGATTAAGCTCCCATCACTGCTTTCAAATGCCGCCTGTCAGATCTCTTCACTGTCTCCATGATGTTACCTCCCAAAGATTCCATAAGTCTTAGTCTCTTGTCAGTTACAATGATCTCATTTTCGTGTGTCAAAACGACTCATCAAACTGAAATACAAAAATTGAATATTATCTCACGTCTCCCATGCTTTCCAGTTAGAGTGGCCCAGATATCTAGGGATCTCTAAAGAGACAGGACATGGTGACTTCTCCCTCTTCCTAGCTGTCATCTGGCCTTCCTGTACCACTGACTCCTGAATGAATTGCCATGCCCTTGTACTGATGGGTTTCTCACATGTAACACTTTTTGGAGCTTGATTCCATCGGGAAGACTAGAGCTGAGTCCTGTGACGTCCACTCGACACACCAGAACTGCACACCCTTGCTCCTCTTAAAGTGGCAATACAGAGAGTCCAGCTTCATCGCATTTCTCCTTGTGCAAACTGAGTTTGCATAATTTCCCAGGCAAGAATCGATCATGAGTTTCTAGACTATGTTCCAGACTCCCAGAGGGACATTATCAGTGTCTGAAAACATCTCCCCTTTGTGCAGGGATCAAGTAACTACTGGCATAATCACTGCTATCACAAACCACCCCAAACCCAGCCACGTGTAAATATGTGCATTTATTCTCATCATCATGGGTTGCAGTCTAACCAGCACAGCTTGGCCTTGCTGAAGCAGCTTGGTGAAGCTGTGGTTCTGTTTGGTCTTGGCTCTTTATGGCTGGGCTCAGATCAAACTGTGTCTCTCCATCGCGACCAGTGTTCTCAACTTTCCTAATGCTGTGACCCTTTCATATAATTCCTTCATGTTGTGGTGACTCCCGCTTCCCCCATCCCACCATGAAATTATCTCCATTGCTACTTCAGAACTGTAGTTTTGCTACTCTTATGAATTGTAATGTGAAGATCTGTGTTTTCCGATGGTCTCAGGCGACCACTGTGGAATGGTCATCAACCACAGGTTGAGAGCTGTAGATCTACACCAAAGATGAAAACTGACAGCTACCCCATGGACATAGTGCCTAGGAGATGTCAGAAGTTCAAAGCAACAAACCTTACCCTCCACACACAACTTTAGCCTCTGCTCATAGCGCACATACCCTCAGCAAGTGCTATGACTGTGTCCAGGTCCCAGGGACCCAGTGGTGGGCATGTTCTGTTTGCCACTAGGCTACAACAACACATCAGTGGAGAGAACTCCCCTGCCTGGGGGAGGGACATTTGCCCACAGAACACTAGCCAGCTATAATCCTGCCATTCTGGGGGTGGCAGAGGCTTCCTAGCACCCCCTCTTTTGAGACCTTTCTCCCCTTCCTGTCTTGAGGGAGCACTCCTGCCCCTCATTGGAAAGGGAAGGAGGAGGCAGGGTCTAGTTTGTGTTCAGCGAACCGCTCCCGAGACTCTTCTAGCTTGTGACTGACTGCTGGATTTCTACAGGAGCTGTATGCCATGCCCAGAGATTCGTTTGAAAACAAGTGTCTATGCAGCCCTTTCCTTCCCAGCTTTGGAGCTCTATGCAACCAGAGGAAGAGTCCCAACCGAAGGAAAAGTTCTGTAGGATTGTACTAGCTCTCCCATACTGTCTGCCTCTCTAACCTGTATACAGAACACTGGGTATCTTTCCATCCCAATACATACGCACTTTTCCCATTGCTCTTTATGACTTTATAGCATTTAAGGTAAGGCTATAGCACTGTTTGACGAAGACCTTGGATGGTATGCATTGAGGTGTGTGTGTGTGTGTGTGTGTGTGTGTGTGTTTTGTTGTTTTAAACAATATCTGACATCTATCTTTATACACATATTATTTTCATAGAACATATTCTTAAAAGCGAGATTGCTGAAATAGCAATGAACTCTTACCTCTTACGAAGATTATACTAATTTTTATTTTATTTTATTTTTGTGGAAGGAAGCCCAACACAATACTTTCACATAACGCTTCTTTACACCTGCTATTTCAGGAGATGTTATTCGTTGTCATTTTTTCAGACTGGCAGGTCTGATGTAAAGCTTGGAAACCCCAGTGGTAAATCTTATTTAGACTTGAGAGGATAAAGCGAGGGCAAAGACACCACAGTTGCCCACTTCCTTTCTATCCTGCCTCTAAGTTTTGCTGCGCACACACTGATGGACCGTGAAAGATTGAAAGGCTGTCTCGAGGCCAGAGGACAGCACGGGAGTCTGAAGTGCACGCTGCAGCTACGGCACGTAGAGCCTATCCCTTGAGCCCACCTAACTCGCAGAGTGTGGCCACGGTGAGGACGGCCATTCAGTCAGCAGCCGCTTAATGGAATGGGCAGGCTCCAGGCTGTGATTGTATCAAGGGCTCCTGAAAACGTCATGTGCACCGTGGAACAGAATAGTGTATTCACTGGAAGTAATAGGCGCTACCCAGGCTCCCATTTGTTTGCTGTTGTTTGCTATCTCTGCCGTTTGCTTTCCTATCATAAGAACTTAAAAAAACATTTCCAACGCATTTCTTCTCTGATTATTGAATAAATATATTCCCTTTTGAAAATAGAAGGAAAAAGCAAAAAGATACAGAGAAAGATTTGTTCGTAATCTCTTTGGCCCCAGGAGCTGAACGAACAGATGCTGTTGCTCGGCCCTGACATTATCACATACAGCTGGCCCTCTGCACCCACAGGCTCTGCATCCAAAGATTCAACCAACCGTGGCTCCTGATTTAAATATTTCTGATCTAAGATATTAGATCAGAATGCACTGGTACTAAACAGGCATAGTTTTTTTTTTATTGTCATTATTCCCTGAATAATACCTATTTACATAGCATTCACATTGTGTTAGGTATTAAACGTAGAGATGATTTGACATAGACGGGAAGATGTAAGTGGGTTATGTGCAAACACATACAGTTTATATATACGCGAAAACCTACATATTTTGGTGTCAGGGAGGGTGGCCTGGGTCCGGGGAATGAACGGACTCAGAAACCATTTGAGGAGAACTGCACTGCGCCCCTGTCTACCACCCCCTGGTGGAAGTTTTTCGAATTGCAGTTAATCATTAGCAGATGTATGGAAGGAGAAAAATAAGGTGTCAATACGTTCCCTTTTATTTCAGAAAAAGATCTTCTGGAACCTTAAACATGGAGCAGAGAGTATACAAAACAGCACATTCTTGGAACTGGAGGAGGGCTGCCTAGAACAGAACTGTGCAGGGTGCCGTTGAGGCTTAGGAGCAAGGTCATTCAACAGCTTGCTGCTGTTGCTGCAGGCATTCTTATGTATTCGTTAACTAAAGCTGAGCAAACAGGCCATTTTGATGGCTTGGTGGTGTGGAGGGAACCTAAAACAGACCCCCTCCCAGATCTGAAAAACAGTCAAAGGTTTTGTTTTTAAAGTGTGCATGTCCACACGTGCACACACACATACACATGTATGCATATGTGCACACACACACACACACACACACACACACACACA
>OU015755.1:24371453-24386626 GCA_907169655.1 Acomys percivali | reverse complement strand
TCTGACTCTGATAATCTCATTTGTCCCCTGACCTTCAAGGTTGTCAGTGGGATTGCCACTGTTTCTTTTTTTTTTTCAGTGTTCCCCTTTCTGTAGTCTGTTCTCCAGTGCCCACAACCAATTATCCATATTCTTTGTTAAAATTAACTAGAGTGCTGGTGGTAGGGGGAGCAGATGCTGCTGTCCTGACTCAGTTGATAGTCGACCAATAGTTCCTTCTGTCGGATTCTCTATGCTTGCCCCTAAGCGTTTGTGTCATACTTTAATTTGCCCGAAGCACAGCTTCTGGGACTTTTCCATTTTCCATCTGGATGTGTCAATCCACCTGTGCTTAACCTCGCCCCTGCCCACCCTTGTGTGCCCCACTGCTCAGGAAGGCTGCTGTTCCACCCGAAATCCCTGCCCAGGTCAGGCAACTGCAGGCAACCCTCTCGCCAGCTTCCTTAGTCCCACAGTCCATTTCCCATGAAAGCGGAAGCAACACTAACAAAACCACGAGTGGGGCGGAATGGTGCCTTATTTGTACACCTGTTCTCCTGGCTTCAGAGGCACTCACGGCCCAGATGCTCTTAGGCCCCACAGGGATCCTTTACCTGTGTCCTGCAATCCAGCTCCCCACTGTGCCCATGTTGCCAATATGCAGCTTTCAAGGCCTGGACACTAGCTGTGCAGAATGTGTTTCTCCTCTGCTCATACCTGCCTGGCTCCCTCTAAGTCTTGAGGAGGTGGCTTCGGCTTCTTTTCAGGAGACACCCTGACCGGGAGTTCACACGTCCCAAGGCCCCGCCTCTTCCTTTTCTAGGGCTTCCAGTCATTTCTAATCAACTGTGTGCCTGTACTTAAAAAAATATTTTATTAATTTATTCATGTGACATCTCTATTGTTATCCCATCCCTTGTACCCTCCCATTCCTCCCTCCCTCCCGCTTTCCCCTTACTCCCCTCCCCTATGACTGTGACTGAGGGGGACTTCCTCCCCCTGTATATGCTCATAGGGTATCAAGTCTCTTCTTGGTAGCCTGCTGTCCTTCCTCTGAGTGCCACCAGGCCTCCCCATCCAGGGGACGTGGTCAAATATGAGGCACCAGAGTTCGTGTGAAAGTCAGTCCCCACTCTCTACTCAACTGTGGAGAACATCCTGTCCATTGGCTAGATCTGGATAGGGATCAATTTACTGCTTGTATTGTCCTTGTCTGGTGCCATAGTTTGAGCAGGACCCCTGGGCCCAGATCTGCCCGTCATAATGTTCTTCTTGTAGGTTTCTAGGACCCTCTGGATCCTTCTATTTCCCATTCTCCCATGCGTCTCTCACCTAAAGTCCCAATAGGATGTCCTCCCCTCTGACTCACTTTCCTGGTAAGTGAAGACTTTCATGGGACATGCCCCTTGGGCTAGTGTCCAGATATAAGTGAGTATATACCATTTAACGCTTTCTGCTTCTGGGTGAACTCTATCTGGCGCTTTCTCAAAAAAAAAAAAAAATGGGAATAGGGTTTCCTCAAGACCCAGCTATTCCACTCCTCGGAATATACCCAGAAAATGCTCTACCACACAACAGGGACATATGCTCAACCATATTCATAGTGGCCTTATTCATAATAGCTAGAACATGGAAACAGCCTATGTGTCCCTCAGTAGAAGAACGGATAAAGAAACTGTGGTACATTTACACTATGGAATACTACTCAGCTATTAAAAAGGAGGAATTCCTGAAATCTGTGGGCAAATAGATTGAACTAGAATTGATCATAATGAGTGAGTGTGCCTGTACTTTTATTCATTTGGTCTGTCCCAGCCATTCGGTTAAGAGATCTGTAGGGTGGGTGGGTGGATCTGCTTCATTCAGTGCCATGTTCTCATAGCCCTCCCCACCACCAGCCCTGATCTCTTTGTAGACATACCAAGGCAGAGGATGTATTTGGAATGGATGGTGTGTGTGTGTGTGTGTGTGTGTGTGTGTGTGTGTGTGTGTGTGTTTAAGGAACAAGCAAGAAAACCCAAGTAGCAGCTGTTCTGCCACATTTTCATGTGCGCTCTGCTACCCAGTCCTTTTCCTCGAGGCACACATCCCCTTTCCTCTAGAAAGGCTTCCAGGGATGGTGAAATGTGGTACTACAGGGAGAAGATAATGCAACATGGTGGAATATATTTGTAAATGTTTATTTACCGATCTCTTCCCTATATTTAGGACACATGGTTTTAAAACACGTACAATGTTTATACTTCAAGCATGGTCCTCAGAGGGGAATTTCCACTTTCATAGCCTCAAGGACTAAGGAATGGGCAAGGGTGTGGCTCTTCTCTAGACACAACGCTTGATTTCAGAAGACTCGGCCTCCTGGTTTGGTAGCTTCTCAGAGACCTTGGCTTCATTAGTCCCTTCAGGCAAGTCACATGGTTTCTAGAGAGGCAGCCTTGGGGATGTCCGGGCTCTTTAATTGCAGCCTGGTCCTTGTTGGTGCATGAGTAGATGTGACCATTATAATGTGATATTCATACAGTTCATTTTTTTTTAAAGTTTAATTTCACTTGCGTTTATCAGGGATAGAATCCCTGCTGGCATGTCATTTAATTTCCTTTCCATGCTAACGACGATTCTGAAACTTTTCAAAGAAACGATTATATGATCGTACCAAATTTGATGGTGGATCCGCCCCATCATTAAAGGGATGGGATCATAACAAAGCTCCCCAGGGTACCCCATTCTTATAATGTGTACCAGAAAGTCTGTTGCTTCTGCTTTGCCTCTGGGATACAGAGGAGTGAGAAGAGGAGGGCCTGTCTTTATGGGCCAGAGGTGGACTTCAGACCATGGGTAAAAGCTGTGGAAAGACATGGGCCTGATAATTAGCAAGAACATCCTCATCATGTTGGCTACTCAATATTGAGATGGATTCCATGTGGAGGGAAAGCATGCCCCATCAATCAGTGGCTTGCTCAGACACCCAGGGTTAGCTAGGCAGCACTTGAACGAATACCTAGGTGTCCTGCTTCTAGACAGAACACTCATTACCACTCAGGTGCACGCCCTTTGTCCCATCCGTAGCAGCACAGAATTCTGAGCCCAGGGCTGAACCTGAGCCGATACAGACTTACAGGTGTGTTCCTTTTTCTCTTAGTTTCATCACAATGAACCAATTGCAGCAGGTTATGATGTCAGACATTTCCTTTTATTGGCTTTTAGGAGACTCCTTTTGGAAAGCCCAGAGGTCCCGGAAGCATTCATCTACAACCTCCTTGAAGAATGTGGTGAGGAAAAAAATACATACATATGCATATAGCTATGTCTATGAGCAGTAGAGTTCTGAGGGGCGCTCAAAGGCTCAGAAGCGCTTCTGCAGGGCCGACTGGATGTTCTTTAGCAGCCCCCACTTAGCTCGGGTCTTTCCACGCCCATCTGGTGTCACCACCTGCAACGGGAAGCAAAGAGTGCGTGGGACCAGCCGCAGGGGGACAGCGGCTCCCAGAGCACGGGCCCACTCCGCACACTATCCCATTAACACCCCATGACAACCATGGAAAGCGTGCATGGTCAGCCCTTCCTTAGAGATGAAGAGCTCCATGCTCAGGG
This sequence comes from Acomys percivali, assembly GCA_907169655.1. Taxonomy (NCBI): domain Eukaryota; kingdom Metazoa; phylum Chordata; class Mammalia; order Rodentia; family Muridae; genus Acomys; species Acomys percivali. The sequence goes on along the minus strand of OU015755.1, from coordinate 24,383,056 downwards.
TACCACAGGGCTTCCCCAGTGTCCCCCAGAGCCCCCCAGCTGTTACGTGCTGACACTGAAATTCTACACATCAGGTTCTACCTCCGTCAAGGTAGCTCATATCATCGAGTGTGGACAAGCATGGTAAACTAGAGTCCAAATGACCTTTACTGTAGAACATCCCTGACCCTGGCCCCTGAAACTTTGCTTCTTTCTCATCTCTCACCAGTTGTAAGTTTCAGCTAATGAGTTTGGTTTCTTTACTAAACTCGAAGTGACCGGTTTAGGGTGTTGGGGGGAAATGACAGGCTTTGTTTTAAATCTCTGTAGTCTCAACAATGGCTAAAATAAAGAGAAGATTCTTAGAAATATGCATGAAAGATGGATTGAGCATAATTTTGTAAGTCATCCACTTCTCCCCCTTTTATACAGACAGGAAACTTTAGTGTGGTGAATCACACCACACCAAAGGCAGAGCTAAGCAGGACCTTAGAAACCTCACAGACCCAGCTTCATTGTAGTTCCCTGTGACTTACCTTAAAGGTGGCAGGCCTGTCCATGTCTCTGACCTGATAACATCACTATTCCCTAATGCACTTTACTGAAGAGGTATTTAGGGCTAAAGTTGGGATGGAAGATTCCACTGCCCATACAAATGAGGATATGTGATGCATGACTAAGTGGGGCGGGACTGGGCTAGATTGATGAGGAGGGATGTTTATATGAAGCACAAATTCTCTATGATAAGGTTTTTAATCTTTTATATTTGTATTTGGGAAAAAATAGAGATACTACCAAGATACAATCCTGATAAAGATGAAATGAAAAATGTAAGAGGCACAGAGAGCTACTGGAGTAGTGAACATGGCCTAGTGGTACTGTGAGTTCTGGGGTTTGCAACTGCATTTAAAAATACACACTTTAAAGTTTCTGTCTCAAACTTTAGTAAGGATCGTCAAATCAACGACTGTGTAATGTAATGGGACTGAGGTGGCTACAGAGTGTTTACAAACAAGAGGAGCCAGCAGAACACAGGACAGAAGATTCAGGAAGGGAAGATAAAACGTAAAGTCGAAATGACAGTTGGCACCCCCTTCCTTGTCCCAGGAGCCCGACTCAGTTCCTCTCTAAGACAATCGCGCTGAAGCTGCGTGATGGAGAACGAAGGCTCCGCAGATCCCGGAAGCTAGGTTTGAATGACTGATTCTACAATCAGGTAAAAACAATGTGGGTGCACAGTGATACCCCCAGCTTCCTTATGACCACAGATGCTATCAGGTATCGGAAATAGCTGTTAGAACAGCATGGTAAAGCAATGCACAATGATAAATAAGGGCTTATTTCATGAAGGTAAGAGAGTCCAAAGTTAGAAAAGACCACCACGGTGTACTGTTTAGGATGTGCCAGGTCCTGGGCCTAATTCCTGGCACCATAACCAAACCAAACCACCACCACCACCACCAACAACAAAAAAGCCCATTCATAATTTACTTCATTAATTTCATAATTGAAAAGGCCTAGAGGATAGAATTTATGCTATTATATCAAATAATGCAAATAATACAATTCTCTATGCCAAAGCTCTCAGAAGCCTGGAAGTTGGGGGACATTTCATAAGCGAAAGGCAATGACCCTAAACATCAAATAAAAACCTGCATGACACTGGAGAAAATTTAGTATCAGCAAATGACGAGTGTGTCCACTCCTGCCATTTTATGCATGACTCAAGGCTCTCGCTAAAGTGATTAGGAAAGAAAAAGAAATATAAACTTAGAGACTGAGGGAGGAGATAAAATCACCATTACTTATACATGATAAGATTATATGCCTGGAAAAACAGGCTAAACCCAACAGACTCTCAGAACAATAGAGTCTTGCCGGGATTCAGATTTATCAATAGAGAAAAGGTTTCTCTTCTGAACCAGCCATGTATTAGGGATACGCTACAATATAAAGTGAACAGACATAATATCAAGGTTTGTGCACTATTCCATTTTTTATCCTAGTTACAGTTAAAGGGCACAATATATTTTGATATACATATGCATGGTGAAGCGCTACAATAAGCCAATTGGTATAGCTATCATTTCCTGTAATCACTGGCTTATTGTGGGATTATACATCTAAATTCAAAGCAAACTTATCACAGATGATACAGTATTGAGTGCAATCTTCATGCTGCTCATTCGGTCCCTAGACTCTATGTAGTTTACCCAGGAGCGCGAAGCTGAAGACCCTAGAAAGCCTCATAAAGCAGTCTGAATAAAGGTTCAGCTATACTGCAAATGTATCTGTTGCCTTCCAATTAATTTCTCAGTGGCTTTCTAATGCAATTCTGTTCAGAATTAAAAAATAAGATAAGATAAACCACAAAACGGGCCTTCAGTGCATATATATATATATATATATATATATATATATATATATATATATATATATATATATACACTACCTTTACTTTGCATACAGCCCTGTTTTTGCTAAAACCATTTTTTTTGGTCAAAGCAGAAAGCACAGTTCTAAAACCTAACAGGGGATGCAGGAGTGAACCTTAAATTTATGGGAAGTGAATAGAAGCTTAAAGAAGCACCCTGACTCTACACTCTGGACTCAAGGCAGTCCTAGCACATCATACTGGGTAATGGGCTCAATTGTTACAGAGCAGAAGCATCTGTTCTCTGCATTACACTCAAAGGTAGACTCTGTATGGGTAAAACTTGAAAGGTAAAGCTATGAATTTAATAAAAGAATATGTAGATTATCTTGTGATCTAAGTCAAGGCAAGGACTTTTAAACAGAAGCCCAAAAGGTCAAACGGTAAGGAAAAACAGTCAAGACTTTGATTATTTTAAAGTTCAAGAGTTCTGCCGTTTCATGGACTATGAACAAAGGCGGTAGACAAATATCAGAAGAGTGGAGATACCAGCACTGTCTAAAACCTCATCTGGAATATATGCTATCCCATGAGCCAGTACGCCAGGCACGGGGGTGGGGTGTGCAGTAGTGGGCGGAGGGTGTTGACAGGCCACTTGCAGGCAGAATTCTGGAAGAGAATAAGCATTTGGAATAGAATGTAGAAAAATAAAGTGAGATGACATAGCTATCAGGTAGGGAAATAGAAGACAGATCTTGGTAAATGCAAGTGAAGTTTAGGATATGAGGTCTCTCTCTTTCTTATAGAAGTGTTCATAGGTGTGGCCAAAGCAAGTACATTACCCATTCCAGAAATTTCAGTCATGCAAGAAGCAAATGCACAGTGTAATATATATATAATATATAATATATATATATATATATTATGTCCCTCAAAAATTCTTATGTTGTAGTTCTACTCTTAGGTCTGATTCTGCTGGGGGATGGAGCTTTTAAAGAGGTGACGAAGTTAATATGAGGCCCTCGGGGGCATCTGTGATCCAACCTGGCTGTTGTTCTTTTTTTTTTTTTTTTAAGATTTATTTATTTATTATTATGTATATAGTACTCTGCCTGCATGTACTCTGTGGGCCAGAAGAGGGCATCAGATCACATCCTAGATGGCTGTGAGCCACCATGTGGTTGCTGGGAATTGAACTCATGACCTCTGGAAGAGCAGTCAGTGCTCTTAACCGCTGAGCCATCTCTTCAGCCCCTGGCTGCTGTTCTTATAGGAGGAAGTTTGAACATAGGCCTTAGGGATGTATGGGGAGAGACCACCCAGGAGCACACTGAGAAAGACTGGCAGGCAGCGTCACAGTTTGTCTAAGCTCCCCATCTGTAGCAACTTGCTAGTGCCACTCTGCCCAACTCATACAGAACCAGAGAGACTTTTACACCTCCAAACGTCTGGCAACAATCAAGTTCCTTCACGAGGTGGTCGGTCTTCTAGTAGATTAGCCTCAGCTGTTCTCTCACAAGACCGTTCTGATCCCACACTCAGGATCCTAAAAAACAGGCTTCTCTCTCCTTCATGCAAGCCACTCACAAATTGTCACGTGCTTGTGGACCGTAGCATTATTGGAGGTAAGCTGGATGTCCGCATTGAATAGACAGGTGACACGCAAGAAACAAATGCGTGCTGTGAAGCATGCCAGAACACCAGAAATTCAGGGACAAAAGGCCCATAATGATGTTCATTAGCAGCGTTTCTCAATCTGTGGGTTGTGACCCCTTTAGGGGCCAAGTGACTCTTTCACAGGAGTCACCTAAGACCATCAGAAAACACAGATAATTACATTATGATTCATAACAGTAGCAAAATTACAGTTAGGAAGCAGCAACAAAAACAGTTTTATGGTTGGGAGATAGCACACGGCAAGAGGAACTGGATTAAAGGGCCGCGACATTAGGAAGGTTGGGAACCGCTAATGTAGGTGGATCATTCAAACACAATGTTTTGAGAGAGAATAAAAAAAAAAAAAAAGACAGCGGGGGGGGGGGGGGGGGGGGGGGGGCGGTGAGATTAACACAATGCTACTTGTGTAGATTAATGCCACATAGCAAACAGCAGTACATATCTTGCGAGAGCACACAAAAGCAAAGAGATACAAGCAAGTCTTTCTTAAAAGAGATGTCACAAACGGGAACATAAAAATCAAGCAAGGTCCTTGTAAAGGTCAGTGCAGATGGGCTAGAGGTATGTGATTAGATACACGTTGTGCACGTGAAGGTGAAACACAAGTATGACTTAGGCTTAGGCCAGGTCTAGTTTAAGCGTGAGTTATACTTGTTTCCAGATGTCATTTTTCTGGCTGCAGGGCAGGTAGGGAAGGATTGGAAGCATTTTACTTAGAGCAACATTTCAGAGTTCTTTGGGAAATCTAAGCCCTAAGGACACAGAGAATGCAAATTGTGTATGCTTCATTTCAGGGCCCCAGGACCAGTGTCTAGGGAGAAGGTGTTGGTCCTGAGGGGGAAAATAGTGCCGGTCACACAGGCTGCTCTTCAATCTCAACCCTGAGTAAGATATATAACAGCCCGTGGAGAGGAAAAGTCAAGGCTTAGTAGTAGAGAGGCCACCACGTTTTGTGTCTGAGCCCCAGCGGCAGCACAGGCTGAGGAGAGGTCCTGCAGAGACCCAGGGTGACCAAAGCCATCGATATTGAGGGGCCAGCAGTCTGAGAAAGACTTTGAGAATGCCTTAGAACATGGATGATTAGAGCATTCTCTGAATGGCTCTAAAGACCAAGAAACGCACCAGTTAGTGAGTATTGCCAGGCTCAGGGCTTTGCCTCTAAATCTGATATAATTTAGCAGTAATCCAATTTACAGATTAGAGTGGCAGATCATTGGGCTCTCACAGATGTCCTTGTCTGATCGCTCGGACACCAGTGTTCTACCTTAGGGCAGTTAAATTAGCTGCCAGGGGACAGGAAATCTTCCTGGCATCACGGGCTCAGTGGTATCACGAAGGCCCTTCAGATGGGAGGCAGAGACAGAAGGGAGGCTGAGGGGAGGGCTAGCAGTGGAGGAAAGGCCCAGTGGGAAGTTGATGTTTTGAAGTTGGAGGAAAGGCACATGAGGTAAGAAATGTGAGTGGCCCAGCAAAAGGCGAGCAGTGGATTCTTCCTCAGAAACCCCTCCACAGAAGGATCCAGACACTGGTCAGGCCATTGATTTCGCCAATGAGAACCATTTTTGTATTTCTGAGCTGCAGGAAACGTAATGAGTTGTACCGTTTAGCCACTAACTTGTCATAGCAGCCAAAGGAAACCCACACCAAGATGGGCAGTTAGGTCAATGAGGATTTAAAGTGTGTGGAGAGCCAGCCAGCCAAGAAAGGGCGTGACAGTGAGGAGTGGTATGTGGTCAGTGGGTATACGGAGGACCGCAGGAAGATCAGGAGGAGAAACAATGACCAACGACACCCCGTTGCCTAAGACACATTTATCTGTCCTTTCAAAAGGGACTATTAGGCTGTTTGATGATAGAGGCTTTGAGGTGGAGACCATGAACTATAAAGAGACCAAACACAGTATACAATGTCATGGAGTTGTTGGAATTGGACCAAATCCGAAGCTCTTTTCGATACATAATTCTGTCCCAGAAACAACTATGGATCCACGCCCCCCAAAAGCTCTCTCTGCTCTGATAGCATTCCCCCCACCCCCACCCCAGAGTCAGGTGCTATCTCCAGGGCTGAGCTCACTTCTCCTGATTATGGTCCAGGACACTAGAGCTCTAGCTTTGAATACAGACCTAGGTTCAACTCAGCCCCACCTCCTTCATTTTCTCCCTTTGAGCTTAACTCTGAGAATCCAGGATGATTCAGTGATAACGGATGTGCAGTGTCTGACACAAAATTGACCTTCAAATGGGACCTTTAAGGTGTTGGATAGCTGATTTTCTTGTTGCATTTATTATGTGCCAAGGAAAATTTCTTTTAAAAAAACATTCAACAAGTTTTAGGCTATGCAAATCAAGTATAAAAGGTTTTATTTCACATCTTTTATAAAAGTACATGTGATTGAAGCATGGTGGTTTGGATAAGAAATGATTATGCCGCCACGTTGCAGCATTCAAGTGAAACCTTTCAGAAATATGCACAGCGTCAGTGTCAAAGGGAAAAAATTCGATTTTATAGGAAAGAGCTAAAGCCATTACTTTTATGAAGCTTTATAAATGTCATTCAAACACACTGTCTTATTTTCATTTGCCGTTGAAGCCTTTACTTATGCAAATCATGACAAATGTTAAGGAAGCCAGTGTTTCTTCTGGAATGCTAATAGAACCACAAAGACTGGAGGAAGAATTACTTCCGAAGGAAAAATCTATACTGTAGCTCCTTGAGTCAGATAAAAATGAAGCTTCCAGAAAACCTCATTAATTAGGGTTCTGCTCATTTAGATATTGTGCGAAAAAGCAAAGACACAGGACTGCACTGCCCTGTCTTTCATAGCGGGCAAATTAATCGTGTAAAGACAATTTTAGGGGAATGTTATTTCTTGACTGACTGTATAAAACATTCAGCTTTCAGGCATCTTATGATACTTTGCGATTATTAATTTTATTTATCAATTTATTTCTTCACTCCTTAATTTAGACTTCACTCATATATTCATTTGTTTGGTTACATTTTTACTCATGTATTCGTTCAATAACCGTTAAGACGCTGCTGTGTGCAAACTGCTTTGGTAAGCACCGCAGGAGAAAGAAAGATGAATTAGGCAAGAATTTTGTTTGCAAGGAGGTCATAGTGTGAGAGAGATGAGGGGACCCAAGAGGGTAAGATGGCAGACTGATGGCATGCCTCAAGCTCTCTATCCATCTCCAATCCTCACATCTAGAGATGACAGATGACTCATTAGAAAAAAAAGAAAAACAAAACAAGTAACTACTGGGTGTCCTTCATGGGTACTGCATTTCTGAGGGATTCTAAGAGCTGAGAAGGCAGATGGGGTCAGATTAAAGGGAAAAATCCATAGTTGAGATCACAGAGTACAAAATGTAGCAACAGGCTTCAGTGCTCTGGAGTGAGAGGGTCCCTGTGGCAACTAACCAGTACATCACATAAGTGTCTGGCATCTGTGGGGTGGGGAGGTAGGTGTGTGACGCTGCCAGGAGGTGATAGTAATAGCCCCATTCTGAGGGCTTGCTACCTGATAGCATAACCCAGCCCCGCCCTTCCTTCCCATTCTCCACCATTATTGGAGAGAACAATCCGTCAGATTCCTTCTCTTAAATGTCTGACCAAATTGCTGAAGTGAGATGAACCAGACTGCTGGGTGCTGAGAGCACGGACCCAGACTATCCAAAGCAGAAACCGAGGGCGACTAAAATGAGGCCAAGTGAGAGAGAAGCAGACAGGAGAGGAGGAGAAGAGAGGGAAGGGGAGAGGGGAGAGAGGAAGAGGGAAGGGGAGGTGAGGAGAGGTGAGGGGAGGGGAGAGGGGAAGAGGGAAGGGGAGGGATGAAGGAAAAGGAGAAAAGGGGAGGGGAGGGGAGAGGGGAGGGGAGGAAAAGGAGGGAAGGGGAGGGGAGGGGAGGGAAGAAGGAAGAGTAGAGGGGAATGAAAAGGAAGAGGAGGGGAATGGGAAAGGGAAAGGAGGGGAGAAAAGGGGAGGGTAGGGAAGGGAGGGGCAGGTGATAACTTTCTAGTTTCTATGGATATCAGATTATACAGATGTGTCTTCTAGGTGTGTCCTAGAAGTCTCTCAAGGCATCCATCCATCCTCCTTCTTCCAAACCCTAAATGAATGGACCAAGCCTTTTCACTTTTAAAGAACCTCTAAATTCCAAAGAGCACCTTCACAGTTAAGTGGTAAGAAAGCCCTTGACAGCCCCTTCATCCTTAATATCAGTGCAGTGACATTCGTGGATGTGCTGTCTCTTGGGAACTGGGAGAAGCATCAGCCCTCCATTACAAAGATGACGTTTGTTTCTTTGCTGTATGGAGCTCACTTAGCTGCTCAGTGTCTGGTTTCTTGGTTTTTTTGTTTGTTTCTTTTTAAACTCCCAGATAAACCAAAAATACTTTTAGTATAAATTTTAGTATAAATGCCTTAAGTACTACCTGAGATGTTTTTGTACCACAAGTTCTATTTGCTTTCCTCAAGAAATTCTCATTTAACTGTCTGTCTTACCTCTTTGCTAAATTTCACACCTCGTCTTCCTGGGGTGCAGCACTCCCTGGAGTTTGTTTTCTCTAATTGTTTCTTACTCCTCTCAACATTCTTACTCAACAATAGCATGTTTACTAGCCCCTGACTACAGGGGAGGAGGGCTTATGCTTGGTTTTACTCCGAATTTCTGTGTTCTACCATAAAACCTAGAACAAGTGGTTTTGAGTTCAGCAGAGCCTATGCCCCTGAGACCTGGCCACAAAGGTTGGTAGAGATGAGCAGTTAACCAGCTTTCTCGGATCAGAGGCAGAATTCTCTGTGGTCTCTGTTGTTCTTTGTAGTCAAGCCAAAGCTAGAAATCTAGGGAAAAAGCATTCTCTCGCCCTAGGATCCATTGTATCCCCATCAAGGACAGAGGGCTCCTGGAGAAAACAGAAAAAAAAAAAAAAAAAAAAAAAAAAAAAAAGGCTCAAAGGCTCTGGGCTCCAAGGAGCCAAGCCTGGTCAGGACCACTAAGAAGGCCAAGGAGAAAGCATCCTCTTACATGAAGATCCAGAGTCTCGCTGCCAGGGAAGGAGGACACTGTCAAAGCATTCCTATCTGATGGGCCAGAGAAATGGCTCTACTGGTAAAGGCTCTTGATAAGAAGCCGGAGGACCTAGTCTGGAAACCTACAAGAAGAACTTTATGACAGGCGGATCTGGGTCCTGGGGTCCTCCTCAAACTAAGGCACCAGCCAAGGAGAATATAGGCAGTAAACTTCGAACTCCTACCCAGACCTAGCCGATGAACAGGATATTCTCCACCGTTGAGTGGTGAGTGAGATCTGACTCTCACACGAACTCTGGTGCCCCTTTTCTGACCACGTCCCCTGGATGGGGAGGCCTGGTGGCACTCAGAGGAAGGATAGCAAGTTACCAAGAAGAGACTCGATACTCTAAGAGCACATATAGGGGGAGGAGGTATCCCTCAATCACAGACATAGGGGAGGGGAGAAGGGGGGAAGTGGGAGGGAGGGAGGAATAGGAGGTTACAAGGGAAGGGCTAACAATTGAGTTGTAATATGAATAAATTAATAAAAAATTTTTAAAGAAAAAAAAAGTCCAAGGACCTCAGTTTGACCCCGCCCCCAGGAGAGAGGACAAAAAAATGGACTCTTGTAAGTTGTTTTCTCCTGATGTCCATGTTTATACCACGGCATACTTGTGTGGGCACGCATATGGGCATGTGTGCACATGTGAGAGCCCCTCCCAATAAAAATGTAAAAAATCAAGATGTCCAAACAATAAACAGACAAACAAAACACTTCGCCTAAGAAGTGAATATACATAGTACCTTGCAGATGTCACTCCATTGCCCGGGACCGTTATCGTTGATGGCTCTAACCTTAAACAAATACTCGGTGTTGGGGGTCAGGTTGTGCAACTCCAGGTTCTGCTGCATGATGTCCCGAATCTGTCCACAGAGCTCGCTCCGCACATTGTTAGGCGGGGTGGTAACGAGCTCATAGAATTCCATCTCAAAGGAGTCCACGTCTTCTGTCGGGCACGTCCAGTAAACCTAGGAGACAGGTTGTATGCGTGTGTGTGTGGGGGGGGGAGAGCATGGCGTCGATGCCCTTCCCGTAAAGATTTGCGCAGCTGCCTGTCTGTGGGCTGCGCTTAAGCTGACCTCATCTTCTACAGCTGCCGAGGGCATTGATTTAGATCATGAGTAAGGGTCTGATGTAGCCTTGGGTGATTTCGGGAACAAGGTGGGGGCGGGGGGAATCCTCTTCAGGGTTCTGTTCCTGTCAGTCAGCATGGAGGTATCGGCCATGGATAATGTTTACCAGAAGCCTGCTGTGCATTGGCTCTCATAGAAATGTACAATCAGGCAATTCTCAGAAGCCTCTGGAAGGCAGGGACTGTCCTCCTACTTTACAGGTGCAGAAAGGGTACAGTTGGCAAATTCCAGTGGAATCACAGAACATGGGAGAGTGACACACTCATTCGCCAGCCCTTTAAAAGTGCTCTGGGATGCAAAATATTTCCTTCTCTACCCATGAGGAAATAGGGAACAATCAAGATGGTATGCTCATACTCAAATCAGAAGTCAACTCCCTAAGAAGAGTAACAAGTCTCAAACAGCAGCTGTTTGGCACAGAAATAGATTATGATAATAGCGTTTTCACATTTACTATTTGTTTATTTATTTAGTGTGCATATGTGCATGCGCCCACACACATACTTACACTCACACCATGCCAAGTGCTACAGAGTACATGTGGAGGTTAAAGGACAACTCGCTGGAATCTGTTCCCTCCTTTCACCACAGGGGGCCTTGGGATAGGACCCAGGTTCTTAGGTTTGGTGGTAAATGCCACCTTCATGGTGGCCCTAAACTTAAAAAACAAAACAAAACAAAAAACCCAAAAGCTATTTTAAAAGCAGATTTCCAATGCCTTTCATGTATTCTTGACTAAAGTTAAATGCCATAAAATACAACTAATGTATAATTTTTGAGTACTAAATTTTATAAATAAACGTACACAATTCAATAAAATTAACTCATTTTCTTTCCGAGTCTCAAAACATGCTTTGCAAGTGCAGAAAACCCCTAAGGGAAGAAAATAGACATCTCTCCTAATCCACATGCTGATTCCTTACAGTGTCTTTCTATTGTCAGGAGAGATGCAAACACACTAATGCATGTAATTGATTGCACGGCTCTGGCTTATTCTCTTAAATTACAGTTCACACATTTTACACCATCAACAATCTAGTAAAACTGTCCATAGAGCCCAGCAAGATGGCTCAGAGAGGAAAGGTGCTTGTTGCCAAAGCTTGACAACTTGGAGTTTGATTCCAAGGATTCCCACGTGGAACGAAAGAACTGCTACTCAAGTCATTCTCTGACCTCTGTATGTGTGCTACTGCATGTGCAGGTCTCTCTGTCTCTGTCTGCCTGTGTCTCTGTCTCTCTGTCTCTGTCTCTCTGTCTCTGTCTCTCTGTGTATCTCTCCCTCTTCCTCCCTCTTTCTCTTTCCCTCCTTCCCTCTTACACACACACACACACACACACACACACACACACACACACACACACA
>OU015755.1:24344581-24369329 GCA_907169655.1 Acomys percivali | reverse complement strand
TCTCTCTCTCTCTCTCTCTCTCTCTCTCTCTCTCTCTCTCTCTCTCTGTGTGTGTATGTGTCTGTGCGTGCACTTGACTGTTTATATTAGAGTGAGGATCGGGGTTGACACTGCCTTCTATCTCTCTCTCCCATATTAATTAACTCCTTAATTAATTTATTCCGGAGACAAGGTCTGTCATCAAACCTGGAACTCACTCTTTCCACTAGACCTGTTGATCAGGAAGACCCTGGGATCTCCCTGCCTCTGGCTTCCCAGAGCCGGACTCTCAGATACACAACTGGCTTTGACCTGTGTGATGAGGATGTAAACTCGGGTCCTCAGGCTTGCAGTAGCAAGCACCTTGCCTCCTAGCCTGTGTTTCTTTCAATAGAAGGGCTGCCTGTTGCGTGTGGCTGGGACTTACATGCACGTATCATTGTCATTTCAGTTCACTAACCGCCTTAATTAATAAACCAGGACCCTAACCCTATTTGGCTAGGCTGACTGCAAAGAGTCTAGAGGCGCAGGTTCTTCTCAAGCCATTGTAGAGGCGCGTACAACCTTTTGCGACTTCTCACTTTCATTCGATGCTCCACCCCCTTCCCTTTGTCGCACCTTGGCAGCTCTTGGATACACCAGAGTCTGATAGATGACAATTGGGCCGGGGGTCTTCACAGTAGTGTCATTGAATGAGTACCAGTTGTGGAAGCTGCTGCTGTTCTGCGGAGCCTGGGCTTCCCCTGTGGCACTCCAGTAGGTGTAGAGGCCGTCAGTTGTTTTGGCGGGTGCGGCCGACTGAGCCCTCCCATAGGCCTCCAGGCCCATCTTGGCCTTCTCGTTGTTGGCGCTGAAGGACAGCAAGGAGGAGCTTCGCTGGTAGATCTGCTGGTTGCCGAAGCTGTGGGTGCTGAACGTGACCTTCCTGGCGATCATCATCTCTGAGTGGATAGGGTACTGGGAGGGGAGAGAGTCCCCCGAGGAGCAGGCTTTCTTGGGGCCCGTGGGAAAGAGTTCGTGGATGGCATTGGAGAGTTCAGCAAAATCCAGGGGTACGCAGTGGAGGGAGTGCAGCCGCAGCTGGGGGTCGGGCCTGAAGGTGTTCTGGATGCCCTCCTCGATCTGGTCCACCAGGATCTTGGCGGACTGCAGGAACGCCACCTGGCCCGTTTCCTTCAGCGCTTCTTTGGAGTAGGCGATCAGGCCATCCATTTCGTTGACTTTCATGTTTGTGATGTAGACGTATTTCTCAATCTCCTTCTGCCTGGACACTTCTAGATTCTCTATCTGCTCCATGATGATCTTCTCTTTCTCCTGAAGAATGGCTCGCAGTTTGAGAAACCCGTTACGGATCTCCTTCCGCTTTGCCTCCTTGTCCGCCTTAAAGCTGCTTTTTAAAATGTTGAATTCCATCAGGTCATTATCGATTTCGTATCGGACTGAAAAACAATCAGGTAGGTCACCGTGAAAATTTTCATCTCCCCAGATGTCAAATCCCTATCAAACTGAAACCAATCTCTGTAGACTCAAAGGAAAGGGAGGGAGAGAGAGAGAGAGAGAGAGAGAGAGAGAGAGAGAGAGAGAGAGAAGAGAGAGAGAGAGAGGGAGGGAGGGAGGGAGGGAGGGAGGGAGGGAGAGAGAGAGAGAGAGAGAGAGAGAGAGAGAGAGAGAGAGAGGGAGAGAGAGAACAACACTTGGACACTTGGAGCTGGGCTGACACAGGCTAGAACAAGTTGTTTAATTAGATTCCCCTTTGTTCTTCCTCTCCACATCCCTGTCCTCTGGCACATGTAGCAGAGAAAGAAAGAAATTTCTGACGACTACTGAATACTGCTTTACAAACAAAGCTCAATCTAGTATTCTTTTAGCCACCGATGGTAGGCCATTCCTTATAGACATGGACTATACGTGCTATTGGTCCCCCACCCTCCCCCAGCCCTGCTTTCTAGGGTTGGAGAGTTTTGTCACTGTTCATAGCACTGGTGTTGGGGAGACTGGGTGTGCAGTTTACTAGCTGCCTTGTGCTGACCACTTTATTGAAGCACAGTCATCTCATCCATCAAGGGAGTCTAGCGTCTACACTGTGTGATGACTGAGACTGGACATGGTATAGTCCAAAAGCATTCTGTTTGGGGTCATCTGGAAAGAAGAAAATGACTGCATAGGATTGGCCTGTAGGCCAGTCTGAAGGCATTTTGTTGATGGATGATTGATGTGGGATGTCCCTAGCTCACTGTGGGCGGTGCCACCTCTGGGCTGGTGGTCCTGGATGGTATAAAGTAATAGGCTAAGCTAGGCACGGATGAGCAAGGCATGAGCAGCATTCCTCCATGGCTTGTCTTTCAGTTTGTGTTTCCAGGCTCCTGTCTTAAGTTCTTGCCACGACCTCCGTCAGTGATAGACGGTGCGGAAGTGAAAAATAAAACAAACCCTTTCCTCCCCAAGTTGTTTTTGGTTGTGGTGCTTTATCACAGCCATAGAGAACCTGATTAAGACAAAGGCTTACATGGAAAGGTCCCCTATAGATGGAGCCATTCCCTAAATGGAGTTCTAGGTCTAACTGGGGATGAAGACATAGCTGACTTGGTAAACACACGTTCCAAAATTACTAATGCTTTACTAAATTTTATGAAATATTGTTGTACTTGGCTCCAACATAAAAAGTAGGCTCAGTTTCATTTCTAGAAATTGTATTATACAGCCACTATGAGCAACTGTGACCGTGCAGACAGACAGAAGGAAAATAGTGGCTGCCCAGAATATTACTGGCTGTTTTGGAGTTTTCCTCTTACTCTGTGCCCATTAATAGTCCTCTCAATTTGTTGTCTGCCACTTGGACAGAAAGTTCACGGTAGATAACTTTAATTGAGATGACTCTCAGAGTTGGATTAAATACCCCCCCGCCCCCACCCCGGCAAAATGGGGAGGTGGGAGGTAAAAATAACTGCCATGCTCAGTAAAAAAACAGAACTTCAGGATGTGACTGGAGAAAACTCCTTATTTTTCCTCTTTGGAAAATGAGGCCAAAGTTCAGGAAAATTGTAACAAAGATTACAAGATCTTTATGTGCTTATTACAACCCAGGTGCTGCACCCCCTCCTCACCCCTCATAAGAGCATGTTTCATAAGACTAAATCATTTAATCCTTCCATTTACCGAATGAGGGGGCTACCACTATCCTTCCCGTCTTATAGATGAAAAACTGAGTCATAGAGACAGAGTGACTTGGTGACATTAAATGGCTGGTGATAGCTGTCATGGACCCTGTGACAGTGGCTTGTAGGCCATCTCAGGGTCTCCCAATGTCTGGATTTCTCCACCAGGAGGAGTAAGTCTCCATAATAGGTTCCTCCACCCACCTCCCCCAAATCCCGCTCCGCACCATCTTCTGGTATTTTCCACAGTTGGGAGTTACTCTGAAGGGGGGAGGCAGGAGGGAAACCGACCAGGACCTGCTTTGAACTTGGCGATGGCACTGAAGAGAGCTGCAGACCTCTCGGAGCAGGCGTCTATGAGGCTGACCGTGTCGTGGCCATTGTGGAAAGCGACCTTGCAGAAGGTGCAGAGGAGCTGGTTGTCACTGCGGCAATACTCGTTGATACGGCTGGATGGGTGGTGGATGCAAATCTTCTCGTCCTGATCCTCTGCGCTAGTGTCCACGAAGACGTGGTCCTGCATGGCTACATCCGAGTGGAAGGCCTTGAGACAGTCGTTGCACAGGTTGAGGCGGCAGGTGACGCAGCGCTTGTAGGCAATGCGCCGGCTGCGGCACACCTGGCAGAGGATGGGCCCTGAGGATCGGTCGAAGCGCCACTTGAGGTAGCCGTGCTGCTGCATGTAGCGTTTGGTGAGGCGTCCGCGAAGGTAGTTTTCAGGCAGGTGCATCTGGTGGCTGTAGGGCATGCAGTGCGAGCGGTTGCACATGGGGCAGATGAGGATGAAGAAATTCTCAGTGACCTCGGCATGCTTTTGCAGCTGCCGCAGACACTTCTCGCACAGGCTGTGATTGCACGGCAGCATGAAGGAGTGCAGGCGCAGCCGGTTGCACATGGGGCAGGTGAGGTGGTTCACTAGGTGGCTGCTGGCAGCCATGGGCTTCGGCTCCTCTAGCTGAGTGTCGCTGCTCCCTATGCGGAGGGCAGTCTTTGAGCTGAAAAACAAAGCAAGTCCAGGCTTTAGGAACACACACCAAGAGGTCCAGGAGGATCTTTCCAGAGAGGTGGCGCATTGGAAACATGATCAAATGGCTCCTGCTTGGTGCCTGTCTTCTTGGCTTGCCTCTGCTCTCTTAGTAAATGAACTCAGACAAGGCGTCTGGTACCTGCTGCTGGTACCCATGCCAATAGCTTTTTAAAAGATGGCTAAGACAGGATTTAATGCCAGTATGGACTGAATACAGCCCCTGGATCCTGCAGGAGCCTTGCTGTGCCAGAGAAAAACAGTAGAAGGGTGTGGCACCATCAGCTGGGCCTGGATGTTCCATTGTACATCAGTAGCACCACAGAGCACCAGCAGGAGTCAGGGCCATGGTGGCTCTGATGTATCAGAGCCGAAGTAATACTGCTTCATGATGCTGGAACTCGGACCAGAGCCTTGTCCAAACTGCAGTAAAAAAGCAGACTCCCACCCTCCTGTGCAGGGGAATGTGAGTGATTTCGCCTGCAGATTCAGGCTCCATCTGATCTAGGGGCCTCCTGGACTGGAGTAGAAGAGCTGACAGACTGACTCTGTTCTCACTAACCTGAGCCGCAGTTCTGTCGTGCCTTCTTACCCAGGCACCTCACACTGGCACTTAGTGGGACACGTTCCCACTTGATGCAAGGAGTCAATAAATCCAATCTCGCCCAATTACAGGCATGCTTCTGGCGGCTGTGGCCGGCCGGCATGGTGACATTGCCATAACTGTTGTGGCCAGGGTGGGACAGAGGAAGTACTAAATGACCTTTCTAAGACAGCAAGAACCAGTTTCTGCACTGAGCCTAGAACCCGCGGGCTGACTCCCAGATCAACAGCAATACACAAGGGCTTGCCTTGGGAAACTTATATATGATGGGGCATGGCACTTTTAGAGTTGGCCATTTAGAGAGATTATTAAGTTTTGTTTTGTTTTGTGCTCAGTTTTCCCACCTGTAACTCAAAGATTACAGCGCTTCCTTCATGGGGGTTTATAAAATATACACAAGAAATAATCCCCAGTCAGTGTAACTATGGTCCCTGTAATCACTCTCTTGTGCTTTTCACACACTAATATACAAAGTAGAGGAGGAAATCGCAGTAGAAGAGAGCAGTGGTCCAGCCCGTGAAAGCCGGTGCATGCTTCCATCGCTGTAAGTTAAGGGTTTTTATTCGTCTGAGGTCTGAGGTTTGCTTCGTGCATTCAGTGGCAAGGACTACAAATGGTGAGACGGTGCTTGTGGAGTTCAAGCGCATGCTCTGAGAAGATGTAGTCAGAGTAAAAGCAGTTTAGGGAAGTAAGTGACTCGGCTGTGGCAACAGAGATGCAAGCTGATGCACACACAGCCTGTGGCGATTCCTGTCATTTCTCTCTGTTCATAGTAAGGTACTGCTCTGGACACTGGGCTGTGCTCTCTTCTGTCCTAACCTTCCTAATTCCCCTTCTCTCTGTCTCCTCCTCCTCTTTCTTGGCCAAGAACTCTAGGGTGGCCCTGAGGTACAGAATGTCCCTGTATATCCTTAGGCGTGCAGAGAGCTAGCTCATTCCTGAGGACTTGGATGCTGAGACCTAGGAAACCAGCCTTACTGTTTTCAGGCCTCTTTCCTTTCAGCCTCCCAGCCTCCGGCTTGGCCCCTGGAGGGTCATTTGGAGTCCCACGTCAATTATACACGTAGCTCTATGGGCTTCCCTGATAAAGGGTAAGACTCGGAACCAGTGAATAATACGTGGAGAGAGGATGAGGGAGAGATCAGGAAGAGGGAGAGGGAGAGAGAGAGAGAGAGAGAGAGAGAGAGAGAGAGAGAGAGAGAGAGAGAGAGAGAGAGAGAGAAAGGAGGAGATACTGTGTGGAGAGAGGATGAGCAAGGACTCTGTTAATAGCCCAAGGGACGGGAGTAGTTATGAGAAAGGGAGCGAGGAAATGAATGAAGCCAAGAAAACTAAGTTAGACCAGAGTGAGAGAGAAATGAGGCTGCTGGGCACATTTGGGAGGGAAGGATTTTGGAGACTGGGGCGGGGGGCGGAGGGAGTTGGAAGGCAAACACCAGTGCATCAGAGCCAACTCCCTGGCACTTGCATAGCATCCCTGCCCATCCTCAAACAGACTGGAAAAAAAAAAAAAAAGGCCTCTGCACTCCCCCACCCACCCGGGCCAAACTTCTAAGCCAAAGCAGTCAGCAAGCCCCACAGCTTTGCCCTCCTGATGAAGGCCCTGCCTCTGGTCTCCTGCACACCCCCCTCCCTCCTAAGTTTTGCCTTCCAAGCCTCTAGGTCCCCATCCTTGACTCCTCCGGTTCTTGAAGTTAGAATCACCTGACGGTGGTTGAGTTCTTGCAATTCTGAAGCCCAGATTGTACTCTTAAGATCAATGAGGCCATTGAGGGGCAGAGGCCAAGTGTGAGTGTTGCCATGATCCTGAAGGGATGTCATCGCACTTCTGAGTCTGGGAGCCTAAAAGGCTCCCTGTCCAAAGCCCTGATTTCAGCCTCCTGCCTCTATGCCACAGTCCAGGACTGAGCTGTGATCCTCCCTTCTGTCTGAAGTCTCCTCTTGCTCCTGGCTCCCCTGACATGTAACATAAAAAGAACAGGGTGCTGGATGTGGGGTTTGCCACCTTACCACGTGACTGAGAACCTGAGTGCCATGACTTTGCATGGGAAAGACGAAGTGGCCGTCAGTTCCAGGGTACCTCTGTAGGTTATTAGAGTCAAAAGTGGGCCCCGGAAGTTCTCACTCTTCAAGGTACATGTTGCAGTTCATAGGTGGGGGATAAAGGACCATTTGTGTATATTTTTTGCATCATATAACATGGTCTCCATTTTGTAATATGGCGTTTTTAAGAATTAGCACCATTGACCCAGCTATAGGTTCAAGTCATAATGCTACCCCTTCCTCGCTGTGTGGTTTTTAGCAACCTAGTATCTCCCAGCTAAGTATTTTCCTGGATGCAGTGGGCCCAGGGTAGGGAGAGGAATGGGTGCACAAACAGTGGCTGGAAGTTATCACTTGTTTGCAGGATGAGAGCATTTGGGGTCAAAAGGGTGCAGAGCATACACATTCACATAAGTAAAGGAGTTTGGGTTCGGGACTCGGGTGTGGGGTCTATACCCCCTTTGGCCAGCAGATCTTTGGTTTACACTTAACTGCTACAAATTTGCCATTGATTTTTTTTCCAGGTGGAGTGCACTCTAGGAAGCACTGGCCTGTTCTGGAGTTCCCACAGCTGGCAAGAACCAACGTAGCCACACAATGGATGGCTGGCACTTACGAGATGCGGATGGTCCGAAGGAGGCCCCTTCTGAAGGTGATGGTGGCATTGCGGCAGCAACGGCTCTCATAGTAGTAGCACTTCATATTGGTGTTGGTTGTGCAGCAGCACTTACAGTTGGGGTCATTGGCCCAGGAGCAGCAGCACCAGTGGCAATTGGGGTTCTCCGCGCAGGTGCAGTGGCAGAATTGGCAGTTCTTCTCATCCTTGTAGGGGCAGGGGAAGCAGGTACAGTTCCGCTCTGAAGTGAAGATGAACTTGCAGCATAGGCAGGAGAACAGGCGGGGACAGCATCTCTGCCAGGTGCAGCATGGGGAACAAACACACATAGCAGTCTCCATGGCTCCTAGATCCTTGGTATCAGTCCTCTAGAGTTTTGACGACTTCCCCTAACCAGATCCCTGAGATCACTTCTTCCGCAGAGGGATCCTCTCTCCTTCTGGTGAGCCTGGCAGTTTGGGAGTGGTGGCAGGAAGTTGACCAGTTTCTCCTAGCAAGCCTCTGAGCTGGCTTTACCTATCTCAGCCTGTGGGCATGTGGTTATGTCATAATCCCTGCTGCCACCATGTCTTCACATGCTCAGTAGGTAAGAGAAAGGGGTGTGAATACATACTGAGTGTGTGTTATCCATGAGACCAACTACACAGGAGTGGTGGCACCATGAACCTCTTGGAGGCTTTAGCTGTCATTTGTCATCTTTTAAGTGCTCACATAGATTTTTAGATGCTATTGTTTCTTTCTCCGTGGTCGATAGGTACTGTTGGCTGCTATTTCGGTAAATTGACGTCAGGGTTTGTCTTTATTCACTGAAAGGCTGGAGTACTGCTAATTAGAAATATGGGTTGACATGGTTTTCCTCTTGCCTCAACAGAACTCTTCGGCCAGCAAAGCACAGTGTTTATAAGTAACAGCAGCACCACAGTTAAAGAGACATTCCCTATTCAAAGAAGGGACTGGAGGGACAGGCAGGTGTGGTCCCTGCTTACGTTCATGAAGCTTTTTGCCTGTGTCACTCACAGGTTTGGGACTCAGGCTTTGTTTCTATTTCCTCAGTACCCCCACTCCACCCCACCCCACCCCACCCACCCCACCCCACCCCACCCCACCCCACCCCACCCCACCTTGCCGTATCCATGTATCAAGAGGCTAAGGCGCAGAATCACTGGCTACTCTGCCAGTGCACCCAGGAGCCCTAGAAACAGGGCCCTACATATCGGGGGGGAGGGGGGAGAGGAATTTTGCTTCCCTCTTCATGCAGCTTGCAAAGATTAAATAAAGGAGCAGAGGCTTCACCGCCATACCATCCTAGAACAGGAACACTGTCTCATTATATTTCCAAAATACAGCAGAAGAGGGAGCTGAATCTGGCTGCAGGAGTTTCGTGAATAATTTATTACCTCTTCCCGTGATTATCACCCTTGTAATAGGAGAGAGCATTCACTGAGTGCTAACGGGCCAGCCTCACGTGACTTTTAGATCTCTACAATTGAAAATCCTAAATCCTACAGTGTGCACTTTAGGTTTTGATAGATATTGCTAAATTATCTCTCCAATGAATACTCCAGATTACATCAATACCAGGAATAGGTGCAAGACACTGCCTTTTATGCTTGCCTAAACTCAGTTTTATCAATAAGCCTCCCTACCCTGCAGGCAGAGAGGTCTAAGTTCCATTCACAGGCCATTTCAACATTGGTCTCAATAGGGCATCCTC
Source organism: Acomys percivali (assembly GCA_907169655.1). Taxonomy (NCBI): domain Eukaryota; kingdom Metazoa; phylum Chordata; class Mammalia; order Rodentia; family Muridae; genus Acomys; species Acomys percivali. The sequence continues at coordinate 24,360,194 of OU015755.1, read as the reverse complement.
TTCTTTCTCTTAAAAAAAAAAACATTATCAAGATGTAATTCACTTACCACTAAAGTTAACAGGTCAGTGCCTTTTGGTATAGTCAATAAATTGAGCAATTATTACAGTTTCTAATTCTAAAACATGTCTTTTACCCCCTAAAGACACCAATTAGAAGTCTTTTTCTCCTGTATTCCCTGAGGCCTCTGATATATGCATTTGCCTATTCTACAAATGGAATAATAGGAAGTCTTTTCTGTCTTGTTTCTTTAGCTTAGCATGTTTCCAGGGCTCACATTGCACCACATATAGGATTTAATTGTGTGTGTGTGTGTGTGTGTGTGTGTGTGTGTGTGTGTGGGTGTGCGCACACATGGGTGCATATATGTGCATGTACACATGCAGATATGAGAAGATGTGCTTGCCTGCATGTACGTATGTGGAGGTTAGAGATTGCTCTCAGCCAGAGCCAGAGAAACTTCTTGATGCAATGGCTAATTGTTTTGCAGAGATTCTTAACTGGTCAAAATGCTGAGAACATGTGACTCCGAATGGCCAGTCACCCATGGGCCATTCATAGCAACTTCCCCCAACTGAAGGCTAAGGAACATTATTGAAGACTGGACATAAAGAATGTAAGAGCCAGATGATGGGGAAGACTATCATTGCACACAAGAATGAACAAGGGCTGTGATGACCTGCAGATCAAACCGGTAAATATTCCAGCATTGTGCGGGCAGTGGCTCTGAAACCTCACCTCTAGCTGAGGAGCTTTGGTAGTTGTTGGCTGCCTAGGGATGGACAGTCACATTTCCTTGGCAGTATGACATGTGCCTATGCCCTAGTAGATGGTCCTGTGCCCATATGTTCATGGACAGCAATAATTAAACTCAATGGATTATTCATTAAAAACAGTAAGAGGGCATGCAGATGAGAGGGGATCCCTTGGGGAGTCCTGGTGGCAGTTGGAGGGAGGATGTGATAAAAATCAACTGTATACATTGTGAAACTTTTAAAGAATAATAAAAGATTAGATGATCCCGTGTGATCTGACCAATTATAGAGGCTATCAAATGAAGGGGAGCTCCCTAATTATTTTTTTGTGACCAAAATGAATTCATTAAGCCGAAACTGACAAAAAAAAATGTAGTTGAGCAAGAGCCCAGCTAATTTAATGCAACACAAATGGAAGCTTTTAATAAAATATTCAGCAGATTGCAATAACACATTTAAAAAGCCATACGACTTACCTTTTGTCATTTCTTCTAATAGGAGTCTTCTCACAATCATTCGAGTCATCTGTATGTTCACGGAAGAGGCATTTGGCATAATATACGTATTCATGTTAAAAATACCAAATACTATGAGGCATTTATATATATAGTTAATTTTGTTTTTAAAAGATGAAGTCTTGCTAGGTGACTTAAGCGAACACAGAACTCATGACAATGCTCTTGCCTCAGCTTCCCAGCCAGTGGGATTACTAATATGTACCACCTTACCTGATTTACAGTTGACTTCTTAATATAATGAAGTTTAAATACATCAGTCTCAAAGCACAACACCAGGGTGTTCCTGAGAAATGTAAGATAAAAAGGCAGTGATGCCTAACACCCACTCACCCTGATATTGGGGGCTCTACACAGCAATCCAAGCGGGGGACAGGGCTTACAGGAAAACGAGTAGAGAAGGAAGAGAAAAGCACTGCAGGAAGAGCAAAGTCAGGCAAGCCAGACTACATCAGACTAAAATACTGCACAGCCAAGGGAAAAGCACAGGTAACGCAGAGCGCAGAATCAGAGGAAAACATCTGCGAGACGTATATCTGAGAAATAGTTTGCATCACTAAGGCAAAAGGAACGTCTACAGCCTGACAGCAAAATGCCACATAACCTTCTAAGGTAGACCACCCACCCCACCCCAAGCAGATGTTTCTCCAAAGAAGACACTGTCTCTAAGTATATGAGAAGGTGCCAAATACTGCTAATCATCAGGGAATCAACCCCACAGGGACACAGTGATACTTCTGCACGTGCATACAAATCCAATACATATGAATCCAATCAGTGCATTTAATGCTTCCTTCTTAACACTTTGCGTTTGCATCCTCTTTGGCCCCTCCGCCCACCCCTGGCCCCACCCCCCGTGGGATACATGCGGGTCACTGTGGCCTAGAGCTCTGCTCTACAGCACTAGAACTTATTCCTTCTATTGCCTTTCATTTTTATTATTTTTTTAAAAAATGTATTTATTTTATGTGTATGGATAGTTTTCCTGCATACATATATAAAAATGTATGTATGTATGTATGTATGTATGTATGTATGTATGTATGTATGTATGTATATGTGTGTGTGTGTGTGTGTGTGTGTGTGTGTGTGTGTGTGTGTGTGTACTACATGTGTCCCTGGTGGCTGTAGGGGTGTTGGATCTCCAGGAAATGGAATTATGGATGGTGGTTAGCCACCATGAGGGTGCTGGGAATTAAGCCTAGGTCCTCTCTAAGAGCAGGAGCTCTTAACCACTGAGCCATTTCTCCAGTCTCCTCCTTTTTAACTCATTATCTACCTGGTCTCCTACCATCCTATCTTCTAGTAGTCATGGTTCCACATTCGGAATGACTTTTTTTTATCATTCATATTTGAGGGAAACTATGAAGTATTGGTCTTTCCATATCTAGACTATTTGGCTTGACATATATTCTTTTGTTCCATTAATTATGCTGCAAATGATAGGGTACAGTTCTTTTAATGGCTGAATAATATTCCATTGCACACATATGTGCTAAATTTTATTTATTCTATTGATGAGCATCTAAGTTGATTTATATCTTAGTTTTTATGAATTGTTTAAAAATAAACATAGGACATGCTTTCTTTGACATGATTTTATATTATTTGAGTGTACATCTAGAACAATGTTTTGATCCTGTGGATCATGATTTCTTTGGGGGCTGCATATCAGATATTCTGCATATCAGATATTTACATTATGATTCCTAGCAGTAGAAAATTACAGTTATGAATTAGCAACAAAATAACCTTATGGTCTGGGGTCACCACAACATGGAAAACAACTGCATTAAAGGGCTGCAGCATTAGGGAGGTTGAGAATCACTGATCCAGAAGAAAAATAGTCATGTGATAGATTTATTATTTTTTTAAGAACTCCCATGTTATTTACCTAATAACCATTTTATTTAACTTTCTTACCAATTGTTGATGAGTTTTCTTTTCTCCATATTCTTCCTAACAATTTTGTCAGCTTTTTCTTTCAGGTAACAGTTGTTCTAACTGGCGTGAGAGATAGCATATTGTGTTTTTTTTGATTTATGTTTGCCAGGTAGTTAAGGATATTGAATATCTTTCAGAAACTTATTGGATATTTGAAATTCTTCTCTTAATATATGTGTTTGCATCTGCCCATATCCTTTGCCCACTCTAAATTGGATTATCTGTCTTTGCTACTGAGTTGTTTGCCTTCCTTATACATCTCGGGTATTAATCCTTTGGTATTTGAGTAATTTGCTAAAATTTTACCAACTGTAGATTTTCTCTACAATCTTGATCATTTCCCTTGTTGTATGGAATCCTTTGTAGTTTGATTTAATCCTCTTTGCATATTTTTGCATTGTTTTCTTATGCTCCAGAGGCCTTAGGCAAAACAAAACACAAAACCCTTGCACTCACTGCCTTCTCTCCTAACTTGAGGTGTTTTCCCCCATACTTTCTTTAAGTAGTTTCATGTCTTATATTTATGTACTTGATCCTTTGAGCTTATTTCATTTCTCTAAGGTGAGAGAGGAGGCTGAGCTTCAAGCTTTTGCATTTGAATACCCAATTTCCCACCACAGCATCACCGGAGACAGCACAAAACCGAAAGGAAACATGAATCACCACGGACAAAGACAGCTCAAGGAAAAGGAGCTGCACACAATGTCGGAATGAGCCGACAAAGGAATGAGGGAGACCCTTGTCTACTGGTCCGAACAGTCCTGAGCTATATTGAAAAGAGCAGTATAGATGTGGTATATGACACACCACCACTCACTTCAGGGAAAGCCTGGAGTCTTTACTTTATATTTTGTGTGCTATGTAAAGATAAATTAAGCTTGATTTATGAGAGTGCAGGAACAAAATGGAAGGGCTGAGGCGTCTTAGTTTATAGAATTGATTTAAAAGCCATTAAAATATATTTTACATAACCATAAAGCACAGTAAGCTACAAAGAATACACTGGAACAGGTAAGTTTAACTATAAGTTGAGTTTTGTATAGAAGGGATTATTTCAAAGCAAACGAGGTACTATGGCAGCACAGTCATCTGAGTAGGCCCTCTGTGAAAGTAATCCTTTAGGGTGCAGCCAATACAAAACAGAAATGAGAGCAATCCTTTAATTCTTTATTAGTCACACAGATGTGGGTGGCTACCATATTGTTAAGAAAGGGGTTGGGCGTACATTGAACAACAGTGTATGTGAGAACTTATGCCGCTATTAATAAAGAAAGAGCACACAGACAGGTGACAAATGACAACAAGGAAACCCAGCTATACTGAATTGAATTGAAAATATCAATATACGCTTTAAAAAAAATAAAAATTAACCTCATTTTGTAAGTTAGCTCCTCCGGTTGTGTCTTGTTATCTTTGGAGCCTTTGCTTAGCTGTTGTGATTTGTTAACAAATGAGCCCAGAACATTCCCTTAAAAGAATGATTGACTCCGGCTATAGAAAAGGCCCAAAGGCCATGACTTGCCCAATGCTTTTGTTCCCCAGATTGTGGTCCCTGGATACCACTAAGAGGAAACTCGGCTTTATGGAGGAATGTGTGACTTCAGTTTTGGGTAATTACACAATAAACATGGACATACAGAGCTAGGTTCATTTTTGGTAGAGGGCACACAGTAGGCGGGACATCAAGCTAGTATGCAGGAGCAAGAGACAGCTCAGAAGGGAGGGGATGAGACCAAGTGAGCAGGTAGAGTGATGCTGAAATTGATGCCCAGGGACCTAGTTGGACCGAAGAGAAGGGATGGGACCAAGTGAGTAGGTATAGTGATGCTGAGGGTGATGCCCAGGGACCTACTGGTTCTAGTAGGGCCAAGGCACTCAGTTCCTCCATTGGCCTATAGTAGCAGCTACTCACAGCTCAGTTGAATATTTAGAGAAATTGCTTGCAGTGAGCAGAGTCAACCTCATCGAAGATTATGCCCCTGTTCAAGTAGCAATCCTGATTACAGTGGGATGACTTTAAAGAGCTGCCAAAAAGGCCCTGTTGGATTGGCTGAGCCTTGCATCTCCTGTTACATTACAAATTGTCTTTTATTCCTGCTCAGTCCTGTTTACTTCAGTCTCTGGGACGATGACAAAGGCCCCACTCCCCAATAGCCCAGATATTTCAACACTTGGTTCCCTGTTGATCATGCTGTGTGAGGAAGTTGTGAAACCTACAGGAAGTAGCCTTTCTGAAGGAAGTACATTCGGGGCAGGGGGACGAGTGGACCTTATGGGATTATAGTCTTGCCCCATGTCTATTTCACTCTTTCTGCTTTGTGTGTTCCGTTGACAATATGGTCTTTTATCTCCTGCTCTGGCACCTGTTTCTGTGCTTCCCCTGCCACTGTGGATTCTCTCTCTCCCTCCCTCTTGATCTGTAAGCCCCAATAAACACTCTCTCTTAAGTTGCTTTTTTGGTTATGCTATTTTATCACAGCACAAAAAGTAACTAATACAGTTGCCAAATCTAGTCCCAGGCAAACCACTTTTGTGCACATCTGCATCTCATTCTGTTCCTGGTGGAACCTGGATGAAGAAAACAGGTATGGGAGCACCTGGTTTAGAGCCCCACCACCCATCACACCCAGCACCTTCATTGTGTCCCACAGGAATAGCTTCCAGTGGTCCTAGTCCAGGACATGACCTGTAGCCACAGCTCTCACTGTGGACTCCCACTAGGTATTTAGTTTATTCACTGTCCTCCCAGACCAAGCGTGGCTTATTATCTGAGGTCATTTCTATCATGAGCAATGTTGCCAGGTAACATAGCTGACTGTCCACCTTTATTAGTTTCCAGGGGAACGGAGCTGGATGGTTAACCCAAGGTCATTTTTCTGCAGAGAAAGAGATTTTGCTCTGTTAACTGTTTATTTACATCTTAGAAGCCACGAATTCACGCGGATAACTTCAGTAAACAAAAATGCCAACCACCCTTATTTAGAGAATACTAGAAAACTCACTTGCTATTTTGAAAACCCATTAAATAAAGGGAAGGGATAGTTTATCCAGCCTTTCTCATGTGTACTGTGCATTAGGGTAATGAACTATCTGATAAAGGGGATTAAAAAAAAAAACAGAACTACTCCAGCTAATAAAGGAAGGAGGACAGAATTAAGACATCGTACTATTGCAGCTTCTAATGAAAAGATGAATCTAGGCCTTAATCATCGGTGACTGCTAATAGCGCCAGAGGGAGACAACTTGATGCTCTGCACCTCTGATGGGAGCTCACAGCATGCCTTACAATATTCTTGCAGAAAATTAAAACCTAAGTATGATCAGAATTCTAGTTCCCATAACCAAGCGTCAGGGATCAAGGATCATGCTAAATGATGCTGTGATCCTATTCCCAAAATCTAGGCTATGGAGACTATATAAGACAAAACTCAATAAAGGCAGTGGCCAGAGAGGAAGAGCGTGGTGAGAAACAGATAAGTGGAGAGATGAGGATTTATAACTAAAAGAAAGCTAAAAGGTGAGGGCTTGCATTCCAACCAACTGCAATCATGAACCGTATTTAGACTCTGATTTGAACAGCCTGTAAAAAACGATGACTCAGTTGAGGAAAATTTGGAGTTGACTGAAGACTATACAATACAAAAATGATTATTTATGTATGGCTATAGTATATTGGATGCATTTTCCTTACTCAGAATGCTTGGAACTAGAAGACTTCTGGGGTTAATTTAAAAAAAAAATTGAATATTTACACACATTTGTATATGTATGCAGCATGTATGTAGTATGTCTGTATGTATATATATATATGTATGTATCTTGGGAGCAATCCAAGCATAAAACCAAAACTGACTTATTTCATATACACTTTCTACAGACAGCCTGATGATAATTTCATTCATTATTCTGTGCACAAAACAAAGTTTTATGGTGGTGAATTTCTTCACATTGGTGTTGGAAACATTTTTGAATTGTAGGGTATGTCAGCATTCTGAGGTTTTGGGCTTGGGATGCTCACTTAGTCTGCCCTTTGTATTGTGTTTATTTTAAGGACACGTTCAACTTTCAGGGTAGAGACAGATGGAATCACAGATGAAATGGTAAGACAATTTGCTTTTCTCCAAGATAATCTACACTATGGGGAAATGGGTATAGAATTAAGTAGGATTAGCCAGGAATTTATAAACAGTGAAACTGGGAATTGGTTTGTTGGCTCAGTGTTGTTCCCTCTACAGTTACAAGATTGAACATTGCTTTTGAAATGACTAGAAGCACAGATACATTTACATTTTAGTACAATAACCTCAGTCCAGAATCTGTCCATAGACACCATAGGCACCTGCATCATGTGGTTCTCACTATTTGCAGTAGCTAGGGCTGTGTTGCTGTGAAGAGAGAGCATGGCCACCACGACTCTTAGAAATGAAAAAAATTTAATTGGAGTCAGCTTACAGCTCAGAAGTTTAGTCCATTATCATCATGGCGGTAAGCATGGCAGCACCCAGGCAGAGATGGTGACGGAGAGGGACCAAGAGTTCTACATCCGGCAGGAGGAAGAATGAATGAGTCACTGGGCCTAGGTTGAGCTTCCGAAACCTGAAAGTGTCCTACCCCTTAAGACAGTTTATCCAACAAGGCCACGCCTACTCCAACAAGGCCACACCTCTCAATAGTGTCACTCCCTATGAGCCTATGAGGGCCATTTTCATTCAAATCACCACATTATTGTATACATTTGTGAATAAAATAGGACTTCCTATAATACACACGGAGGGAATAGACAATAGACACTGGAAAGCCAGGGTAAGATGTATCTTCTTGGGCTACTCTTTGGCTACCTGGTAGCTGAATAGAAATATGGTCTCCTTAATTGTGCATAAGCTAAAAACATGAAGGTCTCAGGTCAAGGCGGTGGCAGGGCCATACTCCCTGTGAGGCTCCAGGGCAGCATTTGGCCCAAGCTCCTTGTTTTCTAATAATTCATTAATTTTTAGTTAGTATCCAACATAATTACACATGTGTATAGTTGGAACATGGTCAAAAGAATGATCTATGGTGAGCAATGCCCTTGCTTAAAAAAAAAAACTAAAAAGGGGGAGATACTGAAATATGGTGAACAGTGTCTTGGGGAACTGTGAGAGAATCTCCAGGAAAAAAGGCAAGAAGGCCATATTCAGATTCTGGATACGCTGACCAGATTGGGTTCCGTAGCTATGTTCTGGCATCCAACATGAGCAAACATGTCTTATAAATCGAATGTAAGTGTTTGTCATCCAAGGCATGAAATCACTTCTAAGAACAATCCAGAAAATGAAACGCACCCGAGGTGAAGGCCCTCAGCCTATCTTCCGAGAGGCTTTCTCACAGGCTCCCAAGGCATTGCTTACCCTGGGTCATTCTTTTGACTGTGTTCTGAGACATCGCATCATGATGATTTCTTCTTATTTGTTTCCCTCCCTTGATGCTCCTCCCAGTGTTCCGTGCTCCCCATCCGGCTGGCTTTGTTTTCCTTTCAAACAGTCCTCGCTTTTGTTTCCATGTTACATGTATCCTGTCACCCTTTCATTCCCGGCCCCATGCTCTTAAAATCTCTTCCTCCCTTCTGAGGTTCCACATGTATATATTTAATGATACATTTTTGTGTCTGATGGAAAACATACAATATTTATCTGTCTGAGCTTGGATGGGCATGGCTCATTCAATTATTAAAGTGTGTGTGTGTGTGTGTGTGTGTGTGTGTGTGTGTGTATACCCACATGCATGTAACATCTGTGCTTGATGTGTGTATGTGTGTGCATGCATGTGAAGGTCGGAGGACAATGTTGGATGCAGTTCTCTCCTACCTTTATGTGGGCTCCAGGCATCACATTTGGGGTGCCAGGCTTTCGCCGTGTGGTGGTCTGAATACAAATGTTCCCCAGGGGCTTGGACACTTAACACTTGCTCTTCCGGCGCTGTCACCGTTTGGGGGGCCTTGTGGAACCTTTAGGAGGGGGAGCCTTACTGGAAGAAGCACGTCACTAGGGCTGGGCTTTGGAGGGCTATAGCCTCGCTTCCCTTCTGGTCCACTTTCTCTGCCTCATGATCTATCAGCTTCCTGCTCTGGCCATCTGCTGCTATGCCACCCCTCACCATAAGATTCCTTCTGGAACCATAATCCAAAAATAAGATTTTTCTTGCTAAATAGCTTTTTGTCATGATGTTTTATCACACCAATGAAAAGTAATCAACACAGACACAAATAATACATTTTGAAAAAAGGTTTATTTTATTTTATGTGTGATTTTTTTTCCTGCCTGTATGTAAGTACGCTATATACCTGGTGCCTGCATAGGACAGAAGAGGGCACTGGATCCCTTGGAACTACAGTTCTAGAAGGCTTTGAGCCACTGTGATATCCTAGAAACTGAACTTGGGTCCTTTGCAAGTCTATCAAGTGCTCTCAACTGCTGATTCATCTCTGTATCCCCCAAAATAATAAATTAAAAAGGCAAAAAAAAAAACTATGGAATAACACCCAACATGCACTTGTATACTCATACATGTGTGCCCACATGAACAACATGGACACAATTGAAAAACAGAAGGAAACTGATGATAAAATGTAAACAATAAATTGTAGAATAGACAGAAGAAAATAATAAGAAAAGTGGATCAAAAGTTCCTGTGGATAAGATGCTTGCATTGGAGACAGTTCTTTGTAGTTCACGTGCCCTTCACTGCAGATGCTCCCATCCTGTGATCTCAGTGGTATTAATGTCTCAGCTGCAGCAACTTTCTCTGGCTCAAGCTTTGGTGTGTTCGTTATGAGTCCATCTAGGCTGGAGGTCTCTCATATGTGACCTGAGACTCTGTCAGGTGTCCAAGCCACAGAACATACATATAAGCGATGCCCCAGAGGGTATGGACAACCGAGTCCCCCGTTCTGTTTTGAGCAGGTGGAGGCCTTTGTCATTGTTGATCTTGGCAGCCTCAGAACTGGCTATTTCTAGAAATCTCTGACCACACTACTTTCTGTTCTCTATCACAGCTCATGGTTTAAACTTCTCACTGGACTCAGATCAGTGACTCCCTGCAGCCATGACTGTTTTGTGTGACCTCATCCTTTGGCCAATGCAAGGCACAAGGCACAGTGCTCATGGGGACCCTGCATCGTGATCATTCCTGCTCTCTGCTTCCCAGAGCAGTTTAATTTTTAATGACTGGACCCTTGGCAAGATGGCTCCTGCTTGCAGTGCTCTGAGACCGCAGAGTTGAATTCCTCGACGGTTCGCTTGATGTGCAAGTGGAGTCTCTCTTCAAAACCAGGTCCTTGAAGTGAGTTTAAAATGTGTAGAAACCATGGGTTTGCCAGGCATTAGGACTGATGGCCCACAGATTTATCAATGATGATGTCACCAGCTCACCTTATGTGGCAGCCTGTGCTGTGACTGGATCCCTGCTTCTCTCTGGGTGTGCCTTTCAAGCTCTCCAGCTGTGTCCACGTCTCCACCATTTTGAATGCTTACAGTATGATTTTTCTTCTTCTGCTAACTCTGTTGTCACTCACAGAGTCAAGTGGTAGATGTTGAAGGATTGTCTAAAGAACCTGGGGTTTCAGAGATTCTGTCTTGGAGTCTATGTAAGGGCATCATCCTACCCCATTGCCTTATTAATACAAGAAAATTCCTGTCCATGGTTTGTATAAAGAGGCTTATATATAGGGGTCTATACATAAGGAGTACAATGGTTTGTCTTTATGGGCAACATTTCTGGTTTTGGAAACACCTAGGAAACATGTGTCTAGTACATCATTGAAAGTGCTTCCAGAAGGTTTAACTTAAAAGGGAAGACCCTCGTTGAACGTGGTGGCATCATCCCATGGGCTGAAGTTCTGGACTTAATAAAAAAGTGGGGAAAGGAGGAAGCCTGTCTCTACTTCTTCATCCACCAAGAACCGTTTCTGGCATCACCGCTGTGAGCTGCTCCTGTTGCCAAGTCTTCCCCACTGTGGTCTGCTGTATCCTTGGACTCGGAGCCCAAACAAACTTTCCTCCTTCAGTTGCTTTTCGTTAGGCATTTGACCACCATGGTGACGAGGTAACCACATACTGTGGCTTTTCACAGGATTAAAACTTGCCTTAAATTTTTTTCTCTCACTTAGTTAAGTTTCCACATGTGAAATTTTTTTGGTTTGCAAGGTTTTAAATAATAAAATTCATTACAGAAGAATCCCTCTTACCTGAAATATTTTAAACCTTCTGAAACTCAGCCATGAACCTCTAATGGTAAAGCTGTATGCTCCATTTCTCCTCCTGTCATTTCACACGCCTTTCAGCCTATGGTGACGATGATACTGATGCTCTCTAACTGAGCTAGACTTACCCGGGCTTAAGGAGCCTGCCCCTGAAACCAAAGGAGAAAGGTACAACTGTGAAAGTCATAACTGCGGGCTGGAGAGATGGCTCAGTGGGTAAGAGCACCACCTGCTCTTCCAAAGGTCATGGGTTCAATTCCCAGCAACCACATGGTGGTTCACATCCACTTGTAATGTCATGTGATGCCCTCTTCTGGCCTGCAGGTGTGCATGCAGGTAGAACACTGTATACATAATAAATAAATAAATCTTAAAAAAAAAAAAAGAAAGTCATAACCGCACACAGCCATGGAACTTGAGATGTTAGAGGCTCTAAAGAGAAGCGAATTCTGACTTTCTTGTGCCTGAGCAGAATAACTTTAGAGAAGTGTTGGCTTCAGCAAGGTCACCTCAGCACAGCTGGGGGTAGAATCCAGGTGGCCTGTGTTCCAGGTGCCTGCCTTGCCCAGGTGGGCTCAGAGCAAGATGAAAGAGGGTCTCTCCACAGCTGTGGAAGTGAAGGGTGAAGGGTGGTGGGAAGGAAGTACCAAAGACAGTCCATGTGACATTTACCATCCCTGCGAGGTTCGGGTTGACAAGCTTCCCCACATCCAAGAGGCTGTTAAACTCTCTAATTGCTTGTTTATCTGATGTTAGAAAATCAGTCCCCACAGACACAGACTGACAGGTAAATAGCTTGGTGAGGAGGTATTCAAAATGATAAACTAACACAATATGCTTCTCTTAAGAGAATTGCCCAAAGCATACTATGGCAGCGCAGCTTGTAGCTCTATTTCTTTGCAGTCACCGCTGGCTGCCACACCCCAGTTTTCTTGGTAGCTGTTGCGTCTTTTTGATCCATGACGTATCGCACTTGAAATAAAGCTGGCAGGTCCTATGGGGGCATGCGGAACAGAGCAACTTGGTGAAGTCTGAAGATATCCCGTGTAGGATTGGAATTGAATCTGGAGAACCCTGCTCCTCTCTGCTAGGCATGTTTTATCTCGAGCAAGAATGTAATTTCATGATGCCTCGCTCCCCCTTCCCCACTTCAGTAAAATGAGAGCCAAAATAAATTATAATAGTGTTTACCTCATTGTAGGTTTATGAGAGTTAAATGGAATATAGCTTTACAGCATCTTATTCGGTGTCTGGCTTTTTATAGGTGCTGATTAATAGTGATCTACACTGTTACAGAGAGGTGAAAGAGATCACTGGCTCGAAGTGCCAGGCTTGGACCAATGGCACAGTATACTACAGGTTTGGAGCACATTGGTATGCTTTTGGATTCTGTTGGCTTAAGTTTCAGTGTGGTTATGCTAGCTACGCAGCATTGAGCGAATTGCTTAATCTTCTAAAGTTGCTGTCTGCTCTTCTGTGAAATAGGGAGCATGGTGATAAGAGCACCTGCTTTACGGGCCATTTTTATTTTTTACATATAAATGATTTGCTAGTGGATCCTCAAACAATGTCTAAAATAACTATTATGGGTTTCTAGAAACTTATCTTTCAGATACACTAAGCCTCTGGTAAAGGAAGCAAATAATGTGACAGTCCGTATAATCGAAGTTTTGGGCGGAGCGCATGCTTCTAGACCACAGCCGACTGCTGGTTTGTTGTATTGTTGGACCTTGTGAGTGATTAGCACACTTGTGGAAGAAGGGACAAGAGAGGACAGTTGCCTTGAGAATACCCTCAAGTGAGAGACTGCACCCCCAGGACTGGAAAGGCATCAGTCATGTGCTTCAGACTCCTGCTAAAGTGCCCCGACCCATGCCTCTCCAAGCCTCTTTGCACTTCCCTGGCAATGGGAAGCTTTGTCTGCCCAGAGAGACCCATTTCAGTTCAGCTCTGGAGAGGCTCTAGCTAGTGGGACGCTCTTGAGACAAAATGTAGCAAAGCCCAAAGAAACTGTCACTCAGCAGCCACTTGGAAATATTGTTTTCTTCTTATGAAATACTTTTAATTGATTTTTATTGACCAACCAATTTGGGGGATGTTAATACTCCCAATTGGCGAACCACATGTTCCCCTCCCACCCCCATGACAGACTCATTGTTTTATTTGCAATGAAAAGCTTTCTGAAGCACACAGGAAAATTAGTAGTTTCTTGTGGAACCAAGTAAACAATCTATTTGTTTTGTATTAGCCTCAAGCTGCTCTCAGAATCACATGTTTCTTTTGTGCTAATTGTATGAAATGGAGCATCTGCCTTATTATCCAGTCATATGTGTAATTGTTCTGAGCTTGCTTGACAATAGCAGGTCAATGGTGCTAGTTTAAATCATCTGTGCCGAGATCTCAGGCTTGACTTCACTGAGCGGAAATGTTCCATAGCAGACGAGGAGGCTCTCTGCAGTAATCCACATTTCTTCTGATAGCTGGGGTTGGTCACCCTGGGTGAGTCATTTGCTACCTGGCTTGTTGCGCCACTAGCGTGCAGAGCTTGGTACAACCATCTCTTGCATTTTCTCAACTAGTACAGCCCTGGAGTACAGGGACAGAAGTACAACCTCTTCACTGATTATTGAGGGAACCGATAATACCTAATATTGATAATAAGAAGGCAGCTGGTCTTTATTTGATTTCCAGACCCACGTACAGTAGTTGTGGGAGAAGAAATACCATACACCAGATGTAGTTACAAGAGCACCCTTTGTTAGATGCTGTACCAACAGGCTCATTAGCGAGTCTTCAGTGCACCATTCTGTGATCCTATCTGCCTAGTAGTTTCCAGGGATTGGGAATGTCATAAAAGCAGCTAGGATTCCATGAGGAGAAACCATGCATTTCTTTGATGACAAAATGAGTTAGTTGGCCAGAAGCAGTAGAGTGAGAAGGTAACAGGTCAGTGAATAAACATTTTCTAAAGCCACAGCTGGGCATGGGCAGCAAGGGCTAACTCATAGTCAGCAGGAGTGTTGAGTTCAGTGGGGGAGAATTATTGTTCCTCTATGACTGAGGGAGACATGTAATCAGTCAGCTACCTTGTGACTGGATGCTTTTCCAGGAATGGCCCCCTGTTGGTTCTCAGCATTGATCTCTGCTGTGGGCAGCTTATGCTGAGCAGTGGTGAGAGGCACTCTAGGCTTCATGAAGGTTGACCGATTTTAAGCTCATGCGCTTCTGCCACCCCTGTTACTATATTAGAACCCATTTTACAATGGCCACAGTGGCTTGAAAAAGAGGTTGATTGGGAGGGAAATAAGGGGAAAATGGGAGGGAGGGAAGAATGGGAGGATACAAGGGATGGGATAACCATTGAGATGTAACAAGAATAAATTAATTAAAAAAAAAGAGGTTGATTGGTATTGGTCATTGTCCCCCTTGGGTGAACAATCACACGGGACTCAGATAGTTATAATCTGCACCCACGTCAGGAGGACCATTCACATAATTTCTCTCTAAATTTTCTGGCCACAACTATTTTTCTTTCCAAATTTTCTAGCCAAACAATTGCCCAGTGACTATGAATCAATGTAGACCCGATTTTCTAGCAGTCTTACCCAGATAAATTAAAAGGAAAACGTGCTATTCAAATGTTCTTCATACTGGCATGGGGGAATCTCCGTTCATATGGTCTTTTGGGGATATTTCTGGTTAGGGTTGGAACTCTGCAGCATTCCACTTTGGCTTGTGCCAGTACGTTGCAGAGTAGCATCTGCAAATTGCACCCCGCTGTGAGGCCTTTTCAGACTGCTGGAGATGGGAGAGGGGAGGGTGATGTAGATGTGTTAGAGCTACCTGCTCATGCAATGTGTGTGCCCGCTGAGCCTGGGATAGGTCCCATGGATCGATAGCCACTTCGCTATGATTGGGCTGCTTACATATTCCTAGCCTCATGGCTTTGAAAAATCAGGTATGACCAAGTTCATGAGGAATGGCTTACGTGTGGTGTGGTCATTTGGTATTTTATAGGGATTCAGTCTCTCCCACGCTTTGTTCAAAATCCTAACATCTCGTTTTTTGACTCTTTGTGTTCCTTGAGCTTTGGAAGGAGAGGCTGTGATATAGAGGTCCCACTTACGGCTGAGCAAGAGGTAATACTTCTTCTCACCACACACAC
>OU015755.1:24319185-24343328 GCA_907169655.1 Acomys percivali | reverse complement strand
TGTGTGTGTGTGTGTGTGTGTGTGTGTGTGTGTGTGTGTGTGTGTGTATGTGTTGGTCAGAGGCTCATGAGAACTCCAAGCCAAGGAGTTATTAATAGTTCATGGCTGCTAGTAGAAAGAAAGTCAATTTTCTTTAAGTGTATGTACCCTGGTATGTCAACCACGATTCATGGATGGCTCCACACTTGTGCACATATTGGCCACACAAAATCTGACTCAATGGGCTATAAAACAAAAGGAGACATGCCCTTGGGAAGGAGTGGAAGATATATTCAGAAAGGGTTAGGAGTAAATACTATCAGAATACAAAATTTCACATAAAATTTCTGTGATTCTGGATAGGATGAAACATTTATTTTGGATGACTCTCTGGCAGGGGTAGGAGGTCCCAGGGCCTCCACTTGCTTCCTTATATGCCACCACCATCAGCACTCTATGGTGCAGGGACTTGGAACTGTGGAAGCTTCTAGGTTCTCGGCATGTCTGCACTGATTACATGTTATGGAAATTGGGACTAACCACAAAGTGTGTTTGTAAGCTCGCTGGACATATGGCGGAATACTGTCAAACCCAACCACCAGTGTCTTTCCACCAGCTTAAGTGAGTGTGAGTCGTGCAGCCCAGTGGTTGAGTTCTCAGCCTCTATTTAGTGATAATATCGGAAAGCCTCAAAGTTCCACATATATCCCTCCAGGTGAAAAGCAGCCTTATAAATGGCCACAAGCCTTTTGGGGTTATGTCTGTAGAGAGGCTTACACTGTGGGCATGTCCAAGGGGCCTTAGGAAGTGACAGGAGGAGCTGTCTTCCTACAAGGCCTCACCAGATGTCCTCCTGCCTGCTATAAGCATGTGTGGCTATACAGTTAATTCTTCAGTAGGCTTGCAGCCTATTTTATCCACATGGATGCTATAACCCACTAGGCAGTACTAAAAGTTCCATAAAGCCAAAACATTCTGGTTGCCGTTAGTGTTAACTAAACAAATCTTGTATCTCATGATTTGCAACCACTTGGCCTCTGTTACCTCTGGATCTCATTATTTTCATTAAAATTCAGAGTCATTAATATGGTGATGGTATTTCACATTATTCATTAAAATTATTACCAAGATAAGTTGACAGTATTGTAATTTTAAAAAATTTTCAATGATTTACAGCTATACTTGACTTTTATAGATCACACCTATATACTATGAGCTTGTTAAATATGTTTATTGACCATAGTAATTAAATTGCAGATTTTTTAGGATTTTTTGTATACACGTCCTTGTACTCTTTACATGGTAATTTTTATAAATGCATAGGCTTATTTCTGCATCATCACTTAGGACTTCCAGTACAAGGTTGAATAGAGATGTGAACGTCTTTGCCACGCTTGCTGTGTATTTATTGCCTTTATTATTTCTTTCCATTCCTACTTCGAAAATTAAAATGGATATTACATTTTGTCAAGAAAAATTCCTGTTCCCATTGAGATATTCAAATGATATATTTTCGTTCTCTTAAATTACCAGTGAGATCATCCATTCTTTTATGTTTCTTCACAAGATAAAACAAAATTATAAATTATATGTCTAATAGTCATGGCTCATATTTTGTATTAATCTTGTCTGATTGTGATAGGTTGTGTTTTCACAGGAAATTATCCATGATTTCCTTAATATTAACATAGTTATTCACAACATCTTATTTTTGAGTACTTATAAGATCTGTAAGGATAGTCCTGCTTTGATCCGTGATGCTGAAAATATAGTGTTTTCTTATTTTGTGTCAGTAGAAGGCTTTCAGTTTATTAATGTTTTCACAAAGCAACTTGGATTTCAGGTATGGTGGGTCAGTCCTTCAGTCCTAGAACTTGAGAGGTAGAGGCAGGCTGTCTGTGAATTTTAGGCTAGCCTGGTCTACACATCAAGGGTCAGGCTAGCTAGGGATACATAGTGAGACCTTGACTTGATTTTGTTGACTTTCTGTGTTGTTTTCTGTTTTATTGATTTCAATTCTTATTTTTATTGTATTCTTACCCTGACTTACATTGTCATCTAATCATTCTGGCTTTGTTCATTTATTGTCTCCTAACGTCTTAGGTTGCAAACCTCGAGTACTCACTTGGTAAGGTCCTTCATTTCTGTGTGAATCTTTGACGCTGGGGATCTCCTGACCATGGCTAGTTTGGGCTTTTGCTCTTTTTCCACTTGCAGCTATGCTCACAGGAGAGCCTGATCTAGACAGTTTCCCGGGTGAGAGTCTCTTCCCAGGTGACTTGGGGTTGTGTGAAGTCGACAAAGCTGTCACACGACCCAGCGTTGTTGTGGAGCACAAATGTGAGTACAAGACAAAGACAAAGGTGGATTGTGTTTCCAGCTTCTGCAGTGATTTCTTGGTTCTCACCTCAAATATGGTCAGGATTTCATTTGCCCAGTGGTAAGGATATTATCATGTATCTTCCTCGGGAAGGTTTTAAAAATGATATTAGAGTTATCTTTACTCTAAATATTTTCTATATTCATATCTAAAACTACTAGGTCATAGTATTTTGAGTGAATGGGCAATGCTAAGGGGACCGTTAGACGAATTCCTAGTTTCTGCCCTGGCTTCTCTCTCTTTTGGTAGTTTTGTATTTCATATTTTTATTTGGAAAATAAGCCATAAATTTCATTAAAAATTTCAAAGTGCCTAATGTATTTCTGAGCAAATGCTCTACATGTGTTTAGATTTCATCAACGCTTTGGATATTTTTTATTAATTACTAATTTTATAACCCTGTAGATCCCCTCTTTTGTCCTTGATTAGATTAATTAATGTTATATGTTAACTGTTATGGTCTTTTATCCAAAGAATTTGGATTTATTTAACCCCATTATTTAAAATTTTAAAAATAAAATATTTAATTCTATTATTTGTTTCTTCTGTTTTTGTATGCATTATAATAAACCTGTCTAGTCAGGGCAAAGAGGGGCTTTGGATTTATGTGTTATTCAAGGGTTTATTCTCAAAACTTATAAAGTTTTTATTTTCCTTGAATATTTTAAATAATTTTCTCTCCATTTTAAGTTTCTATGCTGTATGCTCATAAGTTTAGTAAAACTTTGCAATTTTGAACATGCCCGAGTTCTAATTTATAATGTTGTTTTGTTTTTTAAAAGATAGTTAACAGTTACTATGTATCTATTATTTCTGATCCAATAGTAATTAAGAGTGATTCCCTCCCCCCATTTCTAAAGGCTTGGCTTTTCTACATTTCTGTATTTGTTACTTAATTATTGCTTCATTGTGCTGCAGCTTAGAATGAGGTTTGTATTATAAGAGCTTCTTGGGATTTATGTTTAAAAGATGGTAATTTTGTAAATGCACCATAGCAACCTGAAAAGACATAATTTTCATGATATTGTTCCCATGTTTTGCTTCCTTATTTTCTTATGCTTTCTCTGTCAGAGAGCTAAAAAGGGACATTAAAGCCTTTTGTTACTTTCGTTGTTTTGGTCAGTGTCTCTTTGTATTTCCTGTGACTTTACAAATGTTGATGCCTTGCTCTTTGATTCCCAATGGTGTGTGACCGTGTGAGCTCCATGCTTTGTAGCCAGCATCACTATCAAGGGCTTGTTTCCAGCCTACATGTGATGCTTTTGACCCGGAGTTCAGTTCTGTCTCCTAGCAGCACCACAATTGCTGACTTTCTCAACACAAACATCTGTTCCAGGTTAGAACTTTCGTTGTGGGGAGGTAGAAGTGGTGTGGTAACTTATCTGCCCTAGGTCTTACCTGCATTGCTTGTCCTTGTAGCAGAGGAAGAGTCTCCTGTGGCCCCCGACTTCTCCACAGTCCAATGAAGGCCAGTGATTCTATCCATCCAAGACAGACCCTTCAATATTCCCTTCCTTTTTTTCTCCTGCTCTTTTCATTCTCCTCCTTTTCTTTTTCCTTATTATTCTCCTTTTTCTTGTTAGAAGCTTTGATAATGAACCCTTAAGTAATACAGAAATCCAAAGCCCCTCTTAGCTCTGACTAGATAGGTTTATTATAATGCATACAAAAACAGAAGAAACAAATGTATACAACAGGAATATGTTAATATACAGGCAAAACTGGATGAAAGAAAATTACTTGAGCATAGACTGCTAATAATATACTTTAAGCATTTTATTAGCATCTGTTCATTACCCATGGTAATGGATTTCATTAGGGCACCTTCATAATGCAGATAATGTATTTTTATCACATTTCCTTCAATTACCTTCTCCTGTTCCCCTGATACTTCCACTGAACCTTTTCCTCTTCCTACCGACTCCTCCTACTTTGATGCCTTTATTGGTTTATTTATTTTGATTCCCCAACGAGTGTCATAAGAATTGTTCATAGGGGGTCTGTGCTGGGGGGTTATTTATCATAACATGGGCTCTTCACCAGTGGCTATAGCACTAAAGAAAATATCTTCCTCTCCCACTGACTATAGAGAGGGGTGTGGCTCAATATCTGCATACACGTCCTCATGAGGTTCTCCTCTATCTTTGCTCTCCTAACAGTCATGTTGATGGGTCCAATCTTGCGTGGGTCTTATCTGGATAATCTCAATTGATATTGATCAAGCTTGCAACAGTGATGTTATGTTTGAAAAGCAGCATTCTAGGTCACCCCTCTCCTTCCATGGACACTAACGTTCTTTCTTCCTTATCTTCAGTGGTTTTCTCTGGCCCTGGGGGAGGTAATGTAGTGGTCCATTTGTGGCTCAGAATTCAGCAGTTTTTTGTTTGTTTGCTTGTTTGTTTTTGTTTTGTTGATTTTTCGAGACAGGGTTTCTCTGTGTAGCCTTGGCTGTCCTGAACTTGCTTTGTAGATCAGGCTGGCCTCGAACTCAGCAATCCGCTTGCCTCTGCCTCCCGAGTGCTGGGATTACAGCTGTGCGCCACCACACCCGGCAACTATAGATTCTTAAACGTGTTCTATCTCTAGAAAGTTTTGTCTAACACAGTTCACCCGGCCCAGAACTTCTGGTATAGTTGCAACCAAGGCTCAGATAGAATTCTTTTAAGCAGATTTTCCACCATTGCTATTTGGCTACTATTTCAGGTTGCATTTGGTAATATGATAGAGGCAATAAACTTCCACTGTCCTTCAGGATTAAAAGCAGAAATTCAGATAAAATGTTTTTCTCTCTTTGAGAGCTTTAACATATTGCTGCATCCTTTTGACTCTGGCTTTTTTTTTCATGTGCCTATCTCTAAGACAATCAATGTAGCCAGGAGAATGAGATTTACATAATATACTCAAGTGACATGCTCATCTTTACATCTGGCAGTTGGCTCATCTCAGTGCATACAGAGCAGGGGTGGTTTCAGAGGGAAATGAGGGTACCTCACCACCATAGTAGCAAACAGATAGTGGGAGTCAAAAGTTTCAGACAACATGCCTAGTCTGTCCAAGCAGTTTTGAACTTCTAGATATAAAACCAGACTGAAAGGAATAATACCTTTTCAGGATACTGTCATTGCTGGAATGCATTTTTTGCAGGGGGAGGTGGCCAATGATATGTTAGTCACAGAAAAACCAGAGGTTTATCATGATTTAAGTGCTATCTCAATCTCTATAGTCTTTATAATTATTTAGTAATATCTTTCCAGAGAAACCACACAGAGGAGAAACGGTGTCTCACTCAGTCTGGATACTCCTGGCAATTTTGACAGATATTGTTTTGAAAACCTATTTATTATTTGTGTCGAGAAACTACAAATTGCTTTCAATGTTTTTTTTCCCAGAGAAGTGTGAAGTGGTCTGAAGACTGCCAATGAAATGTCAAGTCGTCCAATAGACAGAGAAGGGCATCATTGTTTCGCGGTAACTTACATTCCATCAGAATCTGATTGGCTGACCTGAGCAAAGAGAGGGTAAGAGGATGAAGCGCTGAGCGAGCTTCTTGCTAATGGTTTCTGTGGGAGAGATGCCACCTTTATCATTGTAATTCTAGGGGGAACACCCGCAGCCTCAAAGATATCAGCATGCCTCTGCTTGCGTAGCAAAACGTATAGTGAGAAAAGAGACCTCAGCACAAATTTCTATGGGCATCTTTTATTAACAGACTTGGGCCAACTAAGTGATTCTTCAAGAGATTCTTCAAATTTCCATGGAGGCAAATAAAATTATTAATCATAAAATATTCATTATTATTTTTTTGTGTCTATATTTTAGGGCAAATATGTGACAGCAATGCTGTGCCAGGGCAGTGAGCTGGTGGTGATGGATTCAGAGGGCCCTGGTACATAGACTACACAGCGAGGCAGCCGAGGAACGAACAGAGGCAAGATGAAGCCTCTAAGAACAGGAGTTTCAGGGCTGGAGAGATGGCTCAGCAGTTAAGGACACTGACTGCTCTTCCAGAGGTCCTGAGTTCAATTTCCAGCAACCACATGGTGGCTCACAACCATCTATAATGTGATCTGATGTCCTCTTCTGACCTGCTGGTGTGTAGGCAGAGCACCATATACATAATAATAAATAATAATAATAAAAAGAACAGGAGTTCTGAGGATCCAGGTCTTCCTGCTAGCTAGAGCAAGTATCTAGGCAGGCCTTGAACAGAGAGTAATAGAATCACTTGGTGGACTGGATGTATGTTTTTAGGGCATTTCCCCCCCTTGAGATACTGAGGGGTAAAAATCAATGGGTTGAATTATTTGTCCTTTATATTATTCTTGCAAATTATACTCACAGAACATAATACTTTTTGGAAGGTTTGTGTGGCAAAAAGTCAATGGCCATTTCCAGTGGTGCCAAGGTGTTCTAGGGTACTAGCTTGCAAACTTCTAAGATCAAGAAGGAAGAAGCTAACGATGCTGGTATCTTAGCTGATTCAGAGCTGTGAGGTCCCAGTTTAAATTCTCTTTCCATTTTCTCATGTACCATATGTTTGGATGAAAAGGGCAAGAAACTTTCTATCTAGATATTGTTTCTCTCAGAAAAGGACTGGATGGCAGGCTACAGAGGGAGATGGTTCCTGGTGTTCAAAAATCCCTGCCCTTCTATTTTGAGTCCATTCTCTTACGATTACATCTCCTCCACTTTGGCTAGAAAAGATGTCCCCCAGAAAGCTTTGTTTCAGGTGCCACCCACACTTGGTTCAGCCTAGCTGTTTGGGGACTATAGGGGAGCTGAGGTCCCCATAAAGGAGAGAAAGGCATGGAAAGTGACCGCAGAGGTGGCATCAGAATATTTGGCATCTTTGATACAGAAGAATTCAGCCCCTTTTCATTATCACGATTATGGCAGGAGGATATAGATGGACTCAGGTCATTCTGACATCACCTCCTAAGCCTTTGCCTCTCAGGAGTAGAGCATGAAGGACAGGCAGAGGGTGGGACAAGGTAAGGCGAAGGGTGTGGTGGCAATGAGTGCATTGAGGATGGGGGATGGGAGAGTAATTGAGGCCTCTGGTGATGGGCTTATTACTAAAGTCACAGTAGAGAAATAACATCCATAAAGGGGCTCTGCTGAGGGACGTGGTGGCAGCAGAGTTCCTGCAAGAGCCTGGTGCCAGCTGTGGTCAGCAGACCAGTCTCTCTGAGCCACTTAGAGGCTCCACTTTGGTTCCTGCGATTGAGTAGGACATGCTGTTGACTCCTCTTGTCTCAGGGGCTTGTTGCCCAGTGACAGAGGATGTGCAAGCCCCAGGCCCCTCTCTCAACAAAGTCACCTGGAGGAAGAGATAGATGAAAGCATAAAGACTAGTGAAGAATATCTTAGAGTGCCCAGGCAAATAGCGACCAGGTCAAAGTTTTCACATCCAGTCACAAGTGCTAGGGAGAGATGGGAGTCAAGGGAAATGAAAATGTGGCTCTTTATTTTTTGGTCCATTTCACACAAAAAAAAAAGCACAGAAGGTGCGTGGATTTGAGATGAGGTGACATGCTATACAAACAATGAAGATGATTTCCGTATAATAAGTTGACTCCACCTCCCACTCTCCAATTATCTTTAGCACTTTGGAGACAGGATGTTAACAATGCACTTGGCTTCTAAACCGTGGAAAGGGAAATCAAAACTGGGGAAAACAAATAGTGGCTCATTTGTCCAGAGACAGAAAAGGTAGACCTTCAGACAAAAGTCAACCAGGCCTATTGCCCCGTTGTCTGTCTACTGATGCTGCTGTGCTGGGGGTTGTCTGTATTAAAAGATTGCCTTTATATAGTTTTGTGGTTTTATAGCCACAAAAGTGCTCCATTCTGAGCAGGAGAGCTTCTCTTTTCCAAATAGTGAGACGTTCTGAATTGTATTCAAGTCTGGGCAATTTCTGATGTGTGTGTGTGTGTGTGTGTGTGTGTGTGTGTATTATCTTGAAGGAGTTTGGAGAGCACTGTCAGGAATGGTATCCCATCAGTCTCACTCACCCCTGGTTTCTCTACATTCTGGGTGGTCATAGATGGATGTTGGAAGGGAGGCAGCCAACAATGTCCTCTCTGGGGCTGATAATTTTCTCACCAATAAGAAATAACGCTGAGCAAGTCACAAGGAGCAAGCTGGTAAGCAGCATTCCTCCATGACCTCTGCTTCCGTTCCTGTCTCCAGGTTCCTGCCTTGCTTGAGTACCTGCCTTGGCTTCCCTCAATTGTAGACTGGAATCTGAAAGTCAAATAAAACCTTTCCTGTTCAAGTGGCTTTTGGTCATAGTCTGTCTTTCCTTCTTTCTTTCTTTCTTTCTTTCTTTCTTTCTTTCTTTCTTTCTCTCTTTTTTTCTTTCTTATCACAGCAATAGAAAGCAAACTGATGCAACAGAGCAAGGAACAAGGGGCCCATGTTGAGGTAGCCGGGAGAGGAAACAAACGCCTACAGGCTGACCTCAACCACACTGACCCAGAGCCACAGTATGACTCAGATTGCTCTGTGATGCACAATCAATGATCATTTTTTGAAATTGATAGGTTACCTTATAGAGCCATATATTCATATATTCGTGTTAAATACCAATAGACCTATATATACTATATAATATAGCTCACAATAGACTTAATACTGGTCAAAGGCAAGATATTATTAGAGTATACAGTGGTGTTTAACAGATTACCAGAAGTGAGTGAATGAAAATGAAATAGTTCAACACATCATTTCCTCCCTCTCTTCATTCTTCTCTCTCTGTCTCTGTCTCTCTCTGTCTCTCTGTCTCTCTGTCTCTGTCTCTCTCTCTCTCTCTCTCTCTCTCTCACATGATCCTTCATCCTCCACTTAAGGGCAGTGGTTGAAGAGCCATCTGCTTCATAGTGTCACCATAGATTTGAAAATGATGTATTGATACATGGATACAAAGGTGGTCTCTCTCTCTCTCTCTCTCTCTCTCTCTCTCTGGCATTTTCTATGCTTTTATCATCCTTTCTCTTCAGATCTTGACAGACAGGCTTTTGGTTGCTTCTGTCTTGACGAGACACAGGTAGTTGGTGCTAGCAATACTGCCCAAACAGAGCACTGCCTCAGGAAAACGGCAAGTCTTCCTTGCTCTCTGTTTGTCTTGATGGTGCTTTGAGTCAGGCAAAGCGCCTTCCTACCATAGCCGCTACAACAGGGTCGCCCCATTGCTGACTCCTTTAGGGCAGGCCTTTCCTCTTTCAGGCGCAGAGAGTCTTTATACTAGTATGAGAGACTTCTGAGGCAGCCAGGTAGTTAAAGTCCCTTTGGTTCTGTGTTCGGGGTGCTGAGATATAAAACATCACGATGGCAGCAAACAGCACATTTGAAGAAATGAGACTGTTTGTGTCCTGTGGCGAGAGGCATTTAAGAAAGCAGCCAGGCTGCAGACCTTGAGAGTGTGCGGAGGTGCCTTGTCTTACAGCAGCGCTTCCACCCCTCTCCTCCAACGGTCGGCCTTTGGCTGAAATTTCATTTCAAATTGAAAATTATTTTTCAGTCATAAGGCATTTATCTAATTGCGTGCTTCATCTTAGAGCTCTTTGTTATCCGTGGTTTCTACTTATTTAATTTTAATTTTTTGGCCTATATTTCCTAAGCCTGCCCCATAGAAGCTCATCCCATAGAATCTCATTTCAGTATGATTTATGTGTGTTTTTTCATGCCACCTTCCACATGTTTATTCAGATAAGTCTGTCTTAAATATATAGACTGTGCTGTGCATGTTAATTTACACAAACGTTTCTGTGTTATAGACCTCGTTTTGTTGTTTATTTTTCCTACTTAGTCTGTTTTATAGATTTATCCATGTTGCTGTACAAAAAATATCCAATCCATTTCACTCCTTCTCCAGGGTGTCATTCCGTTATGGGTAAATGCCACAGTTATTTTTCCAGACAGAGGGAACACCAGGTTGTTTTCCTTTCTGGTTATCGCAAATAACACAGTGGTGAACAGTGTTGCCGCCTTCTCAGTGTCCTTGGGCTTGTGTCAAAGTTCCTTCCTGATAAATGTCCAAGTAGGAGATTTCTTGCCACTCCCTCCTGCCACAATGACTCCAGATGTGATGGCTCTGCTTACTCTCCCTTGAGACTGATCTAGAGAGTAATTGCTTAATATTGGCCAATAAATGGGTGTTTGTGATGGTGTCAGTTCTTTTGTGTTCTGTTGAAAGGCAGGCCACATAGCTGAGCTGTGGAGACCACAAATAAAACATGGCATTTATAAAAGCTCTTGTTGAGTTCTCTGATTAAAAAATGCAGCTGAACATTTCTTCATATTTTGGATTTCATTTTTTAAATGATTTTTCTCCAAATTAATGTCTATCTTTTTCTCACTGATATTTTAGAGAAAATAAAGGAGAATTTTATTTGGAAACCACAATGTATTTAGCTATATTGTTGATGTATAAGCTATTTTATATTGGCAAGATGCAGAAGATTGATTTCTTATTTGAAAATCTAGTCATATAATTTGCCCTAGTAACTGATTGACATAGCATTAGAAGAAGAAAAATTTGGCAAAAATTCAAAAGTGCTTTCAGATGAAAACTCTTAGACAACATGGAGCATTTAGTATTTCCTCAACCTGATAGAACATTTATTAAAACCCAAAACACCACCAACAAATGAGTCAGGTGTGGTGGCTTCCACTGGCTATCCTAGCAGTCAGGAAGTCATGCTGGTAGAAGCACAAGTTTGAAGGCAGCCTGGACTGTATAATTAGCTCCAGAGTAGCCAGAACCTTACCACAGACAGACAGACAGACAGACAGACACACACACACACACACACACACACACACACACAGAGAGAGAGAGAGAGAGAGAGAGAGAGAGAGAGAGAGAGAGAGAGAGAGCACAGAGAGAAAGAGACAGACAGACAGATACACACACACACACACACACACACACACACACACACACGGGAAGAGAGAGAGAGAGAGAGAGAGAGAGAGAGAGAGAGAGAGAGAGAGAGAGAGAGAGAGAGAGAGAGATCATTTTCCCCTAAATAAAAATGAAGAGGGAAAGAGACAAGATGGAAAAAAAAAGCTTACAGGTAACGCTACATTCAGCAGCAAAAGAAGAAATCACTTCTCCCCAGAATAGAATGATTAGAGCAAAGGTGTGACCACCTAGGCACTGCATCTCTCCCTTCCTCCATGGATTCCTCCCTCTCCCTCTCTTTTCTGCCTTCCCTGTCTTGCTCCCTATTCTCCTCTCTTCCTTCTCCTATTCTTCCTGGTAAGATATGGCTGCATAGGCCAGGCCAACCTGGTCTTCTTGGCTCAGCCTCGGAGTTGTTAGGATTAGAAGTGTCCACAACCATATCCAGACCCTAAGCTGCTTTATTATCACCATTGTAATAAGACAGGAAAAAGAAATGAGACATATAGACTTGGGGAAGATGTGAAACTGTATTTATAGATGCTATAACTAACTATCTTTATATAAAGTTTTCATGAATCTACAAAAGTGCTGTAAGTACTGGGAAATGATTTTCTTGGCTTGAAGAGCACAAGGTCAATAATTAAAATTAACTTGCACTTTACTAGCATCAGGCATTTCAGAAGTGAAGCTGAAAATGCGATCTGAAGTTTTATCAATGATATAAAGTTATTTATATGGAAATTAAGAAGTAGGGGAAAATAAAAATACACAATAAGCATATGCTTATATTTTTTCTAGTATATTGAAAATTATTGCTGGAGGAAATTTAAAAGGTTTAAGAAATGGAGCAATGTTCTGTATAATGAATAAAAAGAGTCAACATTATTAAGATGCCAATTCCTTGAAATGTTTATATAGATCCATTGCAATTCCCGTAAAAATCCTAACACGTTGGCTTTGGATAAAATTCAGAAGATTGTTGCACAATTAATGCAGAAATATAAAGAATATAGAATTGAAAACAATTTTATACTAAGAACAACTGAGAATCTCAATTCCTGATTTCTAGACTTGTGAGGAAATAAGGCTAGATGCATAACTCATTGCAATAAAGAATCCCCAAATAAGCCTGTGCATGTCAACTGATTTTTCAAGAAAAGTGCTCTACTGGTTCAATATGTAAAGGCCAGGCCTTGCAATAAACAGAGATGGATTGATTGGGTCGTCACAGGGAAGTTAGCTTTCTCTCAATATCACGTTACTGACAAAACATCAGCACTTAATGGATTATTCTTTCATAAAGGATAGACCTATAAACCTTATACAAACACCATATTTATGATCTTGGATTAGGTAAGGGCTTCCTAGCCATGTCACAAAGAGCAGAAACTTTATAAAGCAAAAATTGAAATAAATTGTACTTAATGAAAACCAAAATCTTTTGTCCTTTGAAAAACTGCTAAGAAAATGAGGGCATACCACTCCGGCAAGGAGAAGATGTTTGTCAACTATATATTGGTGACACAAGATTCACAAATCAGTATTCATAAAACTTCCTGAACTCAGTATTGAATATTCAAATAGCCCAAATTAAAAGATGAGCAAAGGCTTAAATGTCCTCGTTTCTACCACAGACAGAATTCTGCCTTTAAAAAGGGCAAGCTTGGATGCAGGCAGAGTGAACTGCCTAATTCTGCCAAGAGAGGGTCAGCAAGTCCTCAACAGTTCCTGCCTCACAAATATGTCTGTAAAATATATTGGGCCAGAAGGCTGAAGAAGATGCTACAACATAATAGAGAGTTTTGTGTTACTATTCAGGTAGAAAACTGTCTCTGTCATCTTCTCATTTGGAAAGCTACTAACCTGCACTCCTGGCATACTCAGGTAATCAAGTTTATTCCTTCTCAAGTCTCTGATGGAGTTGAAGACCAGGTAGCTTAGTTTTACAATGAAGCTTAGTTGTTTAGGGCTTAAGATGTTTTTAGGTCTAGATAGATGTTTTAAACTGATAATGGCAAGATAGAATGGAGATTAATTTACACTCAGAATTTTAGATGCACCAAGATAGGAAAGATGTTTTCTTCAAGGCTGTCATATACAAATAGCCAAAACTCTAAAAATGTAACATTTATATAATTGCTTATTGTGTCATGGTTATTCTTGCTATATGTAGTTTATTGTATATATGTGAAATAATATAAATGTATATGTAAAAAAAGATTCCTTCACTGCTTATCAAAGGGGGAAGATGAGGTAAATAACCATGTTGAAAAGGATTTAGCATCCTAAAAAGAATTCTACTGGTTTGTTGCTGTGCTGGGATTGTTTAGGTGACCATGTTCTTGTGATGTCATACGTGCATCTTCTCTATCATGTATGGAAGACACTATCTCAAAGCAGATGTCTTGGTCCTGTGACTCTTACCATCTTCCTGTTCCCTCTGCCTTGCTGCTCCTTCAGCTTTAGGTGAGGGGGTTGTGTTGCAGATGTTACCAGTTGGGGCTGGAGACACCACAGTTGGTTGTTCTCTGCATGGCCAGTTGACGAGTTGATGATTTCTGTAGATGCTCTCTCTGATTAAAAAAGAAAGAAAGAAAAAGAAACTTGTTTTCTGTGGGTATGAGGATAAGCATTTAGAATGCAGTTAGAAATTATGTTGGTTTGTGAAAGTGTCAGCCATAGGTTCTCCCTTGTGGTGTTGACGTGTCAAAAAGGATGTGGGAATTCTCACTAGGACTCATTCCTCATGAAGAGCTATGAGCAGCTAATGGCTGCATAGTAAGGGAGAGTCAGTCTTCTCCAGGGATGAGACCCCCTGATAGACTGCCCAATTCAAAGTGCCCAGCTCTAAACACATATACATATGAACAAAAGTAAATGGACTCAATGATACATACACATACACACACACACACACACACATACATATTATAGTTTAATCCTTATAAACATCGTGCAGGGCCCATGTATGTGTGTGTAGGTATATGTGTATATATCAATAAGAAGAAGAGGTCATGAATTTGAGGAGTGAAGGAGACACGGGAAGAGTTGGTGCAGGGAGAAGGAAGGGTAGAAATGATGGAGGTGCAATATTCATGTATGAAATTCTGAAAAAAATTCAATTAAAAGATAAACTCAAATTAAAACAGTGAGATATTGCAGTAGCATAGCTAGGGTCTAAAAGACTAACAACGTCACTATCAAAGAGAAATCAGTACAGTGATATGACTGAATTCTTGTGACTTGCTCGTGTGAGAATATAACGATGCGACTGCTTGGGAAGATAGTTTGATGCATTCTTATAAAAAAACAGATCAATGTACTGCATATTCTAATTCTACCTATTTGTCCTACAAAATAAAAATTTATTCTATATGAAGACTTGTCCGTGAAAAATAATGGATACTTATTTAACAGTTATAAAATCTGAAAATAACCCACATGTTCACTAACTGGAGAAGTGGATTGTGATATAATCATCCAATGCAGATTACTTAGGAATGAAAAGGAACCTAATAACGCAAGCAACAATATAGGTAGATATTAAAATCAGCATGTTAAATGAAAGCAGGCAAAGCCCAAAGACAAGAAATACACTGTGCTTTCATCTCATGATGAAAGCCTTCTAGAAAAGTCCAAGCTATAGTCGTGGACATGGGATGATGTTAAGTAACGGAAGGGGTTGAGGTGGGAAACAGAAGGAGCTGTCTGGGCTGATGAAAATATTTGGCATCTACTGTGTGGTGGTTAAAGTTTGCATGAATTTTCTGAGACTCATCAAAATGTATATTTTAAGATGGGTAAATTCTTGTGTACTGGCCTGGCCAGAACTTCAGTATATCTCATTAAAAATATTGTATGGTTTGTTGCATTGGCTTAAATGTTTCCACATTATTGCAGAGTGAGTGAGGTCTTAGAGTGCTTTGGGGCCTCATAGGATACTGGGTGGAGTGCTGTGAAGAAAAGGAAGCACGCTGGGCATCCGTGTCCTCAGCTCTATAGAGGAGCTTCCTAGCACCTGAGTGCTGATGTCACGGTTCTTACTGGAGCCCCCATCAGTGACTTGGGAGCCACACTTGAGTGCACAAGTGAACGCCTCAACTCTTTTCTGGTGAAGAGGAAGCATGCCTCGCTCCAACAAAATTTAAGGAGGTGAAAGGAAGATGATAGTGTTCCTATGGAGAGACAAGCAGAGTGTTCTGGAACGTGGGGTCAGGGTGTACCTGACACAGGCCCACTTGCTGGTTGTTGGAGGCTGCCTCTTCCTGCTCTATGGCCCATCGGGACTCTGTGGTCCATCAGGACTATGCTAGGAGCTTCAATTTGTTTCTAATTTCAAGAACACCACATCCCAGAAATGCAAGCAGACAGGCAATTACTATAATGCTCTTGGCAGGTGCTGGAATGTAAGATGTGTGCAGACTAGTAGAGGGCTGGGGCTCTCTTGAGCCCCAACAACGTCACCTATTAAATTAGAGTGATAACAACAGCAACCTCCCAAGGTTGCTGTGAAGAATTAATGGCATATCTAAACATGAGTTCTCGGACTACATATGGCACAGCACACACTGCAAATGAAGCAGGCATTGGTGGCTTGTGTTTGATTCCTGTTTGCCCTTATCTGCGTGAAAAGGAGGGTGGCTTATGTCTAAACAAGCTAATCATAATAGCTACCAGGCGCAGTGTAAATATTATAGTTTAATCCTTATAAACATCATGCAGGGCCCACACTATCAGCCTGGTTTTCCCTGTCCCCCAGGAGAAGAGTGAGTGTTCTCAAGGTTATAGAATTTGTCAAAAGTCACCAGCCAGTGATCATGGGCTGCAGTAGTGGAAGGCGTTTTCAAGCCAAGACTGCATTTGTTTTGTTTTGTCTTTGTTAGATCTGTGTAGGCTTGGCTGTGCTTTTGTTTTTATGAAGGGTTGCAAATCCACACTCCTAGGGGAGACATCAGATGAGGCAAAAGAAAGAGCTATTTGGAGAGCAGCCTGTAGGGAGCAGAGAGGCAGGGAGTCTGTGTTGTTGTACTCAGCCCCACTACCTACTCCTCCCATATTTAGGCTCTTTATTCTCACCTCACTACTACTTCTAATTTTTCTCCTCCTCCTCCTCCTCCTCCTCCTCTTTTCTTATTGTAACCCAGTGAATCCAACATGTTTTGCCCAATTTCTTCTGGGCCTGCAGCCTGACCCGAGATGCGGTAGAGCTACCAGTGGTCACACCATTAAAGAAAACCAACTTTCCCCCATCCAACAACTATCATATACCAATAGGTTCTTAGCTAGTGGTGGAATTTCATGCCTCCCTCTCCCACCTCAAGCTGGGAATGTGTCTGCCTCGAGCCTGCCCAGGTCCTATGTATGTTGTCCCAGTCTCTCTGAGTTTGTATGTTCAACTGTCCTGTGGTGTCCAGAAAACATGATTGGCACACACCTTTAATCCCAGCACTCGGAGGCAGAGGCAGGTGGATAGCTGTGAGTTTGAGGCCAGCCTGGTCTATAAAGCGAGTCCAAGACAGACAAGGCTACACAGAGAAACCCTGTCTCAGAAAACCAAACCAAACCAACAACAATAAAAAAAAAACATGATTAAAAAAATGTTTCTAGGCTGGATATGGTGGCACATGTCTGTAATCCCAGCACTCGGTGGGGTGGGGCAGAGACAGGCAAATCTCTGTGAATTCGAGGCCAGCCTGGTCTACGAAGCGAATCCAGGACACCCAGGGTGACACAGAGAAACCCTGTCTCAAAACCAAACCAAACCAAACCAAACCAAACCAAACCAAACCAAACCAAACCAAACCAAACCAAAACATTCTACCACTTCTGGCTCTTGCAATTTTTTCCCTCTTTTTCCTCTCAAATTCTCAAGCTTGGTGCATGTGCATAATATGTATATCCCAGTTGGTCTGAATATTTCAGAGTCACTTATCTCTGTACATCCACAAGCTATAGGTCTCTGCGTTATTTAATTGGCATCTATTCCAAAAAGAAACCACTTTGAGGAAAGTTGATGGATGCACTGAGCTACAGGATCAGCCGATCAGCCATTAGGAGTTGTTTTAATACATTTAGCAGAGTAGCTGTCTCTCTATAGAGTTGCCTCTCCACCATTTAGCCATATGTTCTTGGTCTTGTCAATAGTGCGAGGTATGGGTCCAGGTTATGGAGTAGGCTATGGATTCAACCAGAGTGTTATTGGTTACTCCTGTAACATTTGTACCACTACCATGAACGTGGCCGTATTCTTTCAGATCCTTAATTATTAGAGCTTGTAGGATTCACATATGGTTGGGAATTTCTCCTCAAATTGTGTGTACAGAGCTTTCCAGCACTGTGAAAGCTAGCCAGTAAGGTTGATTTTTCCCTTGATCTATGATTGACATAAGTAGTGTTTTCAGCAATAGGGTCTTACTCTCAAGTCCTGGAGGGTAACTGAAAGCACTGGATGTAGCCAGTAATGTTTTGGGATCTATGAGAGACTCCATTTGCAAACAACTCAAAATTGCCCAATTTGAGAGAAAGAAATGGACACCTAAGCACAAGTGGCATTTACAACCACAAATATAATCAACCCAACAGTAACCTCTCCAGAACATGTTAAAGCCAAGATGTCAAAAACACACAGCAAAGAAATAAATGCTTAGAGCTGTAGAGAAAATGAACAACTTACCTACAAAGGCACACACATCAGACCTCAGCAACCTGAAAGCCCAGAAACCATGAAATTATATATTTCAAGGCCTGGGGGAAAAAACTGCACTGAACATTGCACATGCAGCAAAGCTCTCTTTTTAAATTGGTGAAAAAATGAGGACATTTTATGGAGTACAAACTGAGGCAGTTCACAGCTACTGTGCCAGCATCGGTTTTTGCTCCTTCCTGACTGGAGAGAGCCTTACAACTGTAGCCCCACTCAGCTTGGCTTTTCTTGGCTTATCACTGCCTTTCTTCTGTTTTTTTTCCCTCTGTCATCCTGTCACCACCTTTGCAAAACTTTAAAATATGTCTTCCATTTCTTCCTTTGGAGCAGAGTCTTTTCGTCTTCACTGGTTCACAAGGAGGCAGCTTCTACTACGTCATCTCTCCGGGAAGTCATCCATTTTCATCTATCTTATTTATTTGATTCTATTTTTTTAAGTCTTTGTAAAGGTTTGCAAATTTTATCTTTTGGAAAAAAAGTCAACTCTTTGTTATTTGATGTTTTATATTTTGTAGTTTCTATTGATTTTTGGTGTGTTGGTGTTTCCACCTTAATTTTTAAGAATTATTTTATTGGCATGCATTCATTGCATGTAACAGTATGTTTCATAATGGCATCCAAATATTTCATGTATTTTGATTATATTAACTCTTGTGCATATCCTAGCACGTCTCAGATAGCCCTTCTTGTGCTTTTCATACAAATTCGTATGCACTTAATCTAACATGCACATATGATATAAAACATGTAATACGTATCTTTTGGGGTTTGACTTGTTTCATATAATATAATGGTCAACAGTTTCATCCACTTTGCTGAGAATGAATAATTTTGTTCTTCTTTATGGCTGGATAAAATTCCATTGTGTGTATACATACTTTCTCTCTTCATCTGTAGGCAAACACCTAGGCTGGATTTGTTAATGGTGCTGAAATAAACATGATGTGCAAATCGCCTTATATTATGCTGATTTAGATGTTTGGGGTATTTTCCTAAGAGTAGAATAGCTAGAATGCATGGTAATTTTATGCCTCATTTTTATGACGCTTTAAATTTATTCTTGAGAATTCCATACACTGATATGATGCATTTTGATCACATCCCTCCCCACTCCAATTCTTCTGGGATACCCCTCTCCACATCCTCCTACCAACTTCTTGTCCATTCTTTTTTTTTTTTTTAATGACCCATTGAGTCCAATTGGTGCATCCCATATACACATGGGCATGGGACCATCCACTGGAGTACGGCTCATCAACCAGGAACCACATTTCTAAAGAAAACTGACTCTCTCCAAGAAACAATCAACCGCCTTTAATAGCTCATCAGATGGGCAATAGGAGTGGGTTCTCATGTGGACTGAGACCCTTCATATGGGGCTGCGACAGGCCCAGGCACTTTGCTTGACACTCACTGGCGTGTTTTTTTAAGTTCTTAGCATTCTGTCTGATACCATGGCTCACCATCAAGGGGCTGGTCCTGGATCTCTTACACAATCACTTCTCGTCTACATCTTTTTCCTTCCTCCAGAGAGACAATGTTTCTTTCCGTTGTGTTGCCTGGTGTTGCGGCATAGATAAACTTTGTAGTCCTATGGCTGCCAACCCTGGCATGTGAGGTGGTATCCAGGATGGGGTGAGCATATTTGGGGATCTGCACCCGTGATTATCTGGGTTTGTGACCTGTTGTCTGATGCTTGGGATTTTCATTCTGTAGATGTTGTCTCTGAGATTCAACCCAGTAAAGCCTACAGAGGGGGAAATGAAAAGGGTCAGTAGTTTGTTTTCAGACTCTGCATCCTTAATGAAGCTTGGAACTACTTTCTTAATCAGTACTGGCCTCAGGGTTCAAATAAAAATGCTGAAGAAATTAAAGCTGAAATTTGAGATCCAGTGAGTGAAGACTTCAACTGGCTGCAGAATTGTTGGTGACACCTGAGAAAAGGACACAGAGACTTGACTCACTTCTTACGAAATGAAGAAAGCCTCACAGAGGAATTTAGACTGGGAAAAGTGACTGCCTGAGAAAGGCACCGGGCTCTGTCAGAAGAGTGTTGCACTTGCGTTCTCCCACCAGTGCTGTCCACGCTGTGTCCCTGTGTGTATATAGCCTTAGGTGGCTCTGTGCGATCTGTTGGAGGACTAGGGACACAGCTTCCTGCCCTGACCAGTTTCTTTTATTTTTTTAAAATGTATTTGTTTATTCATTTTACATCCTGATTGCAGCCCCTCCTTCCTTCCCAGGCCCCCCGGCACCCCCTTTTCCTCAAACTTCCCCATTCTCCCCTTTCCTTCTCCTCAGAGAAATGGGAGGTTCCCCATGGGTACCAACCACCCTGACACATTAGAGTGCTGCAGAACTAGGTACATCCTCTCCCACTGAGGCCAGACAAGGCAGCCCAGTCAGGGGAATGAGATTCAAAGGGAGGCATCAGAGTGAGGGAGGGCTCCCCTGCCCTGCTTCAGTTGTTGGGGGATCCATATGAATACCAAGCTACACATCTGCTACATAAGTGCTGGGGACCTAGGATCAGTCCGTGCATGCGTTTTGGTTGGTGGTACAGTCGCTGTAAGCCCCCATGGGACAAGGTTAATTGACTCTGTCTTCTTGTGGCATCCTTGACCCTTCCAGCTCCCTCAATTTCCCAACTCTTCCACAGGACTTTCGGAGCTCTGTCTAATGTTTGGCTCTGGGTCTCTGCCTCTGTCTCCATCAGCTGCTGGGTGAAGCCTCTCAGAGGAGTTATGCTAGGCTTCTGTCTATAAACATAGTAGAGTAACATTAATAGTGTCAGAGATTGGTTCTCTCCCATGGGGTAAGTCTCAAGTAGGGCCAGTCTTTGGTTGGACATTCCCTCAATCTTTGCTCCATCTTTGTCCCTGCACATCTTGTAGGCAGGACAAGTTTTGGGCGAAGGATTTGTGGGTAGGTTTGTATCCTTATGCCTCCACTAGAGGTCCTGCCTGGCTACAGGAGGTGACCACTTCAGACCACTCCATATCCTCCACTACTAGGAGTCACAGCTAGAGTGATCCCCATAGATTTCCTGGGGTTTCCCTATCCCAGGTCTCTAGCAAACCCCAGAGATGCCCCCACCTCCAATTTCTGTTCTCTCACTCCCTCTACACTTAATCCCCACCCCTGGTCCCCTCCCTATTCCTTCTTGTACCTCTTGTAGCCTGCCTCCACCCACCTCTAATGCCTATCTTATTTTCCTTTCTGAGTGAGATTCAAGCATCCTCCCTTGAACCCTCCTTGAAACTTGTCTTTTTTTGGGTCTGTGGATTGTAGCACGGTTATCCTGTACTTTATGGCTAATATCCATTTATAAGTGAGTACATACCATGCCTGCACATGTCTTTTTGGGGTTGGGTTACCTCACTCAGGATGGTTTTTTTCCTATTTTGAGCCATTTTTTTCCTTTAAATTTCAAGGTGCCTTTGTTTTTGATAGCTGAATAGTATTCCACTGAGTAAATGTACCACAGTTTCTTTATCCATTCTTTGGTTGAGAGACATCTAGGTTGTTTCCAGTTTCTGGCTATTATGAATAAAGCTGCTATGAACAAAGTTGAGCCAGCGTTCTTTGTGGCATGGTGGAGCATCTTTTGGGTATATGCCCAGAAGTGGTATAGCTGGGTCTTGAGGTAGATATATTCCCAGTTTTCTGAGAAACTTCTAGATGGATTTCCACAGTGCTTGTACAAGTTTGTATTCCTACCAGAAATGGAGTGTTCCTCTTTCTCCACATCCTTGCCTGCATGTGCTGTTGCTTGGTATTTTGACCATGGCCATCCTGAGGGGTGTAAGATGGAATCTCAATTGATTTGCACTCCCCTGATGACTAAGGGCATTGAACATTTCTTTAAGTGTTTCTCTGCCATTCGAGATTCCTGGCCAGTTCCTTAAATGTTAAAACACAGAGCACCAATTCTTGCTTTTCAGCAACCTCATCTAAGAAACAGGAGAGCTTCCTGGATGAGCTTTTCTCACTCTGCTTTACACTTCATACTTCGGATTCCCTTTCCATGTGAACAATTCTGTAATGCCACTGTTTACAGAGAGAATTAAGAGGTAGTTTAGTCTTTCCGATAACGTGGTTGATCCACACCTGCTTCTTGGAATTGATATCAGAGAGAAGCCAAGCAAATTTTAAAGCTGCTGTCACATTTATAAAATGTTTAATCAAGTTTCCTTTCTACATGTCTCATCTAATGATGCATATGCTTAAATATTTGTATATAAAATTACTAAATAAGACACTTCTGGTCCTCTGTGTAATTTCTACAGTTGAGGTATCTATTTTCTGTCTTGTCTCCTTAAATATGTCCAAGACTTAAAAAAAATTTTTAGTCAAATCAAACAGATATATCCTTAGAGGAATTGGCAGAGACATCTTCTAAAATGCTCAAAGTAGACAAAGTAAAGAAAAAGTAATAGAGATAAAAAGAATGCTTTTAGAGAGCTATCCAGACCACAATAAATATGAGGTACAGTATGTGTGATTAAATACCTGTAAAAGATGCACATTTACCTTATTGTCAGTCAACGTTGGTCAGCAGCTGCTAGCCAGGTGGGAAAAAGTCCACAGTAGAGTCACCCTCTGCTTTCCAGCTTGAAACCTTTAAATCCTGCAGCAGTGCCCCAGGGAACTGGGTTTCTCTGCCCACCATCCTGTTGTTCTAGAAATGGTACTGAGTGTAGGGCCAAGACAGAGTCAGTACCAGGATCCTGCTCCCCCCACAACCATGTGGGAAAGCAGTGCCACCAAATACCAGAAGTGTGGTTCTACCTTATGTAAACCACGAGTGACACTGAATGCGCTTCTATTTTTGTTTTTGCGACTTGGAAAGTCTTATAAACCATCTGACTTCCGTTAAGTGAGACCATGTAGCAGGGATTTTTAGGAATTCCGGCTTTGCTTCTATATGCTAATGGTTGCTAATCATCCTCTCCCCTGCCCCCATCTCCTTGTATAAGGAATGAAAATTTGAAAGGGTAGCACTAACCCTTCTTGTGAAAATAATACAAGTGCAAATGGAAGTTGGCATTTTGGAGAGGGGATGGATGCGTTGGAAATGAGCAGCAGGGGCTGTGACTATAAACTCTGAGATGAAAAGAGTGCATATTGAATAGTGGAGAAAATGTGAAGTAGGATGAGGACAGCCATAGGACACTGCAGATGGAGTCAGTATTGGAGAAGATGCTAGCTAGAAGAGACGGTGTGCTGACGTCAGAGGAAGAAAGAGGCAGGCTCAGGGACAAGAGTGGTGCTCAGCTGTAGCCTGGGGCTGGCTCAGAGATGGAGAGGGGCTCAGCCACACCCTGGGGCTCTCTCACGTCTCACTGTCATGTCCTATTTTGTTATCAATGCTTTCTGCTGTTATCTGGAGATTTCTAAGGGTTTCCTTTTTATCTTCTCCATTTGATAAGTTGAATTTAAATTTGTGTTTATCGAGTCCTATGATCAGAGCCTGAAATCAAAATTTCAAGTCATAAATCCCAGAAACCATTCTATTTTCATCTCTTCAGACGTCACTCCTCATTATTTCCCACATCTCTTCCTGCTCGTCCTCTTCTTTTTATCACTATAACTTTATAGTCATTTTCTGGGTTATTTCTTCTGAGTCAATTTCATTTTGTGTCCAGCAAAGTAAACTTTACCTATTGAGTTTATTTATTTAATTATCTATATATTTCATTTTTAATATTTCCATTTGGGTTTTTGTGGTTTGCCGTTATTTTTACTCGTTTGATTTTTTTCCTCCTAACTTCTGTCTTTTTGGGTGATATTTTCTCTCTGAGGATCCTAGCCATGCTTCTTTCAAATCTTTGTTGACTTGTTTATAATTTTAGTTTGAAATGGGGTGCATTAGTGTTTGGCGATTTGTTGGCTTATTCTGTTTTCTGTCTTACTTCCCAACACATTCCTCACGTGTTGGTGTGCAGGCTCATTTTATGAGGGAGGGGCTGCCTCACTTGCCCATCTGCATGGATTCGAAAGCATGGTCACACATAGCTGCAGTTAGGAAACACGACTTTAGATAAGAGGAAATCCAACCAATAGCAGAAAACGCATAATGGCATGTCTTCATTTCAGAGTTTATTGTATTTATTCATTCAGCATGTGTGTGTGTGTGTGTGTGTGTGTGTGTGTGTGTGTGTGTGTGT
>OU015755.1:24308863-24319175 GCA_907169655.1 Acomys percivali | reverse complement strand
TGTGTGTGTGTGTGTGTGTGTGTGTGTGTGTGTGTGTGTGTGTGTGTGTATGTGTGTGACCATATGTATGTAGTGGTAAGGGCCCAACCTCTGGACTCAGTTCTGTCCTTTTACCATGAGGGTCCTGGGAATTAAGCTCAGGTTTTGAGGACTGAAGGCAAGTACTCCTCAGGTAGTGCTGAGCCGTCTCATTGACCTGCCATTTCTTCCTTTAGAACCTAGAGGCTGAGTGTCCCAAGACTGAAGGAGTCAGTGAATGGCAGATACAATGTCAACATCTGTCCTTTTCCTGTACGGTTTTAAAAAAAAGTATTGTAATTGTGCAGAAACATCCTGGGGAAGAAGAAGGACATAGACAGAAAACGGAAGTTCCCCTGAAATCCCAAATAATTTATCTTTCAGGGAAAAAAAAGGTTTTGTAGAGGTTGGATGCTTCAGTCACTGGAATGCTTGCCAGGTAAATGTGACAGTCTGAGTTTGATGCCCACATCCATCCAGAGAGGACCAACTCCAGAACGGTTTCCTCTGACCTCCACTCATGTGCTATGGCACACACACCTGACTCCCAATAATAATAAATAAAAAATTTAAATGAAAATCTTTCCTAGAGCCTTGTGACATGAGTCCCTCGGCTAGTTTTTAACTACTCCCTACCTTTGCTGCCAGAGTAAAGTGTCAGCTCGGCAGGACAGATGTTTCAACCTCCTCACTACTTCGTAGATCTCTACCACACACAGCCATCTTGAGCTTGACCCTGCTACGATGGCCATTTCTCTATACAGTTCATCTGTACAGAAAAATATCATTGCTCTGTGCTAAGATCAGCATCAAATGGGACTTCAAATGATCTTGATCAAGATTCCATGCCTGTTACGAATTATGGGATATGAGTTAGGTAACGAGCAACGCAGAAAACTCGAGGAGAGTGACGGGACCTAAAGAATGTCGCCAGTGTGCTAAGAAGAGCGCCATCTCCCTCAGCCTGCAAAGCCATGAGAAGCACAGGTAAGGCTAAGAACAAGATGCCGATAAACACTCTCTAGGCAAGTCACCCCCTAAGCTCGGAGCGGGACCCCTGCACGGTCAGCTCACCGATGCTTGGTGGCCGACTGCCCTGGCAGATTCTGCAGCCCAGCTAGATGTACCATTTGCATCTCAAAATCAACCTGCAGAGCCTAAACTTGTCTCTTAGGCTTTGCGTCAGCTGTCTGTAGCAGCTGAGGGGCACGCCCATATTTTGTCTGGGTCACTGTTTCATTAGTTGACCGAAAGGTGGCGTAATCCTTGAAAGGGGTGGGTGTGGAGTGGTCACACCTCGCTCCATAGAGCCTCTCTGATTGCCAGGTTGAAGTATATGAGCATATATGATGCAGACAGCGGGGGAAGGCAGGAAAGCTTTTCCTATTCCTCTCCCATGGGCGGCACAGTTTACAAAAAGTCATGACAGCAAGTAACCACAATGCATTTAGCTGCAACTGCAACTCTGTGCTCATCATGAGCTTTCCTAGGTTGGCTAGCTCAGGTTTGGAGTAGAAATGGTGGCATTTCAAAGCTTTTGTCTTCAGTCCATTTTTTTACCCGCTTAAGGCAAAAAAAAAAAAAAAAAAAAAAGAAGAAGTACAATTTATTTACTAGCAGTTTTTCCAAGGGTTTAACTAACAACTCAAATGCTGTGTGTCATAATCTTTTCTGCTCTTTTTCCAAAGAGAAAGCATTTACTGAAGACATTTTTTTTTTTTAATTAGGTGGTGGCTTCTGATAGGGTTACCTCAGCTGGCAGTGCCTGATTTTTGTCTCCCCAGATTTTCTCAGCTGCTGTTCAAGTAAAAAGTTTGGGGTCCTGACCTATGACCTGTAAGTGCCAGATTATGTCTGCCACCCCATATTACATCCCACAGATGCTGATCCAGTTTACATAGCTCTCCTGTTTCTGGCCTTTTAGCCCCATCGCACGCTCTGCCCAGTTCCAGCTTTCTGTCCCTGTCAGGCTGCTGGTGTGTGTGGCATGGGTCTGATTAAGGGCTCTCTCTGCCCCCCCCCCCCCCCACCCCTGTGAGTATCACAGGCATTGGGCATGCGACATCTAACGTCTCTCCATCCCACTTGGGACAGTGATCTGCATCTTTTAGCTTGTGGTGCTTCTCTCTTTTCAGCAACTCGAGCTCAGAGCCACTAAGGCGCCTTCATCTGCTGAAACAACACATTGTCTCTCTCGGCCCCCACACGTCCCTTGCCCACTTGAAGGAGCTATTATTGTGCGTAGCTCCTCAGTCGCTGCCAAATGGAGGGGACTGTTGCACTAATTGCCTGTAAATGATGAAGCTCACAGCAGATGTTGGCAAAAGTAAACCAACAGTTTACTTAGCTTTAGGGCTGTAAGTACCGTAGGGTGTAGGAAGAGAGTCTTTTGGAGCTATTCAGCCAGAGGGAGTGAGGTCTCAGTCATTGGTAGCTCAGGGAGACTGCTATAGTCTACAGTAGGGATGGTCAAAATATAACCAGTGGCTTTAATGCAGCCTGCTGCTTGTTCCTGTCAGCCCAGCCACACTCGTGTGTGTGTGTGCGTGCGTGCGTGCGTGCGTGTATGTGTGTGTGTGTATGTGCGTGCGTGCATGCGTGCGTGTGTGTGTGTGTGTATGTGTGTGTGTGTGTGTGTGTGTGTGTGTGTATTTTCTATTGCTACTTTCTTGCCAAGCATGGGAGTTACAATGGCACCCCAGTGACCTATGGCCCGGAATGGTCCTTTGCAATGAAACTGATCAACCCCTGATCTCTAGTCTGTTGAGTAAAAGAAACTTAAGACTTCCCGCTAACACCAACCCCCAGAGGTTAAGAAAGCCTTTTCAGAATTCTGTACATTCCTGCCTCTCCACTATATGTGTTCTGGCTCCTATGTCCATGTACCAGGAGTATTGTAACTGCATTTAACTTGGTCTGTGTTAACTGCCAAGTTTAGGTGTGAATTCTTTCTGAAAGAAATTATGATCAGTAAGATCAATAAAAAAAATTGTGGTTTTGTGTATGTATTTGGGGGGGGGGGGCTGTGTTTTTGGTCTTCCTGGTTTGGGATTTTTCTTTGATGTCTTCTTGTTGGGCAGAGTAAGGTTAAGCAAGTCTCATCACTGCCTGTCTTAGTCCAGTTGGACCTGGTCGAGTCTCTTTGATGGTTTGAAGGCCAGGAGGGCCAACAGAGCTGTGGGTGCTACAACTGCTCTCAGCCATGCATAAAAGCCACCACACTGGAAGAGCGAGCAGAGCCCCTCCCTTGACAGGAGATTAACTGAGTCAATAGAGTGCAGCCTGTGTTGATTTGTTCACACCGAGTGGCCTCAGCGACATTCTGGTCAACAAGTCTGCTGGTCGCAAGAACTCACTTCCCTTTGCATCTCCCAGGTCATTCTCTATAATATTGTGGTCTGTAGAGGACTTAAGGTAAATACACACACAGCTGTCCTATTCATGGTGAGTGGCATTGAAGGATTAATTACCTGTGGGAATGACCTATGTTAGACCTTGCTGTTTACGAGGAAGTAGAGCCCAGATGTGGTAAAGTTATGTGCTCATTTGCAGCTCTGTTTAATAGCAAATAACCCCTTCTTCCCCAGTGACAATGTTATTGCCTTGTAGACTCTTAACTGGGTTTGAGTCTGGCCTAAAAAGGCCCCGCCCCTGCCCTGGCTTCTTATTCAAGTATTCTGTTCTTGAAAGGCCTTTTGCTGATGGCTGAAATACATCCTGCTTCACACACACACTCTTGGAAGGGGCTCCGCCATCCCGTACTTAGGGAAGAAAGCACGTCAACCATGTCATTTGAAGCCTCTTCTCCCTCAATTGCACTCACAGCTCAAAGTGCTTCTCAAAATGGGGTGGGAGTGAAGACCGGCTGCAAACACAGGCTGGGACACAAGTAGCAGAGAAGTCTTTGCAGTGCAGGCACTCTCAGATACTAGAACAGATAAAAGGGATCACAGTGTATCTAATATGTAGCAGAATGCGAGAGGACTCCTCTGGAAAAGTGCCAATTGCCAATAACACACCACCAATGCCATACAGACTTGGCCAAACACACTGAGGCTAAGAAACAGCTCCAGCCAATCCAGACGTGGTAGTGACATGATGCTGCTGGAGAAGGCCTTCTGCTTTTTTTCTAGGTGGATGTCAGTGTCATTGTCTTGTAGAGACCAGATATATTTTAAGGATTCTCATCAAAGACAGGTACACTCACTAAAAAAAAAAAAAAAAAAAAAAAAAAAGCTTGGATTGCCTCAGAAAAATTGAGTCAGAAGTGAGAGGTATGACCTATGGGGCAAATGTGACCCATGCTTACTTTTGGTAAATAGAGTTTTATTAAAATGTAACCACACACATTCTTTGATCTGTAGTCTACAGCTTGTATTGTGTATCAGTGTCAGAACCAAATAGTCACTGCAGAGACCACAAAGCCTACAATGGGCACTGCACTCTTAGCCACAGATGGCCTCACAGATCCTGAACAGCAAATATAGTATCCTGCTCTTCCCAACTTGGTCAACATGTCAGCCTTTTGACCCTCTGTCACTGCCCTACTGTCAGCCTGAAGCAGTCAAAGGACCAGATCTCTGCACCCCTTATCCATTTATGATCAACAAAAGGCTGGATGTCAGGTTGGGCTGCAGGGCGTGGCCGGCATGGCCTGCCCTCTACCTAGGGGCGGGGCTTCCCTTCTCCCAGAGGTTTACTATATAAACCAGACATTTTAGTTCCAGGGCCTTC
Organism: Acomys percivali; assembly: GCA_907169655.1. Classification (NCBI taxonomy): domain Eukaryota; kingdom Metazoa; phylum Chordata; class Mammalia; order Rodentia; family Muridae; genus Acomys; species Acomys percivali. The sequence continues at coordinate 24,314,423 of OU015755.1, read as the reverse complement.
TTTTTACCCCCACCTCCCTACCTTCTCTCCTTCCTTCCCCACTCCCACCCCCCCCCCCCCCCCTCCCTCCCTCCCTCCCTCCCTCCCTCCCTCCCTCCCTCCCTCCCTCCCATGCTGCTTCCAATAAACCTGCATTTATATATTATAGCTTTGTTGCCAGTTAGGTCATTCTATTTATTTAACCAATCACGCACTGCCTGGCCTTTTACAAGGAGATGATTTCTGACTCCTGGTCCTGGAGAATGGTGATTTCAGGGAGCAGAGAGGGCAATGTATCAAGGATAATGCCTTAGTTTTTGGTGTTGTTTGTGTTTTGTTTTGTTTTGTTTTGTTTTGTTTGTTTGTTTTCCTGTGATAAAGCATCATGACCAAGGCAACTTACAGAAGAAAGATTTTATTTGGGGCTTATTGATTCAGAAGGTTAGTAGTGTCCATGACCATCATGGTGCAGAGCACGGCAGCAAGCAAGCAGACGTGGCCACTGGAGCAGCAGCTGAGAGCTCACATCCAGATACAAACAAGAAGAAGCAGAGAGCAGGCACTCTGGGAATGGCACAAGTGTTTTGAAACTTCAAAGTTGGCTCCCAGAACATACCTCTTCCAACTGGGTCTCCTAATCCTTCCCACACAGTTCCATCAGCTGGGGACCAAGCATTCAAACAAATGAGTCTAGGAGGCTGTTTTCATTTAAAACACCTCAGATGGCTTTTCTCCTAAGCCTGGGGGAGCTAGAGCCCCCACCAAAGTAGGCATCAAACTTCAGGAAGATTCCTAGCAGCAAGCTGGATGAGGACACTTTCTGGTAGGGTCCCCTCCTTCCTGTACCTCCTCACATTCTGTAGACAAAAGTTTCACGAAGGGAAAAGTTGTGGAAACCACCCTCCTCTCAAGGGTGGGAAGTGTTTACCTCCATCTGATGGAGTGAGCTGAAAACAGGGCTGTTTACTTGAGGTTGTGGAAAACTCAATTTGCAGTAGCGGTGACAGGCACACGCAGTGGCGGGCTGCTCTCTCCCCATTGACATTGCCAGGATTAAAAATAGCTGTTCTGTTTGTCCTTCAGCCTGGTATTGAACCGGAGCCTTCGAGCGGTGTTCTCCTTAGCTTCATGCTTAATGAAGCATAATTTGTATTAATAGCAGCTATTAAATCTAGAGTGCTTAATAGGAATTTAGAGTGGAGTCCCTGAGTTACTGAGCTCCTCAAACACGGTCCCCAGAGAGCTGAGCTCAGGCTTGGACACCAAGTGGCAATGAATCACGGGTCTGGTACAACGAACCAGCTGTGGTTGGGTAGGAGGAAGAGGGAGGTCAGGGGCAGGGAGTCACAGCTCAAAATGTAAGCAGAGTGGGGTTCCCTCTGCTCCCAGGTTCTGCAAGGTGGAGGTGGTCCCTCATACAGGCGATGGCTGCCTTAATGACAGGGTGGTCTTGGGAGCCGGAAAGGCCACTGGCTTGGTTGTACATAAGTATGTTCAGATTCAGCTTCTGGTCCGTGAGCTGGCTCTGGTCTCTACATCTCTGAACTTCCAGTTTCTCGTTTAAGGACTGCAGGTAAAAAGGCAACAATACCCTAAGAGTGGCTGGGAAGAATGCAGACCCAGCACAAAGGCTGGATGGGGCCTCTGAGCCTCTCCACTTGCCTTTTCCCAAGACTCAGTTCTATTTTACAGGGACCGCGAATGATTTCAGCAAGAAATTATTTGAGGAAGCAAACAAACAAACAAACAAATAAACAAACCCAGAAAACCCCACAAAAAAACAAAACACACACACACACACACACAAAAACAAAAAACAAAAACAAAACAAAAAATCCAAAAACCCAAAAAACCAAAAACAAAAACAAAAACAAAAAAAACAAAAACAAACCCAACCCACAAACCAAACCAAACCAAACCAAACAAACCAAATAAAACCCTGCTTTTACTCCCTAACTGGCCACCATTTCCAAGACTTGTCCATGCCACCACCTCCCCTCCATTAGCACACATTGTGTTTGCTTTTTGCTTTGGTACAAATTCTCCATTCAAATCTTAGGCCACCCTTTGAGAGCTCTTTGAGAAAGTTGGAGAAATGTGTCCCATTGCCCAGCACAGGCTTTGGCCCCCAATAACCGAGTGATCAATCATGTTTGTCATTATCATTGTCATTTCATAATTAAGAGAACAGTGTCCAATACAAGTTCTTCCTGCCTGTCTGTCTGAACATTACCGGCTGTTCTGCCTTGAGCAAATGTCTTAGTCCATCTGGGTCTCAATATGTACTTCTGTAAAAATAGGGTTGCCCTTGAAGGCCCCTGAGAGGTTGTTGAGAAGGTAACCATGAAATATGGCCTCCAGACAGTGCTCTGCCCTAGCAGCTCACCAGAGGAAGAAACCTCAGCAGAGTTGCCTCAGCCTATAGCCTGCCACATACCCCCCACATTGCCCACCGGATGCGGACATCCTTTACTGCACTGAGCTGTGTGGTGGGTCTGGTCCATATCGTGCATGTCTGGCTCTAAGCATCGCTTCTCAGAACTTGGACAGGGACAGGCTGCTACAGAATTGAAGTTTCAGAGGAGTTACAGAATTGAGCCGGCTGCTGTTGGAAGGCAGCATTTGAGGCAAGTCCAGCTCAACTGTATGTGTCCAGAAGAAAAACTGCTTTAACACTTCGGAAGGCCCGAAGCAGGAGGATTGCAATCATACTGAAGCGATGCGGCTTGTCCTTGCTAGGAAGCACTACCCGTCCAGTACCTCAGAGCAGGGAGAGGCAGCATGGGTTTCCTGTTCCAGTGACTGCATCTTTCATGATCTTGGCTAAACTGTCACCTCCAATCATAGAAGGGGCATCCTCATTTTACAACTTATGAATTACTTATTGTATTTTTCCCATTTAATAATTTCAGATCATAGTTGATCATGCAACTAACACTGTGGAAAGAGAATCCATAGTTAAGGGAAGGACATTTCTGTTTATAGGTTAAATTATACCTATAAGTATATGAACATAAATTCATATGTGTCACATTTTATTGATCATTCCTCAATTTTTCATTTTATTTCTACCTTAAATCACACACACATGTATATGTATATGTATACATATACATGTGCATCAGTGAGGGTATGTGCACATGTGCATGCAGATTACTGCAGACTCCAGAAGACAGCTTTGAACTCACTACAGCTGGAGTTACAAGAGTCTGTGAGCTGCTGATACGGGTGCTGGGAAAAAAACCCTGTGTTTTCTGCAAGAGAATGAGGCACTGTTAACTGTTGAGTCATCTCTCCAGACCTGATCCCTTGATTTTTTTTTCCTTTCTTTCTGGTTGCTCTGTGGCATGCTTCCTTGGTTGTGTGGATCTTTCTAGTTTGTTGAGATGCCATTTGTCTATCGTGCTCTTAGTTGATCTAGAAAATCACCACTTACCCCAGGGTTGAGGCGTTTTCTTCTGGTAGTTTCATGTCTTGAATATATGTTTTGATCCTTTGTAAGTTGACTTTTGTTGAAAGCAAGAGCCAGGGATTGAGTTTTACTCATCTTGATGGAGATATGAGTTTCCCAAGTACATTTCAGTTGAGAGACTGTCCTTTCTTCCAAGTATAATTTTGTCTTCTTGAAGTATTCTCTCTGCTGGGCTGGCTACACTGAACATTTTGATAGCTTCTTATGAAACTAAGAAATCTTGTCAAATGATGCAACAATTGTCTCTGTTGCTATTTCCCTGAAGGAATTAGTAACTGGCCTCACAAAAACCTACATACAGATGCTTAGAACAGTCTTATTCACGATTAACCAAAGTTGAAAACAACCAAAATGCTTCTCAGTAAGTAAGTAAGCAGATAAACTGGCATAGTAAGACTGTGCCTTATTATCTAGTGTTAAAGGGAAATAAACTAGAACACCATGGAGGAAATTAAATGCACTTGAAGAAGAGAATGGAGTCCATCAGGAAAGTCTCTGTCCATTTGGTTCCAGCTGTGAGACTTTCTGGTAACATGAAACCATGGCAATAATAAAAAAGATCTGTGGTTGCCAAGGGTTTAGGAGGGTTGCCAAGAAGAGAAAGATTATATAATGATGAATTTATATAATTGTAGCGGATGGAAGTAAACATGTTTTTGTTTTGATCCCAAGTGTGGCATATGAACCTGCCTTATGAGATGGCTCATGATGTTTGCCCGCTGGGAACTGCCTCGTGCAGGAGCGTGGTTTTTGTTGGCTGAAAAACATCCTGTACATATTCTGGGAGGGCATCAAAGAACCTCCTTATGGAGATGGCTTCAAATGTGGCAAACGGTCCTCAGTTCTGCCACAGACAGAATTCTTCCTAAAAATAGGCAAGCTTAGATGCAGGCAGAGTCAACAGCCAAACTCTGCCAAGACAGGGTAAGCAAGTCCCCAATAGTTCCTGCCTCACAAATATGTCTGTCAGATATATTGATGCTCCAATGTTACAGAGAGTGTTGGGTGATTGTTCAGTTGGTTAGGGGTTAAGATGCTTTTAGATCAAGATAGTTGTTTTAAGTTAATAAAGATGAAATATGATAGATATTGATCTTTATTCAGAAATTTAGATACAACAAGATAGGAAAGATGTTTACTTCAAGTTTGCCAAATACAAATAGCCAAGTCACTATGAAAGTAACATTTACATAATTCCTGATTGTCTCGTGGTTCTTCTGTGTTTTATTCTTGTGTAATAATATAAATGTATACATTAAAAAAGAAACATAATAAAAAAATTGACCCAGAGCAAAATCAAATCAAATCAAATCAAATCAAAGCCCTAAAAATGAAACAAACACAAACAAACAAACAAAAAAGCAGTAACAGTGAAAAATGGAAAAACTAAGTTTCCAGGACACTTCCTTGTGGAGTTCAGGTTGTTTTTCAAGTCCGATGGTTGACGTGGCAGAACTCAAGGGAGCACAGATTTTGGAATAAGAAATGCCTTCCATTTGCAGAGGCGTGGCAGAGGCATGCTGCTTCCCATGCACCTTCCTTTACTGAGCACGATCCCTCTGCCAGCCACAGGGATGAGATGAAAGAGAACCATGAAGTACAAAGTTCTTGCACACCTGGCAATGAATCTCACTCTTTTGTTCTCCTTTACTCACAATGTTACAAGATTGTGACTATAAATATTGACAAAAGTGAAAATTTAGATTGAGGAAGAAACTCCCTGATACTATGTATTCTTCACAGCTGACAAAATAAACAATAATGCCTTATTTGAGCTCCAGACAATACTACATATCTTTCGCTGCCACGTTTTCATCATATCATTGATGATCTGCTCATGACAATGATTTTTGTAATTCTGTTTTCTGAGGGGGAACAGAAAGGTGATCAGGGATTTTGTAGATTCATTAAGAATGTTTCACATTCTTGGTAATTGAGAAAAGTTTTGCTCATCTTGTACTTTTGTAGAAATGTGTCACATAAATGTGAGAGTGGCTGTGAGTTTGGGGAAATTCCTGTGTTGAACCTGTGGATTTTGCCCTGTCTCCCTCAGCATGGTGTGTGTGTGTGTGTGTGTGTGTGTGTGTGTGTGTGTGTGTGTGTGTGTGT
>OU015755.1:24276115-24302807 GCA_907169655.1 Acomys percivali | reverse complement strand
GACATTTCCAGGGAAAATTTAAGTCTTTGAGGTTCATTGTCTAATAGCAGGAAGGGAGGGCACAACTAAGTGTCTTCCTAGGCTACGTCCTCTTCCTGCCAGGTCAGTTTCAGGAATGGGTGGTCTCCTTCCCATGCACTTTCACAGTCTAGAGCTCCCTTGTTCCACATGAAAATGGTAGCCTTGTGGTAAGGACACCTCTTGGGAGAAGCTTGCCAGAAAAAGGAGGGAAGGTGGTTTGGTGAGGATGCAGAAGTCTTGGCCACACAGCTGATTTAAGTCTCTGACAGAGACCAGATTCTTCTGTTAACACAAATGCTGCTGTGTTTGACATTAGAGGCATGGAGCCACATCTCTCCACGCCACAGTTTTGACAGAGAAGTATCACATTTATATAAGTCCCAGACTAAATTCTGTTAAATGTAGAGCATTCGCGAATGAATGCAGGAATGCAAGCTGTATCCTCCAGTCCTTGCTTTGATGAGTCATCCAGGGCAGGATTCAAGGACCAGCCTGTCTGGAAGCCAAATGCCATTCTGGAGATATGGAGGCTCGTGGGTTGAGTGAGGCTCGAGACCTTTCTAGAAGGTAGTGGATTGCAGAGCTTGCTTTCTTATCTTGTGCTAATACCGTTAGTATAAAAGCTGTGGAAACCCTTGCTCTTTCTGCATGCAGTTTTATGTCCCGAACTACATGCCATTTCATCAACATAAATTTGTGCCAATTTCCATCTCAGTTGCAACGGGATTTATATTGGCTGAACTCCTTGATTAATGTTCTATTGTCACGAGTGGTCTTTCTTAGAGAACCCGTTCTTACTTGCCTACTGTCCCTTGTCTATTCAATTTTTTAGTGTATCGATGCAGTCTTTTATATGTATACACTTTTTAGAGCATGTATCATTTCATGTATATTTATTAATTTATGTTAGTACTGGTAGGCTAGAACTCCTTCTATCACTTATTTTTTTCTTCCTTTGTCAATATGCTTACCAGATTGGCCCATGTTGTTGTGCCTAATGTTGGGCTTTCCTTGAACAGGCTCTGAGGCAGAGATTGAATTGACCATTGGGAAGAACAGAGGCTGTGAAGCCAAATAGAGAGAAGCCAGCTGGATATTCCTAGGCACTGGAAAAATGAGGACCCGAGTCTTGAAAGACTTCAGGACATGTAGAACTGCCACTCTGTGTGCCGGCCTAGCACCTTCTCACTCACCTCTACTGCGCAGCCTACTCTATGTACTCATTACATATATGTCCAGGGTCCTTGACACAGCATTTCAGGTCATGCCATTTATTCATGAGCACTTGAAAGTTTCTTTGGGAATTGTACAGAGGGAAGTCCTGGGTTTCTGGAGCCACTGTCTTTGCCTTCCTTCTCATCAAAAGTGCACAAGGGGCTCTGGGTCTCACCAGCATTGTCACCACTGTCTCTCCAGATTGTCTGGTTCTGATGGACTTGTGATGCTAAATTTGCACTTGTAATACTATCAGTGACTTTGAGAATGCTTGATATGCTTTTCAGTCTCTCAAGTTCGTTCTGTGAATTATCAATTTATTTTCTTTATCGAACTTTCCGTTGGGTTCTGAAGAACTACCCTGGCCTGTTTTTAGCCGGTGAACAATCCTCATAGATTTTTTTTTTCTGGTGATATTGAAATAATTTGAACAACACTTTTAGGTGTGTGGGTTCCTGCTGAAAGCATCTATGTTTTAGCTAGTCATATTTCCTCATTCTTGCTGTCTGTCTCCATCTCTGTGTCTGTCTCGCTCTCACACATGCACAGCTGTTCGCGATAATTTTGTGGATGATCACTTTAATTATATAATGATCACGTAGTTTTTAACTGAGGGATTTTGAGAGTGGCTAATTAAAAAAACCACCTCTTTTTCTTCCTCCCTCCCTCCCTCCCTCCCTCCCTCCCTCCCTCCCTCCCTCCCTCCCGTGTGTGTGTGCGTGCGCGTGCATGTGTGTGTGTCTACTATCATTCTCAAACTGATGAATGCCAGTTCTGTGCTGTAACTCCTGGTTTACAGTCAATAGAATTTACACAGGAACTGAAGAGATGAGGGGAGCTGGCTTTGCTGCACCCTGGTCTCTTTCCACCCATCTGTCTTCCTCCCTCACTTATTCCCCCCTTCCTTTCCCCCAGCCTCATCACTCTGCCGCATTAGTCCAAAGAGAACTTCTGTAAGTCAGAGTTTAACAACTTTACAGTTGCTCTGAAGGCCTTGATTTGACCTAAAAATGAAGTAATTTGAGAAGTTTTTGTCATCCAAGAATGCAACGTCTGTAGCCATACAATGTAGGAGAAATGGCGTGGTTCTGAGTGGGCACATCCTTGGTCTGTCTCTTCATTCTGTGCCTCTCACTCAGGAGGTGAACACCCCCAGGCTAGTCTGTTATCGCTCCACAGGGAGCATTTATGTCAAGAGAATACATTCTCAGCCATCTGTCTTGGGTTGAGACTTCCTGTATACAGAGCCAAACCCTCCAGAGGTCCTTATCACAGAAGCCCAAATTGCCTTCCCAGGGGGCTAACTGCGCAGGCTCAGCCTGCTCCTTCACCGCAGCCAAATCACAGTTTGTAAACAGTTACCTTACATTTATTTTCTTTGCCAGAGGTATCTCTTCTTTATTTCTCCCAGAGAGGCACACTCTGGAAGACTTCACTCCTTCACGAGTCTAGACATAATATTTACTAAATGAGTTGAGGAAATCTGGCAGCAAAACCTGGTCCATGCACGCTGGACACACAGACAGACTGCCCTATCTGTGAAATCTCTCACTAGAGGTCTTGCTACTGAGAATTCTGTTCCTGTTCCACGTTGAACACATTTCCTGAGTAGGAGGCTCCTGCGCGTAAGAGAATCCGCTTCAAGTTGTGTTTGGGTCAAAATGTGTTAGAAGTGGGCTCTGATGATAGCATTTCTAGCAGCTGTTGGGAGAAAGAGTGTGCGCGGAGGGCATTTTTAGAACCAAAGTCCTCTTCTATGAAGTGACAGAGTGATGCATTTGTAGAAAGTGAACCATTACTTTATCACTTATTCACAAAAGAAAAATACACAAGGCAGTCTTTTCTGTGCCTAAAAGTCTTGTCAGAGGCAGCTCATGGCTGCCCATCACCTGTATTGCAGATAAATAGCCATATTTTCCAGAAAGCAGGCTGCTTCTTTGTGATGGAGTTTCACTATCCGTACCCCATGTCTAGCTAAGCCTGATGAGCACACAGATGAACCTGGCACTGCAAAATTCCACAAGGCAAGAACTATGGGAGGAGCTCCGTGCAGCCCGTGAGACATGTCAAGAGCCACGCACAGTTAGTTTCACATGGACTTGAGGTCTTGGAGCCAAAGTCAGCAGGTGACAGATCAAGTCCATGCCCAGGTGGGAGGTTCCCACACCTGTGCCATATACTCACTGTTGTGCCTTCAGGTGGCAACTCCCTGCTGAGACTTGACAGACTGCCCTGGAGGCAAAACAGGGAAGAGACGTAGAGATGGCAAAGAGCCTTCCTGATCATGTGACCTAGCTTATGTTGGCTGCTGGAGACTCCTCGGGCTTAGACCTGCTATTATCTCAAGAGTCTGTGAACTAGCTTGTATTCCTCCCCAGATGTTGCTCGTGGCTCCAGATGTGCCTCCACTGTAGATCTCACAGCCAGTGCAACTATGCATTTATTAATGAGACCAGCTGATTTTTATCTTTCTCTGTTTGTCCACATACCCTGTAAGGAGCTGTGGGCATCTTTGGGCAATGACTAGGTAAGTGAGTGAAGGCTCCATATTGCCCTCTGTCCCCAGGTCCCCAGGACACAGGGGTCTACAAAGGTCCTGAGACTATTTTCTGGTGGCACTCTTCTTCTGGGAGAGGAGACATGTTTGCTGTAGTTTCTAAGTGCATATTTTCACATACTGTGCTCTCCTGCTGGCTCTTTGTACTCTACAGCTTACAATTTTTACACATTAAAAAAAATTTTTTTGAAACTGTTGTTATTTAACCAGGGAGTTTTCAGCTTATTTCTGCTGTGTTTGGGAGGCCTGGTTTTAGTCCAAGGTGCTAGAAAGGGAAACTTTGTGCGTCACCAGTTCTGGCACCTGCAGGCCTGGCTTTTGCAAAGGCAACCATTGACTCTCCAAAGCTGGTCTTTCTCAGCATGGGCAGGCATTTGGCTTAGTGGGACAAGCATGGGGCTCAGAACATCATGTTTGTGTGTCATCAGTGGCGTGGCCTTGGACAGGAGACCTGATCTCTATGAGTTGGTTTTTTTTTTCATTCTCCGGAAGTGATTGAAAGAGTTGGATTGGAAAATACCGGTAAAGTCTTGGTCCAAAATAAATCCTTAGCAAATGTGTGTACACCGCCCCCTTTTCCTTTCCTCTTTTTTTTCTGTGGTCTCCACTGAGAAGGCAAGGAGGTGAATGAATGAGCTCATTCAGTGGCAGAGTGCAGGAAGGTCTGAATGGATGAGGGTGTGACCCACCCACGCTAGGCATCACTTTGGAGTGCTGAATGGAAGTGGTGCAACTTACTTGGGGGGTACACAAAGGTCTGGACACTGTGGCAGACACTCGAAAGGTGTCTTCTCATTTAATCATCACAAGAACACTCTAAGTAAGGCTCCATTATGAACATTGTACAAATGAAATGAAAGGTCAGTGAGACTGTCGTGGTATAATGGGTCACAACTAAGAAGTTATTTTATTAAGGTACCTGGGAACCGAAGGGCATGGATGGGGCATATGTGTAAATTACCAAGGTGACCAGTAAAGGACCACTTATCAGATCAAGGCTTCTTTGTTTCTTTATTAGTGTTGTGATGCACAAGAGAAAATATAATTCAGCATGACAAATGTGTGGGTTACTGCCGTCAAGGGGAAATAATGCTGAGGGTATGAACGATGGGTATGTGCGAGAATCCACACCTTGTTGTAGGATGATGGGAGTGGGTTTTGGTAGGCTATCAAGAGAGGAAGGGAGGATGATAAAGCTGCTTTTCCCAGAGAAAAGGAAAAAGCACATCCTTTTTGACATCTACCTGGGAAGGAAGAGGAGTGGATGCCAGCGAGGGATGGATGAGAAGGCAGATGTGCCTGTGAGGATGCCCACAAGGGGTTAGGAACACAAGAATGCCTCTTGTGACGTGCAGCAATTTGCTTGTCATGTTCAGTGTCTTCTCTATGTCACCAATCTGATTTGAATTTGTAATGTACCTTGTAGGGTTATTGTTTGACTGCTTGGGACTCCAGATGCTTGTACTGTTTGGTTGATGTTCTGGGAATTTAGAGGGCTGAACTGGAGGTAGTAGGTCATACATACATACCTGTGCATACATACATACATACATACATACCTGTGCATACATGTGTGCATGTAGATCAGAACCTTCTGAAGAATACCCGATGCTCTAATCACTGACCTATCCTTCCCTCTGTCCAAGGATATTTTGCTTGAGTTTTCCCTCCTTCCCCATGATATTCAGCTGAAGGGTGAAGTTTAGCCTTGTGTTGCCGAAATAGAAACTAGAAGGGAGAATGTGGTAATGACAGCATCTAGAACCCCAGGGAAGTGCTCTGGACCTCCACTGGCTTTGGATGGTGAGAGGGAACTCATCTCTATGAGCTCTTGTGCCAAGGTGGCCCTGAGTGGCATCTGTGACTAAGGGCAGGTCAGCATGTGGGGAAAGGGAATGGCTCAGCTGAGGGGAAGGACCGTGTTCACAACCACGTCTCCTAGGCAGCATTTTGCATCCCCCTGGGTCTCATGCTTTTCTTGGGGTTATCAGGAGGAATAAGAACATACTTTGGGGTTCATAGCTCCAACAATGTGTAAGTACTCAACAAATGCCCCGCCTTACCCAGATCAACTTTCTAGTTGTCTTTAAGGGCAATAAAAACTGCCAGGCCCAGCTCTTGTGTAACATGGGCCCCTGAAAGAAGCCTCATAGGGGTCAGTTTCTTGTGTGACCACTGTCACGCTCATTCACCATGTCTCCTTCACCCAGGTGGATCTAGGCTATAGCTTCAGAGATGCTGACCCAGACAAAGCAGTTTGTAGCCTCTCATACCACCACATGTCTGAACAACAACAACAACAACAACAACAACAACAACAACAACAACAACAAACTCCCAGAAGTCATCTTTACTGTGAAATTCTAAAATCATATTTATTCACCAATTCACAGAAGTGTCGTAGCGACCACCAACATGAATCAGTTTGTAGGCATTTACAAGCCAAGGCTGAAAATAAATATCTGTCTGTGTTGAATAGGCATTTAACAAATCACTCAGAAACGGCAAGAAATCGAAATTGTTAGAAATTTAAAGTTTGGGATTTCAGGCATGATAAGATCACAGCCATGGGAAGAGACTCAACTGATTCCCCGAGAGGTTACTTTCCTCTTAAATCTTTATGTACACGTATGCTCTCAGCACCCTTCAGTCTGCCTCAGTTGGAATCTAGTGGGGTGATTAGACAGGGAGAGGGTGCCAAGGATAGGGTTGGGAGGGAAGGTTTTTCTCTGGTCCCCTGTGGCTGGGCAACCTTATTGACTGACAACATAATGCGCTGTTCTGAAGTTAGATTCAATTTTCTATGAATTCATAAGTCCTTTTAATAAGACATTTCAAGGTTTGCATTGTATCAGACACACACACACACACACACACACACACACACACACACACACACACACACACACACCATAGCATAGTTACCAAATAAAATCATTTTGTTGACTAAGGAGATTCCTTCTTGGAGGCAGCTCAAGAGGCTCAGAAGTCTACTGTGTGCCAAGAACACACTGGGAAGTAGCCAGGTCAAGCTGGCTCCGGGTAAAGACACTCCAGCTGCAGTGACCTAACGTGCCCAGTCAGAATCACATCCCATACAATGTGGCTGTTTTTTTCTCTGTGCAGGGTGAACCCTAGAGAGCTCTAGAAGAGCAAGCGGTCTGTCTGTCTTAAGTCATGAACTGAGGTTGAGGGTCTGGGAACAAATGGGCTTCTTTTACAAGGTTTTAAAAATGGTGACATCGTCTCCAGAGATGGGAGGAGGGGAAGGCCTGAGATTAGTTGAACCCAGAACCTTTATAGTTAGTCAATATATCATTGACTGAAGACAGTAGGTTCAACAGCATTTGCCAAGTACTGAGGAAAAGGCAGAGACAATGGTAGGCTGGGCAGACTCTACTCTATAGAAACAGCGCTGTAGGTGTTATTCAGATAAGTTCTAAATATGTGCAACACTGTCACTGCTCACTGCCTGAGAACTGGACCCAGTGTCTGCGGCTGTCTGACTACGGCACGGATTATGGGAATTCACAAAGGCTTCTTTAAGTTAGGAGAGGTGTGTGGTCAACCTGCTTTCATATGGCTCGGTCAATATGGAGTTTAGTGATATACTGAGTCTTCACCAAGTAGAGAAAAGGTGGGTGCTTCACTTCCAAATGCTTATGACTCCTGCTGTGTTCCAGGTACTTTTTCCAGGGCTTTGAGAGCTAAAAGCAGATAATAGTAAGAATAACCTAAGGCGTCTGGAGAATTAAAGTCTGTTCAGACTAATGACCTCTCTGTTTTGTATTTCACTTCCATATTATAGATATGTATTTGCATATATGTACATACATATATATTATCAGCTGGCCTTCACCTAGTTATGCCTGCTATTTTATACTTAATACTCTATTTTCTAAACTAACAGCCCACCACAGCATTCTGACTCCTTATAGAACGTACAATGCCCATGAAATAAACATAACAAGGCCCTCGCTAGAAACTATAGGTTTCCTTGGGAACACCTGGCTTCTATATAAGCTTTTTTCTTTCTGTTTTCCATCTAGTTTCCTCCCATTGCCTGCCATGGCTGTCCAGCTCAAGGCATCATCAGCTCTTTCTTGGAAGCAGATAAGGTTGGAAATCTGGTAGGTGGACTGATGTGTTGTCCACTTCTAGAGGCTTTGACTTGTAAAACTACCGAGGTGACAGTCTCTATGGTCACATGGCTACATTTACTCATGATTCCCTTGACACATGAATATATGTTTAAATATAGATTAGCACACTGGCTTTCCTGGTTGCCTCTGATGCTGTCGCTCCTAATCAACTTCCAGTTCACTCTCCAACTCTTCTGTCACCTTCTCATTCACTATCTCTTCCCTTCCTTTTCAAGTGATTCATCTGGGTGCCAAGTCTAACTTACTTTCTCCAAAACTTTTTCTCTATTTCCACCCTCTGGAGTGCGTGTGAAAAAGCCATTGATACTCCCATGGGCTCCTTCTCCTCATGAAGACCAGGTAGTGGTGAGAGCCACACCTGGCCGTACCCAAATGGCCAGGATGGATGCACTTTTGCTTCCAAAGATGTATGTATGCATTTCACTCAGCTATGTGACCCATAGGGTCCAATTGAACCCTTACTCTTGGGCACCCAAGGCATCCCTCCTGAGGGCAGACCTACATCCTTTCCCCCACAGGAGTACTGGAGTCTAGACCTAAACACTGTGGGTTGATTCTGTCTTTGCAAATAGGCATCACCTCTTAACTTCTTTTTCTGGCAGTTCATTCTGCTAGGAAAAAGAGCCCTCGATATTTATGTGTTTGTGTCCCACTTCTGCTCTGAAATGCTCAGTATAAAGAGTCCAGGTAACAGAGGTGCATTTTCATTCCCAGATAAAAGAAAACAAACATTAAAGCCAACATGATTTTGTTCCTGTGATTAATACACCATCTGCACCCTGGAGCCTCGCTTGTCCGCTGTGCTTTCTCATTAGTCTATTGGGGACTGAGCTTCATAGTGATCAGTCCACAGTATATCTGATAAAAGGGGTGGAGTAAAGAGCTGGGATCATTAACAAACCAAGGCTCCATTTCCTCAGTGCTGTGACTCTCAGGTGAACAAGCAAGGCTACCCTGACTCCTGGCTTGAGGTGGGGGCAAGTCCTTTTACTGGTGCAACCTGGCAACTTGCAAACAAGTGCCTTCCTGTGAGCTTTCATGAGGAAGCATGGCCATCGTCACCTGCCCTTCCCACTTCTACTCTTCTCCCATTTTTGCTAATTTTACACAGGACAACTTATACACAAGACCTGGCTGGAGGAGTCTTTCTCCATAAGGGCATCTTAACTCTTCAAACCATATTCATTCTCTGAGGCCAAGTGATCTCTGGGATCTTATTCAATTCCACATTTGTTGAGCCCACGCGGTGGGCCAGTCACAGTGCTTGAGACCCACTGGTTACATCCTTAATGAAGGACCAGGGTCTCGGGACCTATCGGTTCCTCTTCTTGCCTTAGGGAGGTGGCAAGTGGAGGTAAGGAAAGTTGGGGGTCTATACTAGTTCCATGCAGTCATGTTTCCTAGGGTACCCTGGGAAGGTGGACTGTGGCTCTACCTCAGGGCACGCCACATCAGTGGTTCAGAAGTACCAGTGCACATATTCTGCTCAAAGCCTCCATTACATGTCTCGCTCCTGGACTCTCTCTTTAGGGACGGCGTCCTGCTGCTCACTCAGCCACACTGGAACCCTGGCTGGATCTGAGGTCCTGCTGCGAGCACAAACTGTCTCCTTGCCCTACATGAGCAAGGCTGCTAGCGAGGGTCCCGCTTTCAGGTTAATCTCTGTCATTTTCTGTTTTGTCCTTTAGGAGGCTTTCATAATAAATGGCTGGTGTGTAAGAGGAAGCCAGGAAATTGCCTTAAGTCTTGGGAAAGAAGGGTGCCAGCAGGGACTTTATTCCTCTATTTGTTTTCCTTGTATTTCTCACAGGCAAATAACTGGCATGTCTTATATTTTCTTCTCTCTTCTCCCTGCACCCTGCCTTTTCTTCCTCTCCTAAAAAAAAAAAAAAAAAAAAAAGGCAGAGCCTAACTTCTTAGAGATGTGTTTTCACTACATGGTCTGTGGGCTGGTCTCAAGCTCCCTTTAGAGGACTCAGGGGGGCCCAGTGAAGAGTCTGTCAGGAGAGGCGTGTTTCTGAGTGGGATGGGGCTGGGTTTGTAGAAACTCAATATTCCTGGTTCTCCTGGCTCCTGTCTGTTCCTCTCCTGTGCCCTGACTTCTCATCTTCACTCTGAGATCCTGATATGAGGCCAGACGGAGGTCACAGGCATGGTGGTAAAACACCATGGTGTTACGGCTGAAGGTTCATGGTGACTCCACCATAGAGCTTAACAGGTTACACCATAGGCCATAAATCAGGCCAGATTATCTTCTTGCTCTACCAGCTCAGTGTTTGGAACCTCGTACCCACATAGGAATGAGATTCCCACTGGGGAAGAAGGTGCAGTTTTGATTTCTGTTTCTTCTTTTTCTCTTTCTCCTACTTTTAGTAACGCGGATTCCTATCCTTCCAAGAGAAGCGATCCACTCCCCCCTCCAATTTAGTGTTTGAATTGTGACTGCATTCCCCAGTCCCACTAGAAATGAATAGTGCTGCAGTAACTAGGGAGTGTCCTTGAATGACCCTGTTCTCCAGTCACATGCTATGAGCAGTGTAGCCTCCTAGTGGCCTGGGCTCATTGCTGCAGATTCACTGGTTTCGTTAAAAAAACAAAAGCAAAAACAAAAAACAAAACAAAAAACATGGCTTCTAAGGAGGAGGCTGCTTGGTGCACAGGAACTGGGCAGGTGGCCTCCCTAGGGCTGGGACACTTCAACACCACCCTCCTAGGCAGTGTCTCTCACTCCTGTAGAAAGGGTACATGGGCAGGAAGCATCTCACAGCCAAGCGGAGGGGAGGAACTGGAATTGGGGCTGGGTTCATTGAAATGATTGCTTCAGGGGCGTGAACTGCTGCCAGTCCCGCCTACCCCTCCCCCCACTTCCCTGTCCTTACTACAGGAGCTGGCTATTTTCTCCGTAGGCATCTGCTCCTCCACATGCCAGCAGACGCTGGCCTCGTCCTCCACAGCCTTGCTTCTCAAAGCCTGGCTGGCCCAAGGTTCGCTCTTACAGCACAGCTTCGCTGAGCCTCACCTCTAGAGTTTGCCTCACCGGTTCTTGAGCGCTGCTGCTGTTTCCACCCAGCAGCTCACACAGCCAGAGATCTGGCAGAGCTGTGTGACACGATGGGCAATCCTCTATGGAGCTCCCAGAGCTCTCTCACATCAGACTGGCCAGACCCTGGGCTTTGGCTGTCAGTCTCCCCCTGCCCTCCTTCCCTCCCACTTAAGCCACTTTTCATAACCTGCCTGCTGCCAGCTAAGGACTTCCTCTGTCTTAGTTTCACCCAAATCTCAGCCATCAGTCATATTACTTCTGCATAGAGGGAAAGGCTTTCCTTTATAAGTGACCTGAGCATTTAGGTCCATGAGCTTCTCTGTCTGCTCACGGAGGTACTTTAGCACTGCTAGGACCATCTCGGCCACCTGATATAACATAGATGCCTGCAAAGAAATTATTCTACCCTTCTGCTTCTCCCCCAGATAGTCCTAGCTGCTTGTGGACAGCCCCCGACACTCCAAGACCAGGGCATCCTCAAGGGCAAGGTCTAATTTCGTCCTTCTCTCTTTCCCAGTCCCTTGGCTTAGACTCAAGCACACACAGATGCTCCATGAGGGCTTGCTGAGTCTGTTGAACATAGTTGCAAACAGAGACTCCCATCTGCCAAACGACTGAACACGGCAGCTCTGCGATTGCTCTCTGATGTGCCAGCAGAGGTAGCATCTGACTCTTTTTGTTACCACGGGATTAAAAAAAAAAAAAAATCAAGCTTGATCTCTACTCCGTAGCTCCTGAAAAACCAACTCCCCCTTTCCTCCAGCTAGTGTCAGAAGGAAGCTAGTGCAGAATAAATGTATAGAGTAAAATAAATAAAGACGGGCAAATGAGGGTGCCGGGGTTGACTTAGAAACTTGTCTAGCTCGTTTCCTCTGCCTGCAGATGGAAAATGGAAAGTGGGGACATGGAAATTAAACCGTGCGAAGGGCTTTGGCTTGTCTGTCTCGATAAAAGTCTGGCACAGATAGAGAAGCCCGCAGCACCACAACCTGCCTGAGCACATTGCAGGAAGGCTTCTGGGAATCCCCCAGAGGCCACATGTTATGTGAACATCATCCACTTTTCACTGGCAAATTCTCTTAAAGAATTAGACTTATTCCCTCACATTTTTTTTTTTTTTGGCAAAGCCTATCCGGTTAATTGAAATGGGGGAGATGATTAAGAAAAAAGCACTCCTTTCTTTGTCGCTAATATTGAGTCGTACAGGCAAGGAGGCTGTTGATTTTGAAGTGTGCCGGGTAGGGCTTTCTGCTGATTGCGTTGCTATTGATTCCAGCAGCCACAAGTCTTTAGGATCATTTTTAGAGCAAAGACATGAGCAGGGCCGAAATGAAAATCAGTCCCGGATAATGAACACTCCTGCCTAGAAATCATTATGGCCTGAGCCCCGCTGGGACAGTGCTCAAGCCTGGGGACTTAGCTCTTGCCTCAGCAGAGGAGGGAGCTAGTCCTCAGTAATTAGCTGGTGCCCTGGGCCCCGGGCATCCAACCCTTAGGAATATTTGTCTGATTTCATCCATTCAAAAATAACAAGTGGGATTCTGTCTGTTAGCTAATTTATTTATTTTGCGGTTTTCTCCAATCTCCTGTGAACTTCTAAGAGAGCTTTAACGAAAGAGTCTGGAGTTTTCCAGCTGCTCAGTTCCAGGCAATGGCCACTGGGGAGTTGGTGATGGGAACTTCTCCTGGGAAGTGTGGAAGGAGAGCTGCTTTCTATGTATTGAGGGTGAGGGTGTGCCCTCACATGGATCTGCCTGGTGGCTGTCTGTCTGGATGTTTTGCAGGCCAGGTTTTGAGTGGAAAGTGTGAACTAGAGAATAAAAAAAGCTTATGACATGAAAACTCAATGAATTCAAATAACCTTTTTTGTTTTGTTTTGTTTTCTTCAGTATCATAGATCAGTTTTACTGGACCGTAGATGGGGACATTCATTGGAATGCCTCTTTGGCTACTCTCTGTAGAGGCTTCTGTGCCGTGAGGCAGAGTTTAGTAGAGTAACAGTGAGAAAAAATATCCTACAAACCCCATGTTTCCTCTCCTGATTAATCTGCATAAAATTCACTGAGCTCTGATATATGGGAAGAGGGCGCTGCTTTCTAGCACTGATTGTCTTTCATGGAGACTCAGTGTCCCTGAAAGACACGTTCCCTTGTTAACTTCAGAGACTTTGGTCTAAACTGTGCAAGGGAGGGCGGTTGATTAATTCAAGAAAGTTCTCACAGTTACCACATTCCCCTGAACCCATGTCATTTGCGGCCTTGGTCAGACTTACAGACTTTGTTTTGATCTGTTAAAATACACTCAGCATTGCTTGAGACACTTCTTCGATGGGTTTGATGGCTTTACCCTGCTGGGGCAACCCACTCTATGCTGGTCTCTTCTGATCTCACCCTTCTTTTTCTCCTCCTCCCTCCTGTCTTCGAAGTTACCTGAGACTTGTAGCCCACCTACTTTCAAGCTCTGAATGGCAGACCCAGGTTTTCCATTTGATAAGATAAGCAATGGACTTGTCAGCTGCTTCCCTGGGGCTGAGGCTGACTCTGCCTGCCTGGTCACCTCTTCTGAGAGGTTGCATAGCGTCCAGGTCACCTGGGAGTTTTGGTCTCAAAATACCATCCTATGGGGACTGGAGAACACCAATGAGATTAGTACCTTACACTCCGTTGGAATATCTGCTGGGAGGCATACGTCATCACCTACCACTCACTTGGATACCCACTGAAACTCATTGTTATAACCTCCTTCCCCTGCCATCTTACCCAAGGTAACCAAGTGAGTGAACAGGTTAGAAACCTATTGTCCCAGAGGCACATTTAGATGCCTCAGCTTCAGAGCCGGCATACAGAGTGACCTTGTGCAGTAAAAGAAGAAGGAAAGGCTTTGTTTGGTTCATTGTCACCATTATTTCCCTACAGAAATGGGTCCGGTCACCAAATGTCTCTTGAAATGACACATCTTGGCTGCTTTACCTAAATGCCTCCCAACTTCCATCTGCTTCCTCTCTCACCCCACCACCACAAAACATGAAGGTCTACTAATACTCTAAACAGCTCACCCAGCCATGCATGAGTAATGCAGCCACAAGAGTTAGCCCTGGGGACCCGAGAACAGTCTGCCACCCAATTGGAACCGAAAAGCCAGAGCAGAGGGAAGTGCTCTCATAAACCCTAGACTTAAATATTTGCAATCAAAATCTCATTCAAAAAGGATTGGCTTTAAACATACAAAGTGTTCCCTTTACTGCCATAATTTTGGGAGAATTCAGTAGCTCCTAAATGGCTGACTGAAGAATGTCTTTTTATTTAAATAATAGGATTGGGAAAGCCTAACCTGTCCCATTGATTTTTCCCCCCTTGTAAATGTGCAGAAATAGCCTGACAGAAAAGGGGAACTTGATTGGAGTAATTCATGGGAGATGTGACTGTTTCCTTTCAATGAATATGAAATCTTGAACTTCTTCCAAGAGGGAAAAATTAGGGCACTGGTTGAGCTGGTAAGTGTGTTCCTGTTCTTGCACTGGTTTCTGCCACCACCTCCTCCTTTCTCCCGTGTAACTTTCATGCCTGTTTATGTCCCTTCTATAACTCTTAAGTCCTCTGTGGGGGAAGGTCTGTCTTATTCCATTCCTGCTGCTGCTGGTAGACTGCTTAGGACATAGTAGGTGCTTAGAAAACACACGTTAATAGGAACATAAAAGTAGAACCATGGACCAGGAGCAGAGGGTAGTCAATACCTCTGAATGACTCTGAGCAGACACTGAGTCTGAGCCTCAATTTGCTCATCACAGGAATGTCCCTGCTACCTGTTTCTCAACTATTTCACAGGCTCAAGACAGGGAAGGTATACACACAATGCTCCAAAAGATGGGAAAACTGCATAAAGCAGATCTCCCCAGCCAGAAGGTTGAGAAGAGCTGGCATGCATCCTCGCTGCTGGAGGGCTCAGTAGAGGACATCAGTTGTAATCACGCCCTGAATGCTCTCTTTGGATGACATGGGCAGTTTTCAACACTCAGCTGAACCAGAACATTATGTGATGAGAGACCAGCTGTGGGCCTGGGTCAAGCCAGTTCAGGATGGGCTTGGGGCAGAGTGGGATGACGGGGATGACCTTTACCGTCTGAGAACAAAGAGGAGCTCAAGGTGTTTGAAACAAACGCATCCTCAAAGCCTCGTGGAGTTCTTATAATGGCCTTAATTCTTGCCTGCTATTCTCTGGGCCACAAAAGATTGCCCACCAGTTACTATAGCAACAATTCTCACAGAGTGCCCACGTTGGGATGGAGATGGAAAAGTCCTCCTTATTAAAATAAGAAGAAAGAACAAGAAATTAGGGTTTTGATATATTTGCCCTCTATTCAAAGCATCCTTCCTTTTATGAGAAGAAAGAAGCAGCTGCTATTATTGCAAATATGCTTTGAATTCCTAGCCGTTGAGTTTCCCAACCCTCATCTCAGACTGCTAGAGCCCATATTTATTCTACTACATCTGAAAATGATGTTATTTCCTCAAGAGAAAACAGTAAGATAGGAGATAAGGGACCGCAGGCTGGGTCGTGACAGCCTTGTCAACCTTCAGGCTGTCTTTATCTGGGGGAGTCCAGCCATATTAAACCCATGTCAAAGCAGGTTTCTATAGACCATGAAGCCTTTCTAGGTCACCCAATCAGTCCTTTCTTTGGCTCCTGGTGACAGCCATTCCCAAGCTGTCACTTGAGCAGTGCTTGTGTGAAGTGCTTCCTCAGCCCTGTGGTTCTGCATGCTTGTAGCCCTGGATTGGCCAGCCCTTGGATTGAGACATTCCCTAGGCAGGTTAGAAGGCTGGTCAGAAAGCCCTATGATGAGGACACAGTCTACTTATGGTCAAAGGCCAACTAATTCTTGGTTTTGAACTTATTACATAGCTATATAGTCTCAGAAAGAAGTAAAAAAAGAAAGGCTCTCCAAGCTTGTGTGTGTCTGTGTGTGTGTGTGTGTGTGTGTGTGTGTGCATGTGTGTGTTTCTGTGTGTGTGCATATACATGTACACTATGAGCCTTCCCCTGGAAATTCAATTCTGCCTCAACAAAGGCTTTCTTTTCAATTCTTATGCCCTAAGATCTTAGGTGTATGAGATTCCACCACCTTCCCTGTAATAAAGTAACCTGGAGACCCAGCAAGGGGACAACCTGCTGGTATAGGTGGAAAAAGGCTATTTAGTCAAGTACATACACAGTGAGTTATAACCCAAGGAGTTTGAAAACACTGAGCCTAGGGGTGGTAAGCGACATAAAGTCAGAGCTTCTCCCCTGCAGAAAAGAGCAAGGTGTTCAGAACTCGGCAGACTGGGTGACAGGATGTTGGGTGAGCCCAGGGAAGAAGACGTGAGAGCTACAGGACAATAGAACCACCCTGCAGTCCTCACTAATGGTGACACAAGGCTCTTGGAACTCCCCCATAAGTTGGGACATAGGCAGTGCCCGAAGCATAGAGGGCAGATTCCAGGAAGCTGATGGCCTTCCCAGACCTGTCATAGAAATCAGAGGTGAGTGTGACAGGCTTGGGCCTACAGTGGGTTGGGCTTTACAAGAAGGGGCACACAGGCTGGTCAGCAGACCTGTGGGCACTAGTAGGGAAGCGTGGAATCATCCCACTCCAGCTGGGCTTGCCTGGTGCCACTCTGCCCATGTCTGACTCTGCCCATCCCTTCTTCCTCCTCTTCTTCACTGTCATCAGAGCCACTGCTGCTGGAGCTCAGGCCTTCCTCTGCTTCTTCTTCTTCTTCCTCTCCTTCTGTCTCATCTTCCCCATGCGCTGGTCCTTCATGTTTCTGGACACCAAGGAGAGAAATGAAATATGACTTAGTGGGGGCTACTTGGGAGGTAAAGGGGCAGCAAACGCTTAAGACTCTTGAAATTCATTTCACTTAAAGCTAAACCCCTCCCCCTACCGAGAAGTGGGATCTCTGAAAAAGAGACCCGGTAAGAGGAAAGTCAGAAAGTCAGACAAGGGTCTGAAATAGCAGCAAACCCCAGGACACACAGTCAAGGTAACATATTAGTGCCAATGATGGATGAGCATTTAAATCAGCAGCGTCACTTTACTGAATCTTTCAGACCCTTTAAATGGACATTTGATGTTCGTAACTATTTGCTTCCCAGGGTCAGAATCATTCTTGATCTTGGACACCTTTCCATGTGGGAACATTGTGCTGCTGGGAATTGAAGCTCTTCTAAGATGAGGTGCAGGAATGCATGTGTACTGTCATTCTAAACAGTAATTTTGCAAAGGCGAAAGTTTATGCCCTCAGTTTCCCTGCCTGGACCCTTATGCCATGATTTGTGAATTAAAACCACACCCCACCCATTCCAGTTCCACTTTCTATTCTTCCATCATTTTAGTGACTCCAGCAACACCCCCTCCCTTTTTTTTTTCTGGATTTATGCTTTGAGTTGGCAAATCAGGTGATGAGTGATATATTGCCTGCATGGCTACTTGCCTCTTTAGACTGCCTTCTATCCATTTCTCTTGCCTCCAAACCATACCATTTCTACAAGGCCTCCCTTACCCTAGCCTGCCACAATGATTGTTATTTCCTCAAACGGCCAGCCCCCAGACTCTACCCACTGGATGCTCAGCAAGAGCTCGTATTACTAGGTTAGCCCTTTTGAAGTTCACTACTGTTTGCTCCTTAGATCACTCTTGCTTCTTACTTAAAGCTCAGCTCTCTGAGCATGGAAACACTGGGAGTCCCACATCAGCACACTTAAAGAAATCAAGCCATGCTGGCATGCTGGCTGTGAGACGGGAGCAGGAGATGAGCTGCTGTTAAACCTGCACCCAGGCAGCAACGATCATCCCTGTTATTTCCCTCTGACTTCTCCTGATCTTTCTCTGGGCTTGTGTCTTCCAGACTAAGCGCCTTTAGGCAAGAGGAATGATGGTCAGATACATAGATGAGAGCCCCTGCATGGTCATAGATGGCTTCTGGAGGCCACTGGCCAACTGAAATCAAGTGAACTTTGGAATTGTACTGTCTTGAGTTTGAATGCCGGTTGCATGAATTTGAACATGCTACAATCATTCTCCCACTTTCTACCTTGGTAAACGGAGGGTGATGCTTCCCATTTCACAGGGTGCTGATGTATACAGAACATCAGGGTCTGGATTTCAGAGGGCTTATTACATGGCCATTGTTGTTGTTGTTTTTGTTGTTGTTGTGTTTTTGTTTTAACTTATTCTAAGCCTCTCACTGAGCTCTGTAGGCCACTTAATTTGCACTGTTAGCTAATCAAGAACTCAATATTGAAGGGCTGGAGAGTTGGCTCAGAGGTTAAGAGCATTGTCTGCTCTTCCAAAGGTCCTGGGTTCATTCAATTCACAGCACCCACACGGCAGCTCACAACTGTCTGTAATTCTGAGATCTGACACCCTCACACCAATGCACATAAATTAAAATTAAAAATAAAGTTTAAAAAAAAAAGAACTCAATATTGAATTCCTGCATGTTAGTCAGCTCTGAACTACAGTGGGGGTGAGGCATAGATACTGCATGACTGCTTGCTTTAAGAAAAACCTAGTTAAGTTTTGTGGGGTAAGAGTATTTCACACATTTTAAATTAGAGAACACAGTTCATAGAGAAATATGGTGTGTTCATGTCGAGGGGACTAAAGAAGCACAGAGAAAGGAGAACCACTGGATCCTGGAAGAATCTGGATCCAGGAGCTGGGCAGAGGAAGAACCAAGTTGATTAGCATGAGAGGCACCCCATTCAGAGCTCCCATCCCAGAGAGGATCACCTCCATAGGGTTGACTGTGATCGTCAGTGCGGAGTCATCCCAATCCATCTCAGCCTCCTTGGCGGCCTCACTCTCTTGGATAAAATGCTGGTGAGCAATTCGGACTCGGTACACGCCCATGGCCACAACAAACACTAGCATGCACACAGAGATAATGATGACCACCGTGGCGATGCTCGGGACCACTGAAACAAGAAAGGAATCCGAACAGCACAGTAATTAAAGTTGCATCTCATTCTTCTGAAGGGCAAAACATCCATGCTCACAATAATATCTTCCCTCCTATTTCACAGCGGTAGGGTTCTGGGTCCTTACCTCGCTTTGTCTGGGATATAGTTTTTATCAAGTATGTATCAGGTGTTATACTCAGTCTGCTATGGTAGAGAAGAGTAAGGGAAAAATGATCTCTGTGAGTGTCTACATAGGTGCAGATTAGGCATTTAATAAATATAGATTCCCTTTTACCATGGCTTTCCTTCTCAAATTCTGTGGAAGTTTCCACTGAAAGCAAGACACTACAAAGTCTAATAGGAACACAAGTGCTACCAGATGGTGACACAATATGGCAAGTGTTCAGACAAAAGCATGGGCAGAGGTCTTTGAATATGCTAAGTATGTGAGCGTTTGTGGACAGCTTCTGAGTTGGGATGGAAATGACTAGCATAATTTTGTCTGTCATTATTGATTGTATGAGAAAGGGTCTGTAGCTTCTCCATTGGCAGTACAGTAAATATAACTGTTTAGTGGCTACTATTGAGTCACAGTGTCTGAGTTGCCATTGAGATAGCCTACCTGAAGTGCGCTGGATACTACTCCTGGACTCAGGGTGATGGACAGACTGGAGGAAGGGTGGCTGCACAATAAGGTGGTTGACATGTTCCTTATTGGAGATTCTGACTTCATGGAGGACACTGACCTGGGAAGAGCAAAGGAGGTGTAAGTAGGTGGTTGTGGTAGTTCTCTGAGGGAAGGGGCAGGCATGGCAGGCCTTCCTTAACAGTGGCGGATACACTCACCTCCAAGTTGAACTCATTGCTAGTGTAACGCCCGTTGAGCTCCGAACACTTGATCCGGAACTTCCGAGTCTCAAAGGAAGTGGGGTGCCAGTTGCGGTAACGGAGGTGGTGTAGCACTTGCTCATAGCGGCTCATGGACCCCACACCTGTATCAAGAAACCACACCCACTGTCAGGAGGCAAAAAAGGAGGCGTAACTGAGGACACAAGGGATAGACTGGTACTGTTGGTGTTCTGAATCCAAGGGCAAACGTCAGAATACTTGTGGGTATAAAAGAGCCAAAGTAGAAGTTCCAGAGATTAAATCAATCCAAAGAATTTCCATGTAGACTAGTCTATGACTGGAACATTTGGCCCCGGTCTGCCAACTATGTCTGAGGCATTTTCTGGGATCAAAAAGTGAATCACTCTCATAGTTTCTACAGATTCCCCAGGAGCAAGGATATGGGACAATTTCCCCAGAGGCTGGAGGCACTCTAGAAAGTAAAGTCTAGAAACATAAGAACGACCTCTAGGACTGTGCGATATTCTGCATCCCCAGCTGCTACGATACACCACAGTCTCTGAACAAGGCTGCTCTTAGAGAAGACCACTGAGCAGAGGGCATGGTGGGCGTCTTACCATAGATGGAGTAGCCAGCAGTAGAGTTAGTGGCATCCAGGTGTCGTTGGTGGAGTTCACTGTGGTTGAGCTCCAGACACTCTTGTCTTGGATCCAAGTCCCCTCCGAGCACCAAAATGTCGCAGAAATCCAAGTTGTGTAGCATTTCTTCCAAGACTGATGATTTGGGGGCTGTAGAAAGGAGTGCGCATGAGAAACACCAGCATGAAACTCTCTTGTTCATCACGGTACCTCCTCTGCTACTGCTTGCAAACCCAGGTAGGTCAAGAGAAGAAGGTGTGCGACCCATCAACCATGCCCGCTGCTCAGACATCAGACCACCTTCAAGAGGGTGGCATGAGACAGTGAGGAGAAGTGTGCAGATCAAACCCACTCTGCCACAGAGAAGCCACATATTACTTACTCACTTTTCTTGTCTGCAGGGACATTATAAGCCACAGCCATAACTTGCATTTAGGGAGAGCTAAGTGGACCTTCATCTCATTTTTGTAGCTTTTTTCCCACGGGGATAGTGTGTGTTTGTGTGTGTGTGTGTGTGTGTGTGTGTGTGTGTGTGTGTGTGTGTCCATCAGGCTCTGAGGAGCTCACAGGAAGAAATTTCTTTAGAATCTGGCACAGGAAGTACCACGGAACAGTTATCACTACGCTTTGCTCAAACAGAGATGGATCATTTATTAATTGTCAATGGAGTCATTGAGATATAAGCAAAAGTTAATTAATAATTGGTGAATTTGAGTAAATGAATTAGTTCATATGCTCCCATAGGAGCACACTAGCAAGCTGGTTAGGCTAGTGGTCTTTGCCTGATTTTATGACTCCAAATTTCTCAAGGAAATACCTGTTTATTTGGAATGTTAGATCATTTGGCAGTACTAAATGAAAACCCCATTTAAAGATAAAGGTGATTGCTGCTTATGGAATATGTGTTGGGTGCCAGCACAGCGCAGCGCAGACACAATGCACACTTGTGTAATCCACACCCCATTACTGGGGAAATAGTTGATCAAAGAAGTGGGCAGAATTGTTCTGACCCTATAATTTAGAAACTTGTAATCTCTAAGGCCATGCCTTCAGATATTATTGATATTAATACAAATAAAAACATTTAAAAAGATATTCAAAGGATAAGATAATTATTCAAATTAAAAGATTTTCAGTGGTACCTAAAAGTTTTGTTCTCACTAACTATATATTATTAGAGTTTCCATGTGCGCCTCATTTTTCACTGATAGCCAACCACACGGTTCCATGTGTCATTAACGATGTATAGAAGCACAATAATCTACGTTACCACTGAGGCCAACCATTAACGGTAGTGAATGTGTCATTTCAAATCTCTTCCAGGTGTTTCCTAGCTTCCTGTGAGGCGAAGTTAGGCCACCTTCCTTATGACATGGCTGGCAGAGTCACACTAGGCAGGGGTGTGTCCTGGGTGCCATCACATAGCAGGAGTATGTCCTGGGTGCCATCACATAACAGAGATGTGTCCTGGGTGCCATCACATTGCTCTTTCCATATGGCATTCTCTTCCATCCCTACTTTCCTGCATCCACTGTGTTGAAGAGACTGCTGGAATAGGAGCTCGGAGAGAAATCACCCATGGCTGAGCCCTCCAGGATTTCCTGCTCTGGTTTACCTGACAGTCAACCACAACTAAGAGCTAAAAACAGCTGTGAGCTGGAGGGAAGCACCAACAGTTGGCAGGCTATAGACTGGGAGATGAGCTCAGCCTAGGGGTTAGGGCAGTCATGGGCAGAACTTCTCAGAGGTAATGTTGAAAGAAGAGATATTTGCAAACCATCAGTAACAGGGCTCAGAATGGAGATGGATAAAAAAGAGTTAAGTAGCCCGGAAGCATGAAAACATATAGATGTGGGGGAGTTACGAGTGTGTACGTGTGCGTGCGCCAGCATAAATATGGATAGGTGTGAGTATGTGTGTATATGTGTCAGTGGGGGGCAGAAGATGACCCTATGAGCCTGTCCCTGTGGCTTGAGAGCAAACACAGTTAGCCCGCTCATTTAAGACTCTCGTAAAAATGACTATTTCAACTGTAAGTGTAGAAATTTAGAAGTACTAATAATAGCTCTCGGGCACCAGGCTGTGTGCTTTGTACGCACCTCTCATAAATAGAAGGTGAAATGTGGACCAGTTAACTGGTTTCTGGCGCATTTGCCTGTGTGCGGTGTCAGCTGCCGTACAGCTCCTTGGGCCTGGGCTGCAGCCACCGGAGTTGGCGGGCCTTCCTTTCTCAGTTTGTTTTTAAGCCACAAATGAGGATAACCGAAGAGCAAAGGTCACATGACTTAATGCACCTTGGCATCTAACTCAGAAACCACCCTGACTGGCGTGGTGTGAAATACCAACTCATTTTTGAGGCACTTGGGAGGCCCTGCCCTTTGAGAATGGAATCACCGGGAACCAGTGTGGATTAAGGCGGTGGATAATTGGGACTATTATAGAAGTGGATCTTCAGGGACTCGGGCCTACTGATACCAGCACCTCATTAGCAGTGGCTTTTGAGTGGGGAGGGGGGCTGAAATTGTGCTTTTTGGAAGAGCCTTCGAAGGACGGCTGCTCACAAGCAAGTATTGCCCTGTAGTGCTGAGTCCCTCTGAATTGCAAGAGGAAGGCTTTCCCCCATCCCTCTCTGCACACTTCCCTCTCTGATGGCGTCTCTGCTTTGGTCTGCTTCCCAGCATACGCTCTGGCTTTCTGTGTGACCACATGTTTCCCTGCAGAGAACAGAAACCAAGCCTTCCCTTAGCAAGGGTCCTAATAGTGACACTGGTGGGAACAATGACCTGGAAGTTCCCCCAGAGCTTGGCCATATTGCTGAGGGAGATGCAGCTTTCTGCTGTGTGTGTGGTAGTATAAAGCTGGAGTCTCTCATTTGCACACCTTTAGCTTTTCTCCTGATGATCGAAATAATACATGCCCACTGCAGGACATTTTTGTAGTCCCGGAAAAGAGAAGGCAGGCAGAAACAAATCATCTCTCTCCGTGCTTCTCAGAGGATGCTGCTGTTAGCACCAAGTCCCTTTTCTTCATCAGAGGGTTATCTCTTCCTTACATGGCCGTGATTGTGCTACCTCAGTACTGCTAAATCTGCATGGCACTTCTTTTCACTTACTAGATAGCACACGTGTCTTCCTTCCTGCTTCCAGTCACTAACATGGGTGTGCTATACATTGTTAAGCCACCCGCCCCGCTTGTGTTGATCATCTGAGTGTTTCTAGCTTTGTTTGTTTTTCCTATTATATACTATTCTACCATGGGAGAACAGTATGGCTGTCCTAAGGTATCATTTTACTCAGATGTGAGGAGCTAAGGTTCACCCTCCTGGTGGCCCCATATGCACCTGAGCCTGTGGTTCTCGTGTCCCCAGAGGCTTCCATCTTGGCAAAGGTGCTCACGATCTTGATGTCAGGAAACAGAGTGACCCCTCTGGCACTTTCAAACTGGGCAGCAGGTCTCCAGAAGCGCTCTGTCCCCTGGAGGGTGATCTGGGGTTCGCTGGCCTGTAGCACCATGACGTAGGCATCCACATCTGGGATGCTGATACACACATCTTCTCCAAAGCACCTGGGAAGACATCTGTAGTCATGGCCCTGATCCTGTGATGATTTAAACCATCTGCCCCAGAGCCATGGGCAACAGACCACCACCTCCAGTCCTTGTCAGGAGTCTCTGAGGATGTCAGGGGACCTTCAGATTTAAAGCCACATTACTAGCCTTACAATTAATGCAGGGACTTAAAAGGTTGACTCCTGGGAGGGATGGGACTTTTCCATACTAGCAACAAGTAACCATTAAAGCTTTCATTATCTTTTAGCAAGGTAATCAATGGCAGCATTAACTGGGAAGCAATTGCTTGCTTTTTGTGCGTTAGTATTTGGTAAGGGAACTGTTGTCTGGTTGGCTGTAGCCTTCTTACAAAATGAGACCCCAGGGCTAAATGCTCTTGCCGTGGCGTATGAGTTCTGTCTCTGTGGGGATAGCACAGGGGTGCACCTCTTTGAGGGGTGAGAGTGGAAGGCTGCTGTGGCTCCGTTCCTTTACCCTAGAGCACCTGCCACAGGGGTGTCTGGGAGGCAGGAATGATTCTGTAAGAATCAAGGCTGGGAAGTGAGAAAGGTGAGGATCCAGCCCTGCTAGGCCATTCCTGGCAGGGAATTTCGTAGCTTTGTACTTTAACTTCTTACCTATACAATAGGGAGAGCAATGCTGACCCTGTACAAGTGAGATTTAGTTATAAAGATCCCCAAAAGAGCTACTGCCTGAAGTCTGCATCAGGGTTTGAGCCCAGTAAAGTTCATGCTTTCTCATTAGACTCACTGATGCCGACATGTCACGTATACGCTCCATTATCACTGAATCCAAAGCCTTGGGCAAAAAGAGTGAGCATTGCCAGGACCAATTGTGTGCTAGGGATTGAAGCTAGATCCCCACAGAGGCAGCCATCATCCTACATGCTGTGGGAAGGTCCCCAATGGAAGATGGAAGGGTAGTTTGTGTGTGTCCCCTGTGGAGATGGATTTTTTTTCTTCTCTTCCAGGCTCTAGGTGAGATGCTGATCTTTGGCTGCTATTGCAGGTTCCCAGCCCAGCTTCCTGTCGCCTTTGCCAGGCCTACCCAGTGGGTTCCCCTCTCCTTGCAGTTTACTGATGGAAAGTCTCAGACATGGATGGACTCTGGGCAGTCTCTGCCCTCTCCCTTGCTCCAATTTGGAGCTGACTCAGAGGTGCCTACATCTAACCTTAGGCCTCTAGGGGTAGGAACATCCTTTTCATCACTTTTTTGAGGGTTGTTTCCCACCATGGGCATCTCTTCAAGGCCCAGAAATGCAGCAGTCAGCAGACCCATCTGTCCCATCCTTGTTCCTTTCTTCTACATTCTTCTATCCCAGATGTTTGGTGCATCCAACTCCCACCTCCTGGGGATCTCTCTGGGGTCCCCTGCCTAGCACTCATCTCAAGTAGCTGACAAGTCTGGGAAGCGATTTGTCAAGGCTGTAAGTGAGCTGTCTAAAAGCTTCAGTAATCTCATCTCACTAATTGAACTCTGCTCCCTGGGGACAAGATCTATGATGCCTTCTCTCCCTCCGGCTTGACAGCAGTATTTGAGAATTATATAAAGCAATGTTGGTTAATTTAATTGACTTTAATAAATATTTTTCAAGTATCAGGTGCTATGCCTTAAAGTCAGACCATTTTTCATCTAGCTATTGGAGATTCTGCAGAAAACAGGGCTTTCTAGGCATCAGCTTAGATGTGGAATAAAATGAAGTGTGGGTTTGAACAGGTGACACAATATAACAATTCCCTTAAGAAAACGAAAGGAGAGCACAGGTCCCTGAAGCACTCTCCCACGGATAGCAAAGTTGAGGAATGCTGAATAAGAGAGGCCCTACTTGCAAAGGATCATTTTTGAGGGACCACTGTTGCCTCCTCGGCTGGGCCTAGGCTGATTGGCTTTCACTCACTGGACTTTGGAAGAGAGTCTGAGGCGCCGGACACCTGCTGTTGGGAACTGCCTGGAGTTGATGTATGAGACCTTCTGGAGGGCTTGGTTGATGGTCCCAATCTCATCCCCTTCCATCACGAGGACAGACTGTGAAGGGTTGAAGTGATACTGGAAGACAGAATTGGGTATCATAAGAAAGATGGTCAATGGTAGGCATGGCCCTCTGAAAACCATGTAACTCCACACAGAGGCTACTAAGGCCACCAAAGTCATCCCTAGAACTTCTGAGAATGATGAGCCAGCTGTAGTCTCCTCTTCTCCAGGAAGTCGTCCCACTTTTTTTTTCTTTTCTGAACTTCAAGATCTTCACTGGGAGTTCTACCAAATGATTAGACGGTCCTGGTGATATCAGCCTTACTCACGTGATAGAGTTCTGAAAACCCAGTGACACTGTTCCTACTAAGAGGTATTTTTGCTTTGTTTTGCAGACAGAGTCTTAATATGTATCCATGACTGGTATGGAATTTATTTGTGTAGACCAGGCTAGCCTCAACTTCATAGATTATTAGCCTACCTGTGCCTCCTGAGTTTTGGAATGAAAGATATGAGCCATTGTTCCCTGTGATGGTAAAGGTTTTTTGGTTATTTTCAATCTTACTGTTATCACAATTGATAATCTCATACATATAAACACATGGATGCATCTAGAAGACAAATCCTGGCAAGGAAAATTTCTAGGTCAAAGAGTAATACATGCTCTTTGTCTATGCTGGCAAGTTTCTGGTTGCTGCAATTGTCAAAACACACACACACA
>OU015755.1:24251739-24276105 GCA_907169655.1 Acomys percivali | reverse complement strand
ACACACACACACACACACACACACACACACACACACACACACACACTCCTTCCAGAAGAATGCAAGTGCTCCTTCTCTAACCTCAGCAATCTGTTTGCTATGCTATTAGTCTTTGGGAACAAGGCCAGATAGACTGAGAGGTAAACAAGGCCAACTTACTCTAGTTTTAATTCATATTTCTCTTACTACATAGGGAATTGAATATATGTTTTAATGGGTTTAAGGAAAACTACTCATTTACTTTTCCATGACCTGACTCAATTGTTTTCACAGTCATACTCTTGTTCTGTGTTTGGAGATGGATTGTAATTGTTGGTGACATTGAACCACTTGAGTCACTTGCATGGTGGTCCTAGTTTACTGATGAGTTTTCTCTTATCCTTTAGCTACCATGTATTTTATTTCTGTCTATTCCACAAAGCTCCTAGCTTTCCTCCTTTGAGCCCGCTGGGATGTGTGCTTTTTTTTTTTTTCTGGTGGCACTTGCAAAATAGTAGCATGGTTACTCAACACACAGATAAAGGCTTTTTTTTTTTTTTTTTCTGAACATAGGGACCCTGACTGACTCCTTGATCCAAGAAACTAGCTCCAGTGGTCGAGGACCCCATTTAGATAGACAAGTGAGTGGTCCCCCAAGCCTCCGTCTTACTCAGTACCATCTCCTGTCAGCCGCCATGGGACCTCCCTCTGGTCACTCACTTTTCAGCAGAGCTCATCATCATAGCACCAAACCATGCTTTAATCCCCATCCTGGCCACTGTAGAAGTGACACTTCCTACCTCACCAGTGCCATGTCTTCCAAGGCCATGTGACTATCCCGACCAATGGGGCATGAAGAGAAGAGAGATATGATGCCCCAGGGTCATGGCAGAGAGATGCCCTATGGTGTTCTCTAGTCTTTTCCCTTCACTTCAGTCGCCTTCAGCTTCTACAGAGGAACCCTCCCTCCTCTCCCCTACTGAGTTTAAGAGAAAAACACTACATTTGTATGTGTCAATGCATTGAGTCTGGACAGTCATTATCACAATAGGTCAACCTGTCTGGAGCATGAAGTCAGCTCCTCCAAGCCATGATTCCTGTTTGAGGCTATGCAGTATGTGGCTTTAGCTTCAGAGCACACTACAAAGTACAGTTTTGGATAGTTGCTTCCCATTTCTGGGCTTCATCTCCTCATTTAAAACATGAAGAAATTAATATCTACACATCTGAATTTTAAATGAGATAATATAGAGGATGAAAATACTGCAAATGAAATACTTAGGGCCAGAAGTATTTGAGATTTTGTATTTTTTTTAATTTTAGATTTAGAGTATCTGCACATACATGTAATGGCATGTCTTTGGGCTAGAACCCAAGTCTACATATGGAATTCATTTATGGTTCATGCATACCTCCTGTGCACAATTTGAAGGCAACTGTAATTAGTATTTTTAATGTGCCTGTGGCTTGACTGTGGCCTGCTACAACTTCCCATTTGTGTTAGCTGGTCAGTGCTTATGAAGGCTTGTATTTCAGAACTTTAGATTAAGGATCTAACCTGATGTGAACCTGATGTGAAGTTTCTAAGTTTCTAGTCCTCCAGACAGGTTGACCTAGTGTGATGATGATGATGATGATGATGGTGATGATGACAGCAAGCATTCAATATATGAAAACTTGGGCTATAATCCCCAGTGCTGTAGAAAGTCCATCTTTGTTGAGTCTTTCGTGGTGAACCTCTGTTGCCTTTCCTTTCCAGCGATCTAACTTTTTCCTGTCCCTCAAAGCCCTAGGTAAAATCTCTCTGAGCTGTCACTTCTGTCCATGAGTACAGCTCCCTTGTGCTAGATTCAGGAAGTCCCAGGTTCCTGCTTCACAGCCAGCCAGTGCGTGTGTCTCTAGCCACGGATACTTCTTCAACTCAGGAGGCTCAGTTCTGAAGCCACCACATCCCAGTGGGTCATGTTCAGATCTGAGGCATTTTTTTTATCAGCCATTCATTCAGATGCTAGAACATTTAAGGTAATCTTTCGAAACAACACTTCTTAGAACTCTACCCTGTTTCTCTTTATAGTGTCCCCACTGCTACTGTGCAATCTGCTACTGCTGCTGCTGCTGTGTGTGAGAGAGAACCTCAAGGGTCTGGTTACTAGTTTTCTTCAGCTTTTCTACAGGGTCTCGGGCAGCAGTAGCATGAATATGGTGGGTGCTACAGTGCAGGCTGAGGTTTGAGCCTGGCATGAAGGCTGGCTAGGAAAGTGAACACGTTCCTCTACAGCAGTGGTTCTCAACCTTCCTAACGCTGTGACCCTTTAACACGGTTCCTCATGTTGTGGTGATGCTCAACCACAAAATTATTTTCATTGTGTGACTTTGCTACTGTTATGAATTGTAATGCAAATAATTTGTGTTTTCCGATGCCTTCGGCAACCACTGTTCTAACAGGAGGACGCGATAGCATTCCTTGGCAATCAGCAGAGCACGCAACTCCATTGATTCCTCCTAGCAGGAGCACAGGCTAGCCAGTGTGTTGGCTCTCTAGTTAACATGCTAGCCTGGGCCTAAGAACATCCTTCTCAGTACAGCGTGTGAAGAAGGGCACAAGTCCAGTGGCCAATATAATTCTTACAGGATTAATAAAAGTCTCCACAGGTTCTCATATTTTTCCAACTGCAGCATTCCATGCTCTGGGGATATGTCTATGTTTATGTGGCACACATGTTTAAACTGGCATAACCACAGGGGCAAACTGGCATACCCACAGTTCCTTGGGATAATGTACTGTAGCCATAGTGACTCAGGAAGATGACAGGCAGATGCCTTCCAGAATGGCCACTTCTCTCAGACACTCAGCTGGTTTCTTCAGTGTCCTTAGAGGTTAGACCACCAGTGAAATTCCTATCCACAGCCTAGACTCCCTGTGCCGCAGCCACAGGCTGGCCGTGGCTTGCTGGGCACCTTGTCATTTCCTAGCCATTTGCCACCTGCCAGCCTCCCTGATCTGTACACAAATGGCTCAGCATACAAAGGCCTTTGCTACCAAGTCCCAATCCCCCCCTGAAATTCCATCCCTGAGACCCACATAGTGGAAAGGGAGAACCAAATCCCACAAGTTGCCCCCAGACTGCCATGTGAGTATCATGGCATGCACCCAGCTCCAAATACATAAGGAGATGTAGTAACAAATTGACAGAAAGGTCTCCTTGCCACACCTGTGATTAGTTGAGAACCCATTAGGTTTGCTACAGGGATATGTAGCTATATGTTTAGTAAACCAATGCATTGCTAAAAGATACATAGTATTAATTCCATTATATACATGGGGTGAGACTTCAGGGGTTGCTATATCATTCCCAGGGCCACCAAATAGTAAATAATTATTGGCATTGAGAACCCAGGAGTATCTGTCTCTAAGCTCCTTTCTTGCTCTCCTGTACCATGAAGGCAGCGATGGTGCCATGAAAATCAGAACAAGATACTTTTTCAAAATGTGGCTGTCCCACAGTATCTTTCTTGCATGGGTCCAAGACAACAGCCACCACAACCTTATAGAAGAACAGTGGTTCTCAACCTGTAGGTCAGGACCCCTTTGAGGGCCACAAGGGTCACCTAAGACCATCAGAAAACACAGATACTTATATTGTGAATCATAACAGTAGCAAAATTACAGTTACAAAGTAGTAACAAAATAATTCTATGGTTGGGGGGGGGCAGGGTTCTCTCTCAATAAGGAACTGTACTGAAGGGTCTCAGTATTAGGAGGGTTGAGAACCACTGTTGGAGAGACTGAAATATGCTCAAGAAATAATCCAGAAAGAAAGCATGCTGCATAGGAAGACAAGAGGAGCAAAGAGCTGTTCCTAGGCCCTGTGAGGGGAGACACTCACTCCTTCTGCAAGTGACGCCTTGCTTCTTTATAAGCCAGACACACAGAAGGAGGCTAATCACTGGCAAATCAAACAATAGTCATTCAGAAATGATGTGTGGGAGACAGGCAGGGACAGAAGGAAGTTAGGTTTAATAAAGCTATCTTTTAATCAGACTTGCCATTAGAGAGGGAAGAGCACGGACCTATTTTGGACAAGTTCCCCGAGCCCCAGCCCCCTTGCTTTTGGAATGAGGTCATAATATTTAATTTGTTTTGAGGAGTAGAGATAATGAACCTAAAATAGCCCCCAGTGAGTGCTCTGTAAACTGTGTGTCTTATTAACTTCTCTCACAGACCTTGAGCTCTCACAAGCCATGCCTTAGGGATGGAAGAGGGTCATTTGCGGTGCCTTGGGTATGAGCAGGTAGGATGCTGAAAAGCCTCCCTCCAGACCCCTGTCATTTATGTGACACATATCTTAGCACCTTTTCTTTCCACAGGCTATGACTACTCTGCAGAAATCACTTTGGTTCTTAATTTATAATTCACAAATTGCCTGGCTGTTAAGTCTGGCATCTTTGGCTTATTTGCTCTGTCAAACCTGAAACTCTGCAACCGTGGTCCCTTGGGATAGTTCAAAGCAGAGGACTCATTCAGAAGCAGGCAGTGAGTTGGAGTCAGGGAAAAAAAAAAGGGAGGGCGTTGGAGGCTGGATCTCTGTAGCAATGGATAGAAAATACCCAAGGAAATAATGCATGCTGACCAGACCAGCTTTTCTGCATAAAGTGGTCTTATATGCTTCCTCCAATGACATGTGATTAACATGTATGTATATGTATGTGTGGGTCAAAGCCATGGTAAACAATATCTGGAAAGTATTTCTTGCTTAACCACGCCTTCTATATTCCTTCTGTCTTCCCATTCTGACTCATTGTTCAGGGTGGGCACCTTAAACACTACCTCGCCAAGATTATTCTTTCTTGCTTGAGCTTTCAATGGCTCCTAGTGGCTAACAGGAAAAAAGTATACATCTAAATGTGTCTAGAAGTATCCATGATGTGGTCTCCACCCAGATCTTTGGTCCCACTTTTGTGGTACTATTTGGGTGCCCATAACACTGGCCTTGAGGTTCCTGCACATTTCAGCGATGCTTCTTGGCTTCTGTTCAAATTCCCAGATCTGCTAGAAAAGGTTATTCTCTTCACTCCCCATCCTTTCCCAGGTGAGTTCTTACCTGTACCTTACACATCCTTCTCAGGCTTCCCCTCCTCTGAGGAGTCTTCCCTTAAGGCTATTCACCCTGAATCTGAAGCTCTGGAGAGCTGCTGCCTAGATTTGGATCCTGGCTCAGCCCATCACTAACTTCAGCATGGTTCTTGAGCATCCTTTATCTTTTAGTTCTCAATATCTACTTGTGAACGTCATGGTACCTTTTCTAATGGGAAGGGATATTATGAAGAGTAACGGTCATAAAGCATCTAGGACAATCAGTGCCTGTCTCTCCGAGGCCTTCAGGAAATGTCAGTGCTCACTATCAAGTAGTGAATGGTACCCAAGCAGGTTTATTCACCACTAGGGCTACTGAGTTATCTGAAGACAACAAGTTAAGAGCATCCCCCTTTGTATACTAGTACCTTGCCCATACCTGAAAGATGATATGTTTGCTGAGGTGGTCACATCTTAGTTAACATCATAGGTGCTCAGACCAGTAGGTTCTGCTTGGATACTTAGAGCCAGAGTCTTCAACCATCAGGCCCCTGTTAGGAGCAGGTTCTGCTGGAAATTGAATCCCTGGCTTGGAAAGACAGGCCCACGGTAGGATGGCAAGTCAGGGAATGGCAGACTGGGTATAGATGGGTGTGGAGGCCCTCTGCTGTTGTTGTCATCTTCCCTTGGGAAATGGCCAAGGGGGAAACTACTATGACTTCTGGGCACTCCAGGAGCTGCCATGGTCTCCAGGACACAGAGTGTGGGACATCCTGCCTTCTAGAAGGGAGCTAGGGAGTCGCCTTCTCATATTGGGGCCTGTGATGATTCACTGGGACCTTAGATGGGACTAACCCTACTCTTTATTCAGAACTCAGGGGTCCAGGACCAGTGGGAGACAGAAAGTAGCCTTACCTGTGGGAGAGAAGTTTGCTGGGGCCATATCAGCCCCCTCCCCTATCGCCCCCCCCCAACCCCGCCCAGAGATGCTTTTCTAAGGACGCAGCTCTGATTTCCTGAACCATTCAAACATTTTTGCTTCACATAAGCAATAAAAATCATGACTCTTTTTTCACATTCCTTTTGACTTCCAGATATTGCTTGGAGCAGACTCAGCTTCAATTTAACAATGCCAGACCTAGTGACTGTCCTATCTGTTTTCCAATTCTACCTCATGTCTGTTTTCTCTTTCCTTCCTCATTTGTGCTTTGGAGTCTCAATTTTTTGTTTACTTTTTATGTTCTTGAAATGCATTCTTGCATGCCGATTTGTTTGCCTTTAGGCAAAGGAATAGCAAAGCAACCAACCAATCTACAGACAAATGAGGTTTCATTCCTCCCTCCAGGCAGATGTAGAATGGTTTTAACTGTCTACTCCGAAGCACCTGTTCTAGAAGTTTCAGGAACTGGCAGCAGAAGTCCATCCTGGATGTCATGGTCACTAACTGGTCCCTGTTAAAGTGTGGTCACACCTTAACTGAGGAACCATTTCTGTGAGCCTTGGACTCATAAATCAGACTCTGGTCAGAGGCAGTACAGGTGCCTTCCTTACCTTTATTCCCTGCCCGAGGCTTTCCAAGGAATTAATATCCAGCCCTTCTTTGCAGGCCTGCAAGCAAGAAATCACCTTCTGGCTTTCCATTTTGCCAGGACGGATCGTGAGACTGGCGAGGCTGCCATGGAAAAATTGTGCGAAGCGTGGTTTGGCTACTTCTCCTCCTGTGAAAACAAGGAATATTGTCACCTGCCTTGAGGAGACCAGGTAGGAAGGACCAACAACACACAGTAGCATCTGTCCATGGAGCCAAGATCACTCACACTGTCTGTGTGTTCCTTAAGCCTAAGAGATGATTAAAACAAGTGTATGTGTGTGTGTGTGTGTGTGTGTGTGTGTGTGTGTGTGTGTGTGTGTGTGTGTGTGTGTGTGCAAGCTTAGGTCTGCTACCATGGCCATGTATGATTCAAACTGCTCATATGGCAGCTTCATCAAGAGCCACGCCCATCTCCTCTGTGGTCTCTAAGCCAGGCTTCCCCTGTGGTCTGCTTATAGCCTGCCTCACTCATATAGCCTTTCCTAGTATCTTTACTAATCATAGTGCCCGCAGACCCCCCGCCCCATCTTTGGATGGACTGCATGGACAGACCTAGGCTGGATCTTGCTTGACCTTTGGTTCAGAAAGGAAACAAGGACAAGGACATGGAGGGAAGATGGACCAGGACTGAGTCACCACCTTGATGGTGCCCAGGAAAGGGTTTGAAAATTCTTTGAATCTCCACAGCTTCTGGTTCTGGTGGGCTGTCTCAGTAAGCAGCTCCTGCTGCTTCTGTGCTTTACTGCCTCAGGCTTGACAACAGACTGCGCCTGCCTGTCAGCAGCTTTCCCAGTTCCTTAAAGGGCAGCTTTCCCAGCAAGTGGCACTGTGGCACCCTTGGGGCCTTTTGGCAAGCCAGGGTGTGCCAATGAAGCTTTGTGGGTGGTGGGTGCTACTTGGGTGCACGGTTCCTATGTTCCTTAGTGTTTGGTATGTCTTTTTTAATTCCTTGATACTCCACTTCTTTTTACTTTTCTATCGTAATCACCGAGGTTGCTTCCTATTGAATCATTTCTGCCGACTTACTTCATGGCTCTTCCTACTGCCTAGGTACAAGCCTGACTTGGTTTGCTTTCATGCCTGTTCCATTGCTCTCACACTTGCTCACCCCCAACCCTGTCCTCCCTGCTGTCCAGATTAGTCAACTTTCACAGTTTTTCAAGGTCTCTTAGATTTCCCCATCACTGCTGTTTCCTCAGACTTTATTGAGTCCCTGCTTCCTGTGCCCTGTCCCTGCCTTGGGTCCCACTGTGCTCTGGTTTAGGGCTTGGATTACTGTTAGTTGGTTTTATTGCAGCCCCCTCCACTTGGCTTTGCTGGTGAATTGTTTACATGTAAGTGCTGTCCTCAGTAGCTTAAATTGTTATCTTCCACCTTAGCTACACATTTTAATCATCTGCGGATCTTTAAAAAGATAAACCAGTGCCTGGTACTTGGTCTGACCCCTTGGAGATTTTGATTTAATTGGTATGGAGAATCTTACAAGCTTCTTGGACAAAGCAGGTGTGAAGCCAAGGTTAAGAAGCACTGAGCTGTGAGCTTCTTCAGGTGGGTTCTTTTACATACTCCTTATGTGATCTCTCTCCTTGATGCTACCCGCAGGCTTGCTCTTTGCAAGCTGCTATAATTTATTAGTTTAAGTCTCTCTTTCCTGGATAGAAAGGATCACTCATGCATTATTCATTTTAATGAAGACAATACTGAGCAAGTAAGTATTAGGGGCTGAGGGTGCACCAGACACTGCGCATAAGTTGACTCATTTATTCTTCTCAAGAACACTTGGCTTCTTGTGTCCTCTTGGCATGCTATACTCTGCCTGGCACACGGCAGACACTTTATAATTGCCTGTTGAATTGAGGGAGACGATGCACTGAGTGCCATCAGAGTCATCATGGTCGCTTCGGCTCTCTCACCCTTTCCTTCTTGCTAAGGCAGCCCCTGAGCCCTTGGGCATGGATAGACTACAGGGAGAGAGTCTAAGCAAATTTTATTATGCCACCATTGCTGCAGTGATAGACTGAGGGCTGGGTCTAGGGCCAAGTACCAAAATGAAGCCAATCAGTGCCTGGCATTCAATAAGTCATAATTATGGTCCAAGAATATGCACGGGGCCAAATTTAGGCTACCATCGTGAGAGAAGATGACTGGTAGCTTATACACAAAAGCTTCTATTTTTCTCCCTGAAGGTTTTCAATGAACTATTGTTGTCTTTCTATAGAGAACCCACAGCTGCACAAGCCATCATGCCATTAGACTAGGACTGATAAGGACAATGCAGAATGTAGGGCAAAGGTAGAAGAGTCACATGGGACCAAGTAGGACCCAAATGGGTCTCCCCACTGCTGTGCTTTGGGGCATCCTGTGCTACAGGAACCATCTGTCTTTATGTGTTAAGTCATTTTTGTCTCATAGGTTGTTTCTTTGCCACACAAGGATTCTTTGCTTTGAATATAAAACAAGTCTTTTTTTAGGGCTTGGCTCACAGGGAATTCCAAAATAAATGTGGCTTTGACAAATGGCCTGAAACAGCCATGGCTACGGGAGGACAATTTGATTTTTTTTTCTGATCTAGACACTCCCCTGTGGATAAAGTGATCCTCCACAACACTTGCATGCTCATGCCCTAGTGTCATGGCTTGGATGCCAAGTGCCCTCACGAAGGCTCCCATATTGAAGGGTGAGGCCCTTATGTGTAGAGGGTGGGCTTTTACAAAATGATTCAGTCATCAGGGCTCTAGCCAAATCATTGGCTTAACCCACTGAGGGATTCAAAACATGAATAGACTGTTGGGAGGCGACAGAACTGCGGAGGGTGAGGCCTCATTGGAAGATGCAGGTCACTCTTATCTGTTCCCTGGATGTTTCTACACCCTGATGTTTCACCATGGCCTAGAACCAATGAGACAGGCTGACCAAGGATTAAAGGCTCTGAGACGATGGGCCAAGATAAATCTGTCCCCACATAAGGATTTCGCTTTTGTTTTAATTTTTTTTTTTTTTTTTTTTTTTTTTTTAGTATTTGTCATAGCAACAAAATTGATTTAAAATCCAGTGAATGGATAGTTAGATATCTTTTTTTTTTTTTAATCTACAGAAAGGAGGATTAAAGCCTGAACCTAAATGGTGAAGTGCTATCCAGATGGTCCTCTATTTCCTGCCTTGAGCAGCAGAGTCGATGAGTAGCAATGAGTAGGTATGACCTGTGCATCCAACATCAGGAGCAGTCTCAACATACATTATCTCCTTGAGTCTTCATGAAACCCATGGAATAGAAGCATTCGTTATATAGGCACCTGTGGTGGTTTGATTAAAAAAAAATGGCCCCCATAGGTTCACAGGGAGTGACAGTATTAGGAGGTGTGGTCTTGCTGGAGTAGGTGTAGCCATGTTGGAGGGAGTGTGTCATTGGGGATAGGATTTGAAGTCTGAGATGCTCAAGTCAGGCCAGTGGCTCATGGTGCTCTTCTTGATGCCTTCTCATCCTTCTGGCTCAGCTATCTCTCCAGTGCATGTCTGCTTGTGTGCCACCATGCTTCCCACCATGATGATGATGGACGAAACCTCTGAACTATAAGCCAGCCCTAATTATGTATTTTCCTTTATAAGAGTGGCCATGGTCACGGTGTCTCTTCACAGCACTAAAACTCTAACCAAGACAGCACACACACTAATAAGACTTAGGCTTGAAGTTATAAAGTGTACGTTCCTACAATCTGAGTACACCATCTATCATCTAGCCTTCATTGTCAGGAGGCTCCATCTCAAAGGCCAATGGTTATGACAGGCTTGGATATCAAGGTATCATATTCTGTATTTTCAACTTAAGAATCCAAGATCTGTCATGCACCATGTTTATGAGTCAGAAGTCTCTAGGACACAGATTTTGCTAGCATTTTGCTGTTGGGGACACACATAAGATTTGAAGTATGTTTTACCCAGTACTAGGTGTGATATAAGATATTAAAAATAATAGATATGCTGAAAATGTTCTTTTTAATATTGAAGATGTCTACATGAACTACACAGCTCCTCTGTCAAAATTTAGAATAAACATGGCCATGAATCATTTTAAGAGAACGACCAAAAAAAGTCGCAAAATTTTGTTTCCAGACATGATTTTGGATTTCTTAGACTAGCTCAGCATTTTGAAAACATTTCCTGTGTATCTAGTCTTATATTAGGTTCATATTCTAGGCTGTGGGTTAGGGTATTCAGGAATTTATACTGAGTGGAAAGACTAAGGTAAATTAAAATGTAAGAATTAGATGTCCTTAACTAGTCCACATAATCAATTTCTAAACAACATGTCTATTAGGTCAGAGGGAAAATAGCTACCATGAGGTCCTTGAAATGCAAATCAGGTTATTTCATATGCTATTTCATCAATCATTAAGGATGAGGGCATCCTGGAGATTTTAAGCACCATTCTTTATATTTTTATTAGGAATTTCTTCCATCTCACTTCCAGTTATGCACACCTCTAGTTTTGCCACATGGATGGTCACAGAAGAGGCCCAGGCTGAGAACCTACCCAAGTGTGGATTTCAGAAGTATCAACTCTTCAAAAGGCAGCCATGACAGTGGGTCCGCCTTTGGCACGTACAGAGGAAAGAATCTGTTTTTTTTTTTTTTTTCCCCAGATGAGGTAAGTTGGGGAAACGGAGAGGATAAGTTACAGAACAAAGTCACGGACAGCTGCTTCCAGGCTGAGCTCCAACAGGATATGTGATATTTGTATTGCACTAGGCAGACTGTCCACAGACGGACGTGCACAGAGAACACAAGAAACACCACAAGTATTAGTGAAGCCCCGTGGGAGGTAAGGAAATGCCAACCAATGCAACTGTCAATCCTAAAGGACTATGAGTGACTGAGGACCAAAGGAGGAATATGAGCATCACTTCAATGAATAACATGCAAAGGTAACCAGGCCCACATTGTCCGATGACTATATATCCTCACCACCCAGGTCAACCAGCCATTTCCCAAGGAAATGGGAAAAAGGCCAAATTTGAGGAGGTTAAAGCTCTCTCTCACTCACTTGGAATGAAGCTTGAAATGAAATGAAGATGAGTGTGGGGGGAAAACCCAGTTTATCTTTGTGAATTGAGAGTCTTACCTGATACACTGACAAGTCTTTTCACAAGAGAAGTTTACAGACAGGCTTTGAAAAAATTTTTCCACAGACAGGGTCATGTTGGCCAGGAGCAACTAAAGTTAAGATTTGGGCTTGAGCCCAGCCTTCTCCCCACA
Source organism: Acomys percivali (assembly GCA_907169655.1). Lineage (NCBI taxonomy): Eukaryota > Metazoa > Chordata > Mammalia > Rodentia > Muridae > Acomys > Acomys percivali. Next base: position 24,264,208 of record OU015755.1, on the reverse strand, counting down.
CATCATCTAATCAGACGTGGACGGAAAAGTTCAAGGGAGACTTATCGGAGGGGCACAGGTTGGGACCGATGCAGCGCCAGCAGGGGATACCCAGTTATGATGGCTCCTGTGGACACTGACTGGCTTCCAGGGGCTGGGATGAGGAGGGAAGGAAAACCCAGCTGTTCTGAAAACCAGCCAAACAGCTGGCCCCTCAGCATCTGTGGTTTCACATCCCTGATTTAACCGACCACTGACCTGACAACTGAGAGACTGAAAACACCTAAACAACACTAAACACAGACATGTCTTTTGCTTGTCATCACTCTCTAAGCAACAGGAACCGTTACAGAGCATCTGTACCACGTTAAGCCTTATAACTAGTCTGTAGTTAATTTGAAGCATATGGGAAGGTATTTGCCACTTAGTACTTTATATAAGGAAATTGAGTGTATCTGATGCTATTGCACCTGCACGGCATCTGGGGACCAGGAACCCACAGAAACCAAAGGACAGCATCACTTGGCGTACGTGTATGATGCACCCAGTCATATTCTGAAACATGACAATTACAATGAATGGGGGAGGTGAATATCCACCACCTGCTGCCCCAGCTTTCTGTCTTCAGAGAGGTGGGGTCTGTTCACTATAAGTGAAGCTGTAAGAGCAACTAGAGGCCAAAGACCTATGTAACGCGAAGGCACCAAGTCTCATCTCATACGAAGGTACTTGGGAAGCTACTGTCTGTCCTGCCATCTTTTCCCTAGCTGTTCAGTCTAAGAAATACATGGGAAAGAGTGGAGGCTGTTGCTTTCTTTTGCTTGAGTCGAACACTGCTCTTTGCAAGGCTTGGGAATGGGGATGCCCCTCAATGAACACAATTTCACGGATGGTCAGCTATCAATTTTGAGCAATGCAAATGGCCAGACTGTCTGAAATCTTGCCTTCTCTCTTTTTTTTTCCCCCTCATTTCGGTGATGGAGACACCCATGGAATGCAAAGACTAAGTGAAGTGTGTAATAGACCCTCACAAGCTTCGCCTTTAAAACTCTGTGCATATAACCCCAAAGGAGGTTCACATAGCTATAAGTTGCAGGTGACTTGCAAAGAAAAATGATCTGTCATCACGGATGGCCATGACACACATTCTCATCAAGCTTTCTTAACCTCTTTTTCTTTAAGGGGGAAAAACGGTGTGTGTATACCATTTTCTTACTTTTACAGTAAACATTTATATGGTACTACAGAGAACAAAATATATGACTTAGGGATGACCCCAAAAGTCAGATCCCTGAAACTGAGGACCTAAATTTATGGAGTCAGAAGGTTGCTCATGTATCATCCAGAGTATTGATTTCACTCTCCAGACAAAGAAATTGAGAGTCTGAGTGGCAGAACTGTCTTCAAAGCCCCAGAGTTGATAAGCCGAGGCAGCATTGGTCCCCATTCTTTACTCCAAAACCAACCAACCTTTTCTGACTGTAGCCTGATGCCTGGTGGGTCTGATGCTATCTCTACATCTCAGCTGAACTTTGTCAGACATCTTGGCGACTGATTTGCCCCCAGATTCCAGGAGCCTCTCATCTTCTTTGGCTGTGGCAATTTTGTTCTGGTGATGACTATCTGGTACAGGTATCTATGTCACTCCCGGCAAGGTCCAGAGTGTGGTGTTGATTATGATCATGTCCCATGTTGTTGACTGTCCATGGCAGAGCCCACCTAAGGTGCTCAGCACAGTGCCTAGTGCACGCCGACCATGCAAACATGAAGGCTAGGAGTGGGGGTGCTTTGTGCTGTTTCTTAAACTTGACCTTGGCCTCTTCTTAGAAAGGGCATCCTGTGAGAATGAAAGTTCTGTGTGGCCTCCTTGGGAAATGCTGTCTGGATAGAAAGCACTCTACGCTGGTACGTTGCCTTCTTTCTTTTTTTTTTTTTTTCCCAGAAGCGGAGACCAGAGGCATGGAGAATAACATGAACACAGACTTTATTAAGCGAAATTTGTACTAAATTAGACCAAGCTCATTAAATGGAGGGATGTAGTGCAAGTGTCTGCACCAATGCTGGAGTCTGGCAGGAAAAAAAAATGACCTGAAAAATGTACCACAAATCTCAGGGCTGCATGTGGCTCCACTTGTACCATGTGAGCCTCATAAGCCGCTGCTTACAGCCCTTGGGCTATGTCTGCCTTTTGATACCTTTGAGGCCATTCTTTGCTTTGTCATCACTTCAAAGCTCCAATGAGTGTTTTGTTCTGTCCCTGTTCAGCCTCCATTTTTAAGAAAAAAAAATTCTTTTTAAAATAGAGATAGGACTCAGCAAGGGTAGGAACCTAGAATGGAATGACAGTCTTCCTTATTCAAGATCAGTAGCATCATTTGGAAATTGAAGGCGGGGCTGTATATTCTAGAATGGCCAGGATTCCCTGGACTGGAGGAAAACATCTTGGCAGAGACAGGAGTTAGGGAGTACAAGAAAGAGAGCCACAGGTGGGGACCCCCATGCTGAAATCCATCAAGGAGAACAGGGATGCAGGTGATGTTTTCCTGAGGGTGCCTCCTCAGCTCCTCACTCATGCAAACACTTGACTAAAAGACATGTCCCCCTCATATGCCTAACACACAAGAGGGAAGTCTGAGGAACTCTAGCTCAGCAGGGTATAGGTGGCCTAGCCTGCCACATTCTGTGGCATCCTCTGTAAATCTCAAGACTCTGTGAGACCCTGTCATGAACTGGCAGCCATCCAACTTACCTCCCTGCACAAGCAGCGTACAGGACCTGGATACTTAGGCTCAATGTAGGTGTCCAGGAACTAAGCACATGAGGCTACCTTTATTTTTTTTCCTTTTTCCAGGCAGGGTTTCTCTGTGTAGGCCTGGTTGTCCTGGCACTGTCTCTGTAGACCAGGCTGGCCTCTTACTCATAGAGATTTGCCTGCCTCTGCCTCCCAAGTGCTAGGATTAAAGGCGTCTGGCACCACCGCCCAGCCTGATTTTTCATAGTATTTGAAATTCAACTCAATTGACTCAAAATTTTGTTCTTTTAAGTGAAAACCTAAGGAAGGGAAATGAACTCAGTTTTTAACTGATCTACCATGTTATATCTTGCTGTCGCTTGAGTTTGTCATAGAGGCTTGGCTGGTTCCCAGAATGACAATGCTGACAGGTAGCTGGACGTTTTAAAACTGAGACCTAGTAGGTAATCATAAGACTGGTCCCTTCCGGTGCTTCAGAAGTTTTACCATGGCATCTTTTTTGCTTGTCTATATTTCTTATCTTTGTGATGCTGTGCATCATGAGGTGACACAGCCAGAAGTCCCTTGCCAGAGCTAGTGCCTTGCTCCTTAGAATTTGTTAACACAAATGAAAGATTCAGAAGACTGCCCTTGCAGTTCTGTGATGCTGCATGCACCAGGCCTCACTAGCAATGTTTCTTAAGTGTAAATGAAGTCTCATTTTTTTTTAATTACCGGAGAAATACCAGTGAAAATGAAGTTCTGCTGATTGCATGGCTTTCATATTCACTAACAGGACGCAGCAGGCTAATTGGGTCTGTAGAACTCAGACCAGCAATGGTGCTGGTGCCAGCTCCCAGGAGAACCCAAAACGCAGCGTCTATTAAATCACTTTCTATTCACTTTGTCTAACCCCAGCCAGAAATTTCACAAATGAGCACAAGTTCCCTAGCCAGCCTCAGGAGCACCAGAAAAGCTCCCCACATTTGCAAGTCCAAGGCAATTAGAGGGGGCACATGCAGGGCTTTGTGCTACGTGTGCAAGCAGACCATAGAAGGAGGAGACGGTAGAGATGAGGACCGCTCCACAGGCCATTAATTTCACAGCAGCGCATCTTCCTGGAAGATCTTTTGATTCGTCATATCCAGACAGAAACGTGGCTTCGGGAAGAATGTAGGGATTCACAGAAATCCAAATTCCTTAACCAGGCAGGAGACTGTCCTAAAACTTAATTTCAGCTTCTCTCCTCATCCTCTCCTGCATTCCTTCTGGGTCATGTACTTTGCAGTGCTCAGGAGATCTGAGCATGCTCATGCCTCCTGCACTCGCCTCCCTTCCCTTCTTGGTGAGGTCTTACTCACTCTGTATTTCAAAGATTAAGATTTGGGGGTAGGGGATTCATTAGTGTGTTGTCATTCCTCTTAGGGAAAGTACTCCAGTTTTCTCCATGCTCTCCCCCCACCCCCCCGCCCTGCATGATCATGCTTCGGACTGCTTTTCTATCCCTGTCTTTCAAAATTTCCCTTCTGATGGATTGTTCTCAGCCTTCTCTTTGACGGTATGCATGAGCCTTGGGAAGGTGGAGTCTGAGTATGAAGGGCTGGTCCTAGGGGAGGTGAGGAAGCTGAGAGAAGGTAGGGAACCTTGGTAGAGTTGGGGGTGCGGGGGTTCAAGTAGGCCTAGCTCCTGTAGATTGTCTCCTGTGTCTCAGATTTGGATGAAAGGAAGGTGGAGGAAGACCAGGAGATATGTTAAAGTGACACATCCATTCACAGGAAACATACCAAGCACACACATCGCTCATGGAACTTTGAGAGACAGGCTTCTCTCTCATTTGATAACTGAGAGACCAGAAATTCGGGAGCATAGAGATGATGCTGGCATCATCACAACACTGGGTTTCAAATCACCGCAGAGGCACGGGGACAGAACAGCATGAAATGGGTGTGAAACCAGATGCGCGGACAAAAGGGAGCAGGATGCAGGTCTTAGAGATTAACCCAGCAACCCAATGGCCCAGCAAACAGAAGCCTGAACTGACTAATGGGCTTACGTCAAATTAAAAAAGCTTTGGCCCAACAAATGGGGATAAAACGAATAAACAACCTACAGAAAAGAAAATCTGTGCTAGCTAACCACCTGAAAGGGGACCAAAGTCTAGAATATATAAAAACAAAACAAAACAAATAATTTCAACAGTTGTTAAATGATCTAAAAAGGTATTTCTTTAAAAAATACTATAAATGGCTGGTAAGTGTATGAAAATTGTTGACTAGCTTTAGTCATCAGAGAAAAACAAATTGAATTTTATAATGCAGCTGTACTACTCTGGAACATATAGATCTGGAAGAACTGAAATCAGTTCACACACTTGCAAGCCCATGTTTGTTTCAGCACTACTTACAACAACTAAGATATGAAATTAATCTAGGTGCCCATTTACAGATAAACTATTTGAGGAACACACACACACACACACACACACACACACACACACACATGCACACACTGGAGTATTATCTAGGAAAATGAGGAATGGAATCATGTTATTTGAAGAAAAATGGGTAGAACTGGAGATCATGTTAAAATAAGGCAGATACAGACAAGTATCATATCTTCTCTCATATGTAGAAATTAGAAAAAAAATGCTCAGCAAATATCTCAGAAAGAAGAGTCTTGTGGGACACAAAGTAATTAGGATCCTGTGTAAATATATTTAGCGAGGGAGAGAGAGGCTGGAATGTAACTCAAACTCAAAGTTTTATCACACCAAGGCTGCTCTCTCTTTCTCTCTGTTGCTTCTTGGAGAATTAAGGAAGTTCACAGCCCGTTAGTAAGAGGAAAACAGGTGTCTGTGTTCTGCAGCGATAAGGCTACATTCAGAAAGTAAAGAGTTTGTACCACCTGTGTCATGAGTACGCATCAGTTTCGTGGTGGCTACTATACTTGCCTGGGTCCCGCACTGATGCTAAAGCAGAGAAGAGATTGGTAAAGAATGCCTAGAGACCAGCCCACTCCAAAGGATCCAGAGACCATCTTAATTACTTACAGACTCACTTTGATTCGGTGGTACTGTTTTCCCACCCCAGGTGGCAAGCACATAACTAGGAAGCAGTCGCTGTAACTGACTTGCCTAAGTAGAGGCTGATTGCAAGTTGGGGTGATAGGAACCCAGATGTGATCTCTGATGGCAACCAGGAAGGAACCACGGTAAAGTCTGTAGGAGCATGTACCTCCAAGTGCTTTTTCTTATAGGTTTTCTCCAGGGTGGGCTCAGTAATGGCCATGTTGGTATCTGGCTGGGGCACTGAGCCACACCAAGACCTCCACTTCAGCACAGCTGTGTTCATCTGTTCAACCTCTATGTTAGTTCCTGCCATAAGGTACATTTATCTTCTCCTGGTAGACTAGGGGAGCCTATAATATTGAAAAGACTCTGATCCCTAAGTCCTGTAAGGATGGTAAACAAGGCTTGTCACTCTTGGGTGAAACATGCCACATATGACATGGGTAGCCACAGCTCAGGAATACCTATCTTTATTCCTTGTTCACCTGTGTCTGCCTCTTGGCTTTTGTTTCCCAAGGTGCACAGTGACTACTGCACGCTCGTCTTTCCATATTTTGTACCATGAAGAGGCCCCAAATTGCTCTTTATCCAGCCCATAGGGACTTGTTAGCCCCCAAGTCACTCCAGGCTCAACAGATCCACAGAGATCAGGTTATTATATGGTTGGCCTCTGACATTCACAGTGTCTTCAGGTGTCTCAAAAATACATCTTTAAGAATTGTATCTGCACTTCATGTTTATAGATGTTTAAATTTACTAAAAAAAATGTGGTATAACAACTATTGTCACAATATTTATATTCCATTATGGGCTATAAATAATCAAGATTTAAAGTATGCAAGAGACTGTGTGGGGGTTACATGCAAGAACAAGTCATCCTAAGTGAGCTTGAGGAAGGCTTTGATGTCCGTGCGAGGTGTGGGAACCAGTTTCTTGTAAACACTGAGGGGTGGCTGCATTACGTGCACCCCTCCTCTCCTTATTCTGTGGTGAATGAATAATGCTAACATTGGAATCTTTCACCGAACCTATCATCACAAGGTTGGGTCTTACATCAGGGTACTATCTGCCTACTTGAAAGAATTCTTGTTCTCTGCTAGTCACCCATCCCTGGCCTTCAAAGTAACTTCCATTACTTTAGGAAGAAGAAATAGACTCCAGCTGAGCTGAGTAAGTCAAAAGGCTGTGGGCACTGAAAACTCCTTTGCCTGTTTCCAAAACGTAAACAGGGTTGGGCTTGGGGCATGAGACGAGAGACGTGGCTAAGAGAGAGTAAAAGAAACAGACCTCTCCATGGGGGATGTCAACCTCTGTCCTAAGAGGTGAGGGACAGGGCTGAAGCAGAGCTCAGGACTGAGGGGTGAGAATACCCCGAGAGTGGCCTTGATGACTTCATGGCCGGTGGACAGTGTGCTTCTCATAGCCCTGGGCATATAGAGGCTAAAGGTTGGACACTGGAGTGATAATGAGATCCCTGGTTTCTAGGTAACCCTTGAGACAATTGGCAATTTCAAAGATTCTACATTCAACCCTTCCTAGCTGCAGCCACAGCTTGGAACCAGTTAAGATTCCAGAGTAAGAAGTAGCCTTGGTAACTCAGAGGCAACCATGAACTTGTCTGGGTTGATGTGAAGCAAACACCTATTCTCCAGCCAGGTGTTCCATTATTACTTAGGGCTGGTGTCTCCATCAATGCTTTCTTTTATAGGCACCGTTTTGTTAGTAAAGGCCTGGCAACTTTTTCCTGGCTATATATTTCATCCTTTTTCCCTTTTCCCTTTTCTATCAGTATCTCCTACTGACAGCACACAGAGTCAAAAGAGAGCTTCACTTGAGGTTACCTTGCCAACAGGCGCCGACAGTGAGTTGCATGGCTATATGAGATGGATGAATGGGCCAGTCATTGGTCACCAGGTATGGTTCATATGTTGCTCCATCCATGTATAGGGTGACCACAGGAAACTCCACATTGATGACATAGTAATGCCACTCTTTGTCACAAATCTAAGGGGGGGGGGGAGAAGAACACAGAGAGAGAAGCAACACTTAAAATTAAATCTACAATGCATCACCAAACAGACCTTTAAAATCTTATTCTGAAAGGAGAGGAAGATGGTTTGAGGTCACCAGTTATTACCCCAAAGACTCAACATCTTTTTGACATACATCACACATTGAGGTTATCAAACACAGCGAGAAGAAGAATACAAGTGGGTCCAGTCACTGGCTGACGACAGTTATCCTTCACTGTTTACAGGATTGGCTCCAGGAACCAATCTGAGTTTAAAATCTGCAGATGCTCAAGCTCCTTCTATAAAATGGCACTGCATTTGCATGTAACAGATGCATATCCTCCTGTGTACTTTAAATCAACGTCATTTTACTTATAATACCCGATGCAATGTAAACTCTTTAAGTAATTGTTCAGCTGTATTGCTTAGGGACTAGCAACAAGAAAAGAAAAAGTCTACTCATATTCAGTATGGGAGCGATTCCCCAGTTGGGTGGGTGCAGGGGTACAGAACCTTTGGGCACAGAGGGCAGACTGCATTGGACAATGGGCAGAAAGACTGTCTTGTACACATAACTACCGTCTGCTTAGTTAGGTTTGCACACTTCTGATGGGCAGGTAGGAGCGACTGCTTACACCTTTGAATGACATTTCCTTTACTTCTTCAATATTACAAGAAAGCAAAATTGAAAACATTTTTCTAAGTTTTGGGATAGATGGAGGGGTACCAACAATAGTGCCACAATGAAAATAAAGCTAAAGAGTAAGATAAATGAGGAAAGAAGGGGGGTTGATGAAAGAAGAAAACCCCAGAGCAGTTTGAATTCAGAGCTAGAGAAGAGTTAGAGAAAAGGTGACTCAGAAAGAGGAAAATGCAGGAACCCAGAGGAATCTGAGCCCCTAATCCCATTGCTTCTCTGTTACCATCAGAGAAGCCCGTGTAACCTGGCCCTTCCAATTCAAGGAAAAGAAATTCCAAGGCAGACGGACTTTCTAGCAGCACTCTGCCTTCCTCTACCCTGGTGCAACTGGGGAGGCAGAGAAAGGTCACAAATGTCACCTGTTGGGCTGTACTGTTAAGAACTGGGTACCCTTAGACCTGTCCTGGGAACCAAATACTGTTAACACATGTCCTTTCACAACCTGCAGTACCCAGGGGTCCTGTTCTTTCTCATGTTCAGAACCAGCATTAATGGATTGGTAGAAGGGTGGTTGACAGTTGATTTTTGACTGTTATCCTCACTGGAATGAGAAACACTTGGTGAATTGGTAAAGCAGATCTCTGGCATGTCTAGGAGGACCTTTCTAGGGATGACTGCCTCCATATGGCTCTACCCTAATGAATGAATTAATCGCTTAATGGCTTCATAATATGACTGTATCACTAGAGGTGGTGAAAGCTAGCATTGTGGGTCCTAGTTGGAGGAAAGTGTTACTAGGAGGGTGTCCTTGGGACTGTACACCCTGGACCCTTCCTGTGTTTTTTCTGTGTCTCCTGACAATTGGGGATGGCTCCAATCTGCCATCACCTCTCTCTTATGATGGGCTGACATCTCTGAAACAATGAGCAAAGGTGGCACTCTTCTCCTTTTAGGTGTTTGGTTACATTGATGCAAAAGTAAACTGTAAGTGAGTAGTCACAGTCCCTGGCTCACACTGTACATCTATAACAAAAGCGTGGGAAGGGAGGCAGGAACCAGGGAAGACAGTGGGATTAGAGCATGGTGCTCCCCTCCCTCTGTGCAGGCTTGGGCTTTCTCCTTCTGTTCCATCTCCTCCACTCCCTCTGCACCCTGTGGGATCCTCTGAAGTGTCTCTCATCTGTACCATCTGCTCTCCATCACCCCTGCCACAAATGGGTGGGGAGGCTGATGAGTTCTACATGAAGGTGACCCCAAGGTGAGGGCATCAAAGAACCCCCTTCCCTCCCACACTGGATTAAATGTGCTGTTTCTCATGAATAGATAACACCAACAGGGATGCTAAATGATCTTTTTCCCTTTCATTTTGGAATAAGAATTTTCCCCTTAATGTTCTTTTTATATTGTCCCATCTCATGTCTCAGAAAATTACTCTTTTTGAAGTCTCTTAGTCTGATAAAGCCTGATGAATATTTTACAGACTTTAGTAGGCAAACAGGAAAAGTCCAGGCAGTTTACTCCAATGTCTTGTTGAATTCAGTGAGCGCCCTTGACTCAGTTTACACTCACTACCATATTGATGTCCTGGATCAGACGAGCATATCTGGATACTGAGATTCTGGGTTGAGACTATGACTGGTCACAGGGGTAGTACACAGATGGACCTGAAGACAGGGTCTAAGGCTGTTGGAAGAGTGAGGAACCAAGGAGGGAGTTATCTGAATGAAGCACCCAACCCAGGAGATCTCAATGCACCTTGTGTTTGGAGTTGGTGTCAAGGATAGCCAGGCAGCAGAAGAAACCTAGAAAATGGTTTATGTCCTGACACTATTCCAAGAGGTATCTGGAAGCTTCTGGCTAGATCTAGGGAGATAGTGAAGTAGTCCTGGACACAAATCCTACCCTGTGGGAAGTAAGTCATTAGGGATAACCTGGCAGGTAGCACATGAGGGCTTCCTGCTCTGGGTCTCATCACCACCCTCACCACATCAGTCTCTTTGTGCACACGGCAGGTTGATTCCATGCGCTTCAGCCAATCAAATCACAGCCTGTGATTGCTGAAGACGAAGGAGAATGGTCCTCTGCTGTTACTTCTCAACATTCGATCTCTGAGGAAGAGTCAGAACCATTTTACAGCAGCACAGCCCTTCCCAACATTGAAGCTTGTTCTGGATGCATTCCCTACAGTCTTGCTGAATGGTGCTTCTTTGATAGCTTCCACGGGGCCCCTCATAATACAGTGAGCCTGTGTTCTGAGCTGAGCCTCCTAGTGGGAGTGAATGGGGGCTTTCCCACCCTTATTAGCATATCCAAGGCTCCCAGCAGCCTCAAATATGCCTCTAATATGTTTTTCAACCTTGGACATGGAAACATTTCTATTTACAGTGTTCATATAAACATCCCGAGAAACAATAGCCATGAAAGCCCTGTTTGAATCACACTGTTTAACGATTTGAAGGTTTACATGTATCAGTTAATGTTGGCATTGAAATAATAACTTCACAAAGCCTTATTGTAAGTGGGAATGTGATGTGGATATGAATATCCTATAATATACTTATCTATTCTTTCATTATCAGATTACTTTTACAACAGCGATTACAGATGATGCTATAATCAATTTCTTGGGCATAAATATTGTCTCCACTTCTGATTATATCCTTAGGAAAGATTCCTGGAAGAGGATTTAATGGCTCAAATATTATAGCTATTTTTATGGTTCTTGATACATACACTGATTTTTTTTTCCAGCTAAAATTATAACTCTCCAGTCTTGTATCCACAGAATGTGAGAAGGGTCATGTATTATATTAACGCAACATTAAGTTAAAAAAAAAAGAAATCAAAATCCTAGAAATTTGTGAAGGAACACATCTTGTCTCATTTTTGTAATGAGTCACAAAAGACGGTACAATTTATGTGTTTCCAAATCAAAACAGAGGCCACTACCTGTGTGAGGAGCAGCCAGGGCTCAGAGAACGAGCAGAACTGTGCTTCTGAGCTCTTAATTGCCCATCCAAACGGTCTTTTAGTTCATACTAAGCTTATGGCTGCATACTTGTCCTGACGAGCTTTGTCAGTAGCTGAAGGAAATGCCTAATTAGAGTTTCATAAATGTGGATCTATGATCAGGAAGAGACCCACAATGACCCTTAGCTAGAACGGCGGGGACAAACTGTAATTGAAAAATGACCAAGCCAGGAGGCAGCAGACATGGAAGTATTGCTACATAGGTCAACCGAGACAGGGAAAGTAGGCAAAGTGACCTTTCCTTAGGGGAGAGGTGAACTTTAATTCTCAGCTGCATGTGAATCACTTGAGAACCTACTGGCTGGACCCTGTCCCATGATGCCCTCCTGAATGGATGCCCAAGGCATGACCTAGACAAAGCTACCTCCTTCCCAGAACACCTGCAGATGTGATTCTATGTTAGGTGGCTATAGCTGCTCTTTGGACGGTAAGTGAAAAAGAGGCTGGAGATCCAGAGGCATGCTGAGAAAGGCTATGCCTCTGGAAGTTTCTCTTCACAGCTGCTGACAGCCTGATTCAAATTCCACACCAAGGGCCAAGTTGCAAGTTCTGACTTAGTTTCTCCATTTAAAACAGGTATTTTTTTTTTAAATGCAGCTAGCTGTTCAGTATGTGACACACCGAATAGCCACCTTCTGTGACAATTATGATGTCTATTGAGGATGCAAGAGAGAGCAGAGCTTATGAAACAGATTTCTTACTTTCATGGGTTTCAACCTAATGGACAGGGAGAGAGACTAGGGAGGGGGCTAGTGAGGGAACCACACACAAAAATATTCCAATATAATGGGGAATGAAAGAAATGTTGCAACTCAGGCGTGGAGCACTTCAAGGTTTCAGAGAATGGAGAGATCTTTCCAGCTGGGAGGAAGTAGATTTTAGGGTGAATACCGCAGGCCTGTTAAGGTTTCATTGGGCATAGAAGGTAAGAATAAATTTCAAGTAAATGAAGCAGACACTTCTTATTCCTTTAATCGGTCTTTTTTCCCCCCTCCCACTGTTGGAAGCAC
>OU015755.1:24231508-24243528 GCA_907169655.1 Acomys percivali | reverse complement strand
TGTGTGTGTGTGTGTGTGTGTGTGTGTGTGTGTGTGTGTGTGTGTGTCCTCCTGACTCCCATGTGCAGGGCTCTCGGTAGAGAAGCCCAAGGAGATGAGCTATTCAAACCCATCACCCATCATGACAGAAGAAGCAAAGTGAACTCCATACACTAATAATGATAATCTGTTCTATATGTTTAGTGGATTCTCTTTTTATATACAAGGAGGACCCCATGTTAAATGGCTATAGTAATAAGGTCACTCATTAAATGATTTGAAAACTATATTAATTCATGTGTTTGCTCATTGATTATAGAGCTAAGTATGCTTGGACCCTCCATACAGAGGAAGATGATGGGGCCAAGGACTCCAGCCTCGTCTTAATCAGTTTCTAGGCTTCCTCTCTAGTCATCTGGCATAAGTAAGGGGAAATGCTCAGACTTATGGCTACTTCAGACAGTTTTGGTTCTGAAACCAGAGATGCTCAGTGATGCTATGGATTTAGCTGGAAGGTGCTGAAAAAAGGGACGAGAGGTGCAAGTGTGTAGGCTCTCCCAGGCCCTTGTTGGGTGTGGGCTACCTTTTCTATAGCTTTTTCTTGTGTGTCCCAGTACAGCCAACAACTCTTGGGGAGTGAATTACTATATTCTCTGTTTTACAGATAAACTAAAGGTCATAGAAGTGAAATGACTTATCCAAGGCCGCACGGTGAGTTTGCACTTCCAGCCTTGCTGGACTCCTTTGCACGATAACTATGGGTCGTGAACCAGAGGCACCACCATTCAGGAGCAGAGTAGGGCACGTGCCAGCTGAGAGCTTATTAGGGCTACAACTCAGCTCAGACTCTGACCTTCTGAATCAATCTTCCCTCCTACCAGACTTTGGGTGGTTTGTAGGCACTCTATGTTTGAGGACCTCTGCTCTTGGATCGGTGGTTCATGCCTTCAAAACAAACAAACAAAAACCCCAACCACTTCTTGGGTATGAATTTGAAATGTTTGTGTAAGAGTCTTGCAGTTTGCGGGGAATTAGACACTGTGGCTCTGAGACAGGAGAAACAGCTATCGTTTTACGTAAGCCCTAGTTTCTTGGTTTCCCCCCTCCATCAGGGCTTTGTAAATTTGCTAGAGGACTGTCATTGAGTTTTCTTCCTTATGTGGTGACAACAGGAGCCAACATTTTCCAAAGAATAGCAGGGCGACTGGAACTCCTCCTGTAATAGTCCCTGACTCCAGCTGCACTCTCAGCCTGAGCTGTGGAATGAATGGCAACCACTGCATTAATGCAAGCCATCCCACACATGGGCGAGCATGAGAGAGGACAAGAGGCAGGCTGAACATGGCGAGGGATGAAATGACCGGAGCTGGGGTGCCCTGGGTGCAAGTGTGAAAGTGAAGGCTGCATCATCCACTATCTAGTGTTGGGGTTCTTCCCTTTACTGGGGACCCAGAGCAAGAGCAGCAAGATTGCTACTCAATTATTATAATGACTGCCCCCGCCCCGGGACCCATTCATTTAGATGTTATTTATGTATTTACATTCACTTCATTCCTCATCAGTATTAACATTAATCTGTGTTAATAATAGATCCTTAATAACCATCATTAATGGCAACAGAACTAATCGTTTTTCCATTAGTGAAGAACGCTTTATTATTTCCAAAATGTTCCACAATACTACCCCTTTTTCTCCCCAGTCCCCCCAGGAGGATGAGTGAGTGAGTGTTGCATGTATTCTACGATGCCAAAAAACCAAGAATGTTAATAGTTCAATGATTCCATCAGAAGCAGCTTGGGGGGGGGGGGGAGCTGCAGCCAGAGCCCAGCTTTCCTGAATCCTAATGCTGTTTTTTTTTTTCTTGGCTGACTTTGCAAAGTGTAGCAGACATGGAAATCAAACCGGCAGCAACAACACACCACCGAGCATCATCACAGGCAAGGCGCAGAAGAGAGCACACCCATTACTGACCTAAGAGCCCTTCCCTTCATCCTGATGATCGAGTTGTTTTAGGGTCAACTTGAATGATACTCTTTGACTCAGTGGCAGGATTGTCCTATTGACTGGGAAGTTTTTCTCTCACAAGCAGATATTCTGAGTGTATTTCTTCAGTGGTCATACAGCTGTGTATATTGTATCTATCACTCGTTTCCTTGGTTACCAGCTATATTTTGAGTCCACAGTAACCAGCAAAGCTCCTGTTTGGACCAGCTTCTATTCAGTTAGATGCAGTGCCTGGACTAGGCCTTGTGGGTGGCTAAGGAGACATTTGGGTAAGCATCCCTGATTCTCACTGACTCTAAGTCCTTGTGTTAAGATTTGGGGGACTAGCCGGCATGAGCTTCTCTGATCTCCCACAAAGCACCTCGACTTCCAACCTTGGCTGCCCCTCAGTGAGAACCTTTGATTCTAGAGGGTTTGTGTCAATGAAAGACACACAGAGAAATATTAAGTCCCATCCCATTTTTCACTTCTCTCACTAAGGGAGACTCTGTCAGTGACTCTGCCTGGCCTGAAGATCAGCTTCCACCATCCTCGACTGCTCTCCAAACATCCGGTGCCATGGCTGGAACCAGCTGGGTCCTTGTTGTTTAGGTTACAGTTCTCAGCCCAGAAAAGTGAAAAAAAAAAAAAAAAAGAAAGAAAGAAAGAAAAAAAAAAAAAAACCAATTCCAATACATCCTCCCATGCCCTTGGCTGACCATCCAATTACGAGGTCCAATTAAAGTAATTGCACACCGGGGATCTTAAAGACATTAGGAAATTAAAGGCCACCTCAGCACGGAGTTCCAGAAAGGTATATTGCCTTTGCTGCTGTCAGGAGGTGGGGCTGTGAATCATACAGTTGAAAAAGCAAGCCTGGATGCCAGGGAATCAGGAGTGAAAGAAGCTGCTGAAGACAGCAGACTCTGTTAGAGCTCTGTGTTGGGCTGATGGGGGTGACACGTGTTATCCGAGTCAGGTGTGTGCGTGTGTGCTCATGCTTGTTTGTGTGTGCACATGCTTTTGTTGCTAGTTGGTTGGTTTGTTTTTAGCAAATCCCCATAGCCACATAAATCAGGTTTCTTCATTCAATGATCTAGCTGAGTCCCAGCTGGCGAGCACTGAGTTACATACAGATGAAGCAAAGTAAACCAGGTAATTCAGCTATACTAAACAGTTTTTTATTTTGACATAACCATTGTTAATTATTTAGGCTACTGTGAAAAATTCCTTCTATGCTGGTATTACGGATTCCAAAGACTTGCTGTCTTTGTACAATCTTGGGGTTGTTTTTTGCTTTTGACAAATGTTAACTAAGGAAATGTCCTCAGAAGTAAAAAGTTTGTACCTGGCCTGAGATTGTGAGCTCCAGGCTTCCTTGCTTTGAGCCAGTGGTTATGAGCATTGGTTCTCAAGTTCCCACTTTCACCAATCCTGGGAGCACTTAGGGAGGAAAGGCAGAAAAGGGGCCTTGGTGGTGCAGTTCTTATTGGGGAGACCAGAGGAGCAATGAGAAAAGAATTGTTGTATTTATTTATATCTTGACCCACTTGAAATATATTTAATGTGCCTTGTGATAATACCAAAACAAGATTTTTTTTTTAAAGTTGGGAAATAGAATCTGTGAAAAGAAAATTTAGATTGGAAAATCTTGTTCTCTGAGACCCCTCAGGTATTGGTACCAACTGGGGCAATAAAGGTTTGGGACGTGACTGCTTCTCAGTGCCATCTGTCTTTATGGTCCACCAGCTGCCAGGAGTGGGCATCTCAGAGCCTTGCATCAAGGTAGCACTGACTTCCTGTTGTCTCGGGCATGGTGGGACATGTATTCATGTCCTGTACGGTGTGTAATAGGCCTGGTCTTCCCTTTCTGCCCTCACATAGGACCTGAGAGTTAATTATTGCTACCTACAGTTTCATAAGGACACCAATCTCATCTGAATGCAGCTTCATAGCACCCTTTGCATCTCCTCTCATGCCTTGCCTCGCTCTATACACTTCCAGCTCATCTTTCCATATTTGGTCTCTGCAGTGCTAGGCAGAAGCTTCTCAAGTTCTACTTTAGGCCTCACTTTAAGAGGACTTAGGGCCAGTCACAGTGGCTCACACTGGTAATCCCAGCACTCAGGAGGCAAAGCAGGCAGATCTCTGCGAGTTCGAGGCCAGCCTGCGCTACAAAGTGAGTCCAGGACAGCCAAGGCTACACAGGAGTCCCATAAGGAGACCACCTGGGGGGGGGCTACACAAACTGATGCACCAACCAAGGACAATGCATACAGTAAACCTAGATCCCCCTGTTCATATCTAGCCAATGGGCAGCTCATTCTTCACATGGGGAACAGAGACTGCCTCTGACACGAACTCTGGTGTCCCCAATTTGCTGACTTCCCCTTGGTGTGGAGGCCTGGCAGCACAGAGAAGAAGAGGAAGCATGCTATTCAGGACAAGACCTGATAGGCTGTGGTATTATGGTGGGGGAGGAGGGCCCCTTGTGTCAGAGATCTATGGGAGGCGAATAGGGTGAAAATGGGAAGGTGGGTGGGAACGGGAAGATACAAGTGAGGGGTATACAATTGGGATGTAATTTGAATAAATTATAATAAAAATAAATAAAAACTTTAAAAAAAAGAAAGACTAAAAAATGGGGCAAAAAGGCTTAGGACAAGACAGAGCTATGGAGAGTCTTCGGAGGAAGTGTTCATGGCTTTAGCCCTAAATGTATATTGAAAGTCTTGACACAAGTTCACAGAGGGAACACATGCTCTCATGCAAACTTTCTAGCAGCCAGCACAAAGAAGAAACATGATGCGCCACACAGCTTAGGCCCGGGAAAGAAACAGATACCTACTGTTAAATATGAAGGCAGCCTTCTCTTCTGTGGAGTTGAGACAGAAATCTGTCTGCAGGTCATACAAAGGGGGCCCCCTACGATGTTTAAACCATTGTTTTCAACACTCTGGTCCATCTACAGAGTTTTGTGAACCGGCTTTCCTAATGTTCTTCAATGTGATGCGAAGGTTAGGACTGAGGCGTACCCTCTAAAGAGGTGGAGTTTTAGAGACCAGTTAAGAGCTATGTGGCTAAAGACAAGCCATTTCAATTCTCTGGCCTCAAGTCCCCTGATGTGACATCTGTGGTGATTCTTTTTTTTTTTTTTACCCATTGCTATGATGGTTAAAAGACTCTGATGGAGGGGACCTTAACAGTTGCTCCCTTGGTCCCCGTCCACCCTCTCTGCGTTACCTGATCACTACTACTACTACCCAGACCCTGATCTGATAGAGTAGGGCTTCTGCCAAGTATTCTTCTGTCCCCACAGAACCCAGCTTGCTGTCTGGGGTAAAGCAGGCATGGCTCACAGTATTAGAATGAAGAAGCATACTCGCTCTCAGCTGCATGACTAACACTGCAGTTCTTAAAACAGCACGACTGAGATTGCAAACACCCCTGTACTGCATGCAAATGATTCTCCACCATCCTAAACAATAACATAGATTTAATTAAAAACACTTCTAAAACATCCTCTCAAAGAAAGTCTAGTCCCAATTCTCTGTTCCTTTTCTAATTCTCCTTTTAGTGACTTGAATGTGATTTTCTCTGAAACCTCTGAATGGCAAATCAAATTTTCATCCCCAAGTGTCCGAGATAAAGCCATGTGAGAGAATGGAATAATTAAAGGTCAAAGAGGTAAACGTGGGCTCGGAGGTCAGGAGAAAACAAGAGAAAGGCAGTGCCGTTCACACACTTCCTTTGGCTGATTAAACCAAAGGTCTTGGTTATAAATTAGAATTGTGTTTTCCTGAAATACTAATCTATGCCTTAAGTTTTTTCCTAAAAAAAACAAAAAACAAAAAACAAACAAACAAACAAAAAAACTCTATGGCTGATGCTAATATTTTAAACTTCTGGAGGAGAATGTCCTTGGTAGAGATAGCTAAAGTTTCTTAGACTCTTTATGGACTGTTCCTTATAAGGTGGGAGGCTCTGCCTTTCTTGGGGAGAGGGTCCTTTAACTACAGACTCCTCAGTCTTTCCCATCTGTATTTGCTTCTAGCCAGGGCTCCTGTCAGTTGATCTGCCTCCCCAGCCATTCAGCACACTCACAGGGAGTGTGAATGAAACGTTACAGTAAGCGCCTCCCTGCTACGGGCCAATAAATCAGGAAGACAAGACAGGACAAGGACCTTCGCCTCACAGAGAGACAACGCAAACTCAGCGAAACAGATGCAAAGCGAAACCCATCTTTGTCCCTGTTGATACTCACCCAACCAAATTCCCTCCACCGAAGTGCAAAATGGCCAAGGCTCCCAGTGGCGGAGGTAAGTGGCAGTGCTTGACTGAGATGAGGAGGTCGTTTTAGATTTGGTTTTTCATTCTGTGTATTCAGATTGAAAGCCAGACTACAGTATGCACTCCAGAAGAGTGCTTGCTTAGTGACACTCTCAAGGATGAGAACAGCGACTCATCTACCTCTTCTCAGAGCCCTACAGAACAGGTTCTTACTCATCCAACCCTGTCTATTTCTTAAATATTATTCTTGTTTACACATAGGTTTCTCCCAAGCAGATGACTGAGCTGGACCTGATAGAGCTATTGTAGGTCTCGCCCAAGAGTTTTCCAGAGTGGCTACATCAGCTGCTTCCCCCATGAGCAATATTCAAAGTTTCTGTTTGCTCTGCATCTCTGCCAGATACCTGTATTGTTCCATTTTTAAAATTTTATTTTTGGAAATCATGGTAGAGGTAGGATGGCTCATTACGGACTTTAAATCGACATTTTTTTCCCCGAGACATTTAATAAAGTTGAACACCTTTTGCTGTGTGTTCTGGCTATTTGGATAACATTCCTTATATAATTAGTCATTTGGGTCTTCTGGCGGCGGCTGGTGGGGAACTCCGTCTGCTTTATTTATTGTGTTTTTAGTCTCCCAAAGAACAATGCCTGTTAGTATGTAGACACTGGTAAGAAAGACTTCTTAAGCAAATGAGTGAACCCATATGCCTCTTCTGCTCTCATTTTCTTAACATTTTTTTCTCTAAATTAACTCACTTAAACTGACAAAATAATTTTATATCATCTCATAGCTGTGAAATCATGTTGTAATGTGCAAGTTACACGTTTTCTTATACTCATTAAAATAAATGGGTGGCTATTAAAATTTTTTAAAAGTCCATTCATGTATTGCTAATCCCTCTCTCTCTTAATGTCAGTGGTGATGTATTAATATGTCCAAATTAAATGACTTGTTTCCCTTGCACATTTAAGTGTTCCTGACATGCTGGCTCTGATGAGCCCTTCTATAAGCAAGCCCAAGGCAAGCATGGCCTGATCATTCACGAAATACATCTTGGAAAGAAGCAGTCTTACCAGCTCAGGCCATTTGACTGAGAAGGTCACCGGGGCCAGGCAAAGTACACACAGGGCTGGAGGGGTAGCATGGGAGATGAACACACAGAAACATGGGAAGGCGGATTGCACTTGACTTAGGTTGTGATACACAAACTTCGTTTCAAGATATTAAGTGAGCAATTGCCCTTTGCTCTGACAGACAGAAAGGTTTAAGTCTATTAGGGACAGGTGACTTGCAGGGGTTAAGATGGTGTAAAGTCGTATTAAATGAGCAGCCTTTTCATGTCCTGCCTCTCCTTGGGTAGGCTTTGTGAGATGAAATGCAGAAATGCTGCAGCCCAGCGTCATAAGCAGTAATGAGGATTCTTGCTGGCTTGGCCATTAACACGAATGCTCCCTGGCTCCACAAGAGCCTGTATAGGGCATCACAGCTGGGCAGAGTAGGCCGTGTGATCTTTGTGAGGTGTGTGGTCCCTCCCAGGTCAGGTAGCAGATGATGGTGTCAGTGCCCAGCTGCGATATTGCTTGGTGAACAGACTGCCCATTACCGAAAGGTGGGAAGTCACAGTGACTGTTCAGAAGGTAGCTCTCATGGGGGTACCACATCCCAACCTGGATCTGGGCATCCTGCAGCAAAGGATGAGAGCCTTGCCTGTGGCTCAGCCTCACTTGTCTGAGGTAAGTGGGCTACCCCCATGTAGTCAGCAGATGAGCCCACAGCTGCTGCAGCTGGGGAGAAGTGACACATAGGCTCAGGACCTTTATGCTCAGCTGTGACTTAGTAGCAAGGGGTTCTTTCTCCATGAGATGTGACAGCCCCTTCCTATCTGCAGTGAGGAAATGTGTGGAGATGCAGTGATGGGTGCAGAGTGCAGATGATTGATGGAACATCCTTTTAGAGGACAGGCTGTTGTGCTTCCAGTGTAGAGCTGAGCAGTCGGCAGAAGCAATGCTTGGGGAAAGACTTAAACACTCTCTCTCTTTACACTAAACAAGAGCCAGAACTCCTGTTAACTACAAAGAACTCAAGGCAAGAACTAAGAGGCTCAACTCTTTGAGGCTAATCGAGGGTGCCAGGGTGGCTTCAGCCAGACTGGCAGAGACCTCCCTGCTGGGCACATAGGGAAGGGTCATCACCATCCCCTTACTGCAGGAGCCCCCAGTCAGAAAGTCACACTTGGTACCGCGTCATACAAACAGCATGATGTGGAAACTTCTGCTCAACAGGTGGAGAAACTGAGGCACCCAGCACTCAGGCCATGCACCCAGCCGTGTCGTAAAATCAGGCTCTAGAACATAAGTGCTTTACCGAGCCAGGCGGCCATTCACAACCACATACATTTGAGGGGATAACCTCCTGCTTCTAAGCAACCCTGAATGTTAGACTCCACCAGCAGGGCAGATCTGATCCAGCCAGAATTCTTATCTGATCTGGGGGCAAAGCGAGGTTAAAAATAATAATAATAATGTTAATGTTAAAACAGTGGCCATCTCTATTTAGAGGCTGTCCAGCATGAGCCAGATGCTTTATGTTCATATATGGATAATGGTGCCTGGCAGGGTGAGTGCAGACAGTGAGGTGAAGGTCACATGAGCCCTACCTCTGAAGGCCATCTCCATGAAACCGCTGGTCAGCCTGCATTGTGCTCTTCGGAGCCCAAACAGGGTCAGTTGCACCCTGTATCCTTAGATAGGCCAGCTTGTGGTGCGTGTTTCAAACCTGTCAGGTCCTGCCCTCATGTGCAGTTCCTAGTGCAGATGAGGTGACCCTTGCCAGCTAATTTTCTGCTCTTCTCTCCATTATAGCTCCAATCATGGTACTGTTAATTCTTTTTCTCTCCTACTCAACTCCTAGCTTCAGAGACAAGGTTGAGCTTCATCCATGCCCATAGGACAAAGACCTGCACACAGTGTCCCTCAGTGCATTCTGTTTCCTCCATTTAAGCTAATTCTTGCTGACACAAGGATTTCAACCCACACATCATTTAATCAAGTATTAGATGGTGGGCTTATACATAGCTACAACTACACCAGCAACTGGCATTCTCCCAGCTACCCAGAGGCCCCTTCCCTGAACACCTCTCCACACTTAACCATTCTCCCCTCCACAAAGAACCCACTTCCTTGGCATCCACAGCCCTTCTTTCTCTAGTTTCAGCCTTTATGTCTCTTATCTATTTAACATATTTGACCATTTAAAAAAAACTTGTTATGATTCCAAAATCCTTTGAAATCTAAAGATTCCTCCCCATTATTTTCCCAACAATTTATCTGCAAAAGAGTCCTGAGCATGTGAAAAGCAGAATTTTTGAGTTTGGATCTTGTTATTTGCACACACATATGTAGTTTAAAATGTTTTTTTCTCCCCTGCTTTCCTGTAATTAGGCAACAGGACCCAAGTACACTCTGGCCATCGTTGGCACTAAACTCAGAACTATATTCATTTGAATTTCTTTTGGTAGAACTTGTATTTTAAGACCACATCTACATACAGAGAAAAAGAATGTTATTATTCTAGGGACCACCATATTTCTGTTCTCACTAGAGTGGTACTTCATATGTTATATGTATAAGCTGTAGACCAACAGGCTTCATGAACTCATCAGGAAGACTACCTGTCATCCATCTGGTATCTATTACTCACCAATCATCTATCTATCTATCTATCTATCTATCTATCTATCTATCTATCATATATCTGTCTGTTTTTCATCTGTCTATCATCTATCCATGCATCCATCCATCCACTCATCCATCTATCCATACATACATACATACATACATACATCTCACCAGTGAGAAAACAGGCTCACAGAGATGAAATGACTCACTCTAGGCCACACTGGTTATCTGGGGGCAGAAATGAGCTGATCTGAGATGTCTTAATGATTATGTCTCTAAAATACAGTTTTTAAAAAGTTGATCTTGCTCAGGACTTATGAGCGAATGACTGACTAAGTATGTGCCTCAGTGGGCAGTGTGTAAACACAATATAGTTTTGCATTTGGCTCACACTTACTTAAGGGTTTCCAGCATGGTATAGTCTTCTTTTTTTCTAGACATGGAAGAGGCATATTTTTAGTATTCTAGAATAAACCTAAAGGCGTATTTTCACTGGTGGCTTATGAGACTCATTTTATTCATAAGCGTACAGATAGAAAAGCACTGTGGCTGGTTATCAGAGGCTTCTCCAAGCAATTGAAGTCCCAAATCACATTTATGTTCCAACTGTGGGCTCACTTTTTTGAGTCTAGATAATAGATATGAGTTTATCTTAGCTTTGTGTTCAAATAGCTATAACTTCATTGCCCCCCAGTATTTATGACAGTAATAAAACCTTTGACAAGGTGGCAGTTCATGGGAATCTGAGTAGTGTTTTTTTTTTTCTTTAAGGGAAGGACAGAGACTGATGGGATGGTCTCAGTTTCCAAGACAACCTAAAGGAGGATATGAGCTGCTTAACATCCAATAGTCCTTGCAAAGCCAAGGAGGCAGAGGCTGGAATCTCCCAGGAAAGGAGGGAGGCTGGCATAGTGGTATAGGGAGTCAAATACAGAGATGCTCCTAACACTGTCCTCTGCCTCTGTCTTTGTATACTGGGGTCAGGAGGGAATCAGAAGAAGTGCCACTTCGTTCTCACTAATGAAGACGTATAGAGGCCAGATGTGACTTTAATCTCTAACTCACACTAGCAAGAGGAAATTACTAGAGAGCCTCCACTGGGCTGTCCCAGAAAGCAGTGTGGAGAATAAGAATGGCCCAAACACCTGAAGGGAACAGATGGGGACTCAAAGAAGTTCCCAAACAAATGTGTAAAACTGCTGAGGCTTTGTGGCCACTCTCAGCTCTTCCTGTAGTTTCCCCCTTCATGTGTCAATTTATATTTGGAACCTCCATGCTTGTAGACCTTATCACTGATTGACACACCCGTGACCTGCACACACTGTTTGAGTCATTCTGGGTATCGAGGAATAAATGATTCCCAGCCAACCGTTGGCAGTGCTGTAGCCCTCTTAGAGCATTAGCAGGGCTCCAAGTCCAGACAATGCCAGTGTGCTACTGCCTGCAGCCCCAAGAGCAACGTACTCTGCCCTCTCGGGTGCTCTCCATATCCCTCACATGCACCTCATTAGTGTTCCTGCTTATTCTCTCAAATTCAACCCTGGGGGTCTTCTGTCTAGGTGCTCTTGAATTCTGTTTCATGGTAACTAAGCAACTCTGTATTCTTAAGTAGTGTGTTTGATGTGCAGTTCAGGGTTTGAGGGTGTTGTCTGGAAAGCCCAAGTTTGACTTCTGCCTTCTTAATAGTGGCCCAACACCCATGATCAGTGACTTTCAACTGCGAGCAGGTTGGCCTTTCTGTCTATTGGCTTTAAGAAATATATAATCTTCCGAGCTTGGAAGTTTTTGTCTGCCTAGTCCTTTCATCTTTCCGTGCCTAACCCCAAGCAGGCTTTCTTTAGTATGCATCTTTATCATATTACAGCATACTCACGATTAACGTTACAACACTTCATAGAAGATGTGAGAACCTGGGATCATTATGGCTTATTTAACACTTCTGTTCATCATGCCTTCCTATGCTGTATTACCACATAGCTCACTGCCATCAGCACTAACAGCTAAGTACTTAGAGAAGCCGAGCCGGAAAACTTAGTACACACACACACACACACACACACACACACACACACACACACACACACACA
>OU015755.1:24177757-24231498 GCA_907169655.1 Acomys percivali | reverse complement strand
ACACACACACACACACACACACACACACACACACACACACACACACAGAGCCACCATTTCCGGAGCGCTTCCTTCCTTCCCTCCCAATGGGCAATTCTCTTTGAGCATCAGTTTCTTTTTAATCGAAGGATTTTCCCAGCATTCTTTTTGCCTTTTACTATTCAAAACTCTCTGTAGTAAATTACTCTTGTTCCTCTCTACTGCTTGTTTTTGCTCATATGACACGTTTCCCCCCCCCCCTTGAGTGTCTTCAAGATTTCCTCTTTATTTCTGGTATTCAACAGGTTGTAGACAATGTGACTTGGTTGCTTACTTTGTATTGTAAAGCCCGAAGCTTGCTGATCTCCTCCCACCTTTAAAATGCTTTCAACAAGTTTGAAACAATTTGCACCATTACTTCCTGGTGTACTTCCTTGTGCCACTTGCTGTTTTTTGTTTTTGTTTTTGTTTTTTGTTTGTTTGTTTGGTTGGTTGTTTGGTTTTTCAAGACAGGGTTTCTCTGTGTTAGCCTTGGCTGTCCTGGACTCGCTTTGTAGACCAGGCTGGCCTCGAACTAACAGCGATCCGCCTGCCTCCACCTCCTGAATACTGGGATTAAAAGTATGCACTGCCATGCCCGGCTTTGTGCCACTGGTAAAACCACCCATTTAATTAAGACATCGGATTTCCCACCTAGGCATTCTAAATTTACTTGTAGCTGATATTTTCCACTTTGTCTGTTTAATTCACTGACTATGACAATCTATGCTTTCAGACGTTACCCTGGATCTTCATTTGCATTTTGTGGTTACTTCATGTATCTCACAATTTTTGTTTCACTGAACCCTGGGGTTGATGCTTTGGCTTCTGTTGTCATTCTGGGAGATTGCTGACTTTAGTTAAAGGACTGGACAGTCCCTTGACCCTTGCAGAGGTTTGGCTTTCTGTTTTATGGAGGATTGTTTGCTTGCTGCGTTTGTTTATCTTTAGTTCTAAGCCAGCCCCTTTAAACCCTAATACATGTTCATTAATCACCAAGAGGGTCTCTTCTGGCATTCTACTGGAAAATTCTAGATGTTTCCTCAGCCTTTCTAGGAAGAAGTACACAGAGACTGTGGTATCTCTGCTGGTTTTCTTATTCTCTGGTGCTGCTGTTTCCCAGGCTCTTGTGGTTTCCTCTATGGACACAGTTCACAGGGTGGTTGACAATTTGAAGGCTCCCTATCGTCTCTGGTGTTTGCCCTTTCAGTGTCTAACAACCCTGGCATTTCTTAATGCCTTAGCACTTCAAGCTTAGTGTGGCCGTTGTTGCTCCTCTTTTCCTGCCTCCACCCCTCTCTTTTTCATTTTTTCAATTGTTAATAATATATAATAGATCTATTGAAGTATGATTATACTTCCTCATATTCACTCACTGTAAGCATACAAGTCAATGGTTTTAAATAAAGCTTTAATGCTGGCAGTTATCACACAATCCAGTTTAGAACATTAGCATCCTACAATAAAATTGTCTGTTTTCACCCTGAGCCCAAGCCTATGTGTAACAGGCCTGTTTTTTGCATCTACAGAATTGTCTTTATGGATGGATGTTTCCTGTACACAAAGTCATGCAGTGTGTCTGCTTTGTGTTTCAGTCCTTTCAGTTTTTCATTTTAAAAAATTCTGACTACCATTCAGAGAATAAACACAAAAACGTTGGGTGGCTTTGGAGCTCAGCGAAGGCTTTTTTTTTTTTTTTTTTTTCAGTGTCCCTTGGACGATATGTATATGGCCAAACTCGTATTTGTATATCTCTTCAGGAACCACAGTACAGATCAGGTTATGCCATGCTGATAAGTTGGAAAATTAATATATATTTACTGAACACATCCTTAGGTTAGAAATGGAGTTAAAGGTTAGTGGGTCAGATATCTTAGGGTAGTGAGCAAGCTAGTATACAAATCAAGGCAGTAAAGTGTGGGAAAACTGGACTGAGTCTTTGTGATCTCTCCGCATAATGGATGTCAAGTCAGTTTGCTATTATTGAGGGACTTAGAGGTCCACCAGGGATGTGGCCCATGAGAGCAGGATTGACAGAAGAACCCAGAATGTGGCACGTCAGAGAGCAGAGATGACTTGCTTTCGTGACACGCATTTTATTCTTCCAAGTGAGGCAGACAGGTTCACAATGGGGCTGTCCACTCTGCCTGTGCTATTGCCAATGGTGTGTCAACAAACAATTTTTGTGGCTTTCGGCTTAGGTCAACAAATGAAGAAATATGGTGCGGGTTTAGTTCTGCCAAGCTACATAAATCCCAACAAAATAAAAGCATAATGGAAAGTAACAAGGAGCTTTGCAGAATGGTGGGCTTGGTCTAACCCTTTAGTCAAATTACATCCATTTCCAGAGCCTCAGCTGCAAAACAAGACTGCATCACCAAGGTAACTGTGTAGCTTAGACCAAAGGCTCAGAGATCAGGAGTTTATGGAGTGGGATGCAATAGTGTTTTAGCAAATGCCAGTTTTCCTTTTAATTCTTAAGTGTAAGGAGTTACTGTATAATTGTTTGCCATTCTTGCCTCTAAGGGCACAAAGAGCTAAGGCAATCATAAGGCTTGTTTGTCTCTTGATTCCCATTCCTGTTGCTTCAAGAAAGCTACCATCTTCTAAGAAACCAAGGGATGCAGTTGCTGCTTCATAATGAGGCCTTGCTTTCTTCTAAATATGCACTGATTGTCAAGGTGATGGAGGAGGTTCATTATTTAGAGGCATAATTAAAGGGCACTTCCTTTAGCTAAACTAATGAGCAGTAAGTGCAGCAATATTTGCATGTTTAGACATTAAGGATGGAAACAGATGACTCGTAGGAGATTAGGAGGAAGCAGGGAAGGTAGAACAAATTAATCTCACCGCTGGGCCTCCAGGGTTATTGCTTTATCAAGACTTCCTCAAAGGAGAGGTCTTCTCTGAGAAGTTGGTTCTATCATCGTCTCTTGTTTTATGGCACAGATGACTATCTCATTACTAGTCCTCAGAAGCAAGGTCACTGTGGTGGCCTGAATAAGAATGTCTCCCATGGTGCTGATGTTTAAATCCTTGGTCCCTGGTTGGTGGGGCTGTGTGGGTAGGTCTAATACGTGTGGCCTTATTGGAGGAAGTATATCACTGGGGGGTGGGTTTTCAAGTTTCAAAAGCCTCATGCCATTCCAAGTGCATGTTCTTTGCTTCTTGTTTATGGTTCAAGATGTGAGTCCTTGGTTTCTGCCCTCAGCTTTCCTGTTTCCACTGCCATCATGGACTCTAACCCTCTGGAATCATAAACCTAAATAAGCCCCTTTGTACTTAAATTGTCTCAGACACTTTTTAAAAAAAATCAGAGCAATATAAAGATACCTAATACAGTGATATCTGCTTCAAAAATGCTAATAGATGATTCCTGATTAGTTGAGCTGGGAACCTGTTTCTGGGTGGACTTCTGTGCCTTGTTCTCAATGCTTGGGTATCATCATATATGTTGTCAATTTGTACATTCATGAAGATTATAAATGCTCATATGTCAAAAAGGGTGACTTTAAAAAAATCCAACATCCTTTCCTGATAAAAGTCCTAGAGAATCTCAGATGTGGGAGTCATATCACAACACAATAAAGACAATATACAACAATCCCAAAGCTTAACGGGTGCTAAATGGAGAAAAACTCATGGCACTGCCACTAAAATCAGGAATGTCCATCCTTTTTCCTTTTGGTCAATATATTGCTTGAAATTTAGGTAGGCCAATAAGAGGAGAAAAGGACTCTGAAAAGGTGATGAAAGGAAGAAGTCTTTTATGACTAAAAGACTCTAAAGACTCTACCAGTGTGATGGCACATGCCTTTAATCCCAGCACTTGGGAGGCAGAGGCAGGTAGATTTCTGTGAGTTTGAGGCCAGCCTGGTCTACAAAGCAAGTTTAGAAAAGGCAAGGCTGTTACACAGAGAAACTCTGTCTCAAAAAAAGAAAAAAAACCCAAGAATTAAAAAAAGAAAAAAAATCCTATGGCTGGTAAACATATTCAGTAAAGTAGCAGGATATAAAATTAGCACATAAAAATCAGCCTTTCTATACCAATGACAAACATATCAAGAAAGAAATCAAGAAAACCATCCCATTCACAATTGCCTCAAAAAAATCTTGCAATAAATCTTACCAAGGAAATTGAAGATTTACAGTGAAAACATAAGACATTGAAGAAATAAATAGAAGTTACCAGAGGATGGGAGGAACTCCTATGCTCATAGGTCTACCAGTAGAATTAACATTGTGAAAATGGCCATCTTACCAAATGCAATCTACAGTCAATGCAATCCTCATCAAAATTCCATGAAATTCTTCATAGATGTTGGAAAAACTATTTTTAAAAATCATGTGGAAACACACACACACACACACACACACACACACACACAGATAGTCAAAGCATCCCTGAAGAGTAAAAACAGCAATGGAAGCATCATGTTTCCTGATTTGAATTAATACTACAGAGCCAACATTATAAAACATTACAATACTGATATAAAAACAGACACACTGATAAAAGAAATCGAACTGAGGATCCTACAAAAGCCAACACTCCTATAGCCACCTGGTATTTAGCAGAGTCCATACATATTTATTGGAGAAAAGACAGCAGATTCCATAAATAGTCCTGGTCAGAGTAAATAGCTACTAGATCCTTCTCTCTCACTTTGCACAAAACTCAACTGTGAATGGATCGAGAACCTCAACATTACATAAAATACTCTGAATTGGATAGAGGAGACATAGGGTGAACGCTTCAACTTACAAACATAGGAAAGGGCTTTCTGAACATGACCCTGGTAACACAGGCATTGAAGCTAGCAATTGACAAATGGGACCACATGAAGCTAACAAGCTTTTCAGTATGGCAAAGGAAACCATCATTTGAGTGAAGAGGCAGCCAACAGAATAGAAATAAGTTTTTAACTAGCTATAGATCTGACAGAGGGTTAGTGTCTAGATTATGCAGAGAACTCAATAAACTAAACACTGAAAAACCTACTCCATTAAAAAATTGTAACTAAACAGAGAATTCTCAAAAGAAGAAAGAGAAATGTCTAAGAAAAAAATTTTTAAATGTTAAACATCCTTACCCTCTGGGAAATGCAAATTAAACTACTTTGAGATTTCATCTTACTGTAGTAAGAATGGCTAAGGAAAAAAAATGAGAATGAATACTGCTATGGGTGTAGAGAGAGGGGAACACTTAGTGACTGTTAGTAGGAGTGAAAATTGGCACAGCCACCATGGAAACCAATGTGGAGGTTCCTCAAAAAGCTAGGGCTAGATTGGGCATATGATCCTACTGAACCATTCCTGGGTATATCTCCAGAATACTCCATAGTACTCTCACCCATGTGTTCATGTTTTTGTTACTCTCAACAGCTAAAAAGACAGAAACAGCCTAGATGGCCATCATAGGACAACTGGATGAAAATGTGGTTTCTATAAACTATTCACCTGCAGAGGAAGACTGAATTATGAAAATTGCAGGTAAATGACTGGAGCAAGAAATCATTAGTCGGCTGAGGTGATACCTCCTCAGAAAGACAAATGCCTCGGCTGGTGACACAGTTTGAGCAGGACCCCTGGGCCCAGATCTGCCCATCATAATGTTCTTCTTGTAGGTTTCTAGGACCCTCTGGATCCTTCTCTTTCCCCATTCTCCCATGCTTCTCTCACCTAGAGTCCCAATAGGATGTCCTCCCCTCTGACCCATTTTCCTGGTAAGTGAAGACTTTCATGAGACATGCCTCTTGGGCTAGGGTCTAGATATAAGTGAGTATATACCATTTGAGTCTTTCCACTTCTGGGTGAATTCACTCAGTATGATCATTTCTAGTTCAATCCATTTGTCCACAAACTTCGGGAATTCCTTGTTTTTAATAGCTGAGTAGTATTCCATAGTGTAAATGTACCACAGTTTCTTTATCCATTCTTCTACTGAGGGCCACTAGCCAAGGACAATACGTGCAATAAACTTCAAACCCCTAACCCAGATCTAGCCAATGGACAGGACATTCTCCACAATTGAGTGGAGAGTGGGGACTGACTTTCACATGAACTCTGGTGCCCCATATTTGACCATGTCCCCTTAAGGATAACAGACATAGGGGAGAGGAGTAGGGGGAAAGCAGGAGGGAGGGAGGAATGGGAGGATACAAGAGATAGGATAACAATTGAGATGTAATATGAATAAATTAATAAAATATTTTTAAAAAAGAAAGACAAATGCCTCACATCCTCTCTCGTACACAGAGATGAGCTTGGAGTCCTTAGGTTTGAAGTCAGGAGACCAGCAAGGGCCCATGGAGAGGGGATTTCAAGGGGGGAAAAGATAGAATGAAGTTGCTAAGAATAAGAAAAGGGAAATAATGGAATAGGAAGGCTTAAGCGGGTGAGGGAGGTGTCAGGGTAAAGGAAGGAATAAGAAAAGGAAATACCTAAGACCATAAAAAAGAAAAATTGCCAAATGGACTCCTACTCCTGTAGAGGCTGCCTAAGATATATAAAAGGTGTAAAATTGGGTATCCTTTAACAGAAAGACAACACATCTTCCAAGCACCATAGGTAAAGAAATGAAAAGTTCAGTGCTATGGATGGGTTGCCTCTCTTTGAGTTGCTGGTCAGAGGGCTTCCATAGACACTCCCCTGACCCACCCAATTACAGACTGTTGCCGTTGCTGTTGCATACCTTCCAGAACTTGATGATAAGATTCTATTGTTGAAGAGACCACATACTTGAGTCATAGAGAGCATTGAGAAACCAAGCTGGCACCAAGCTGGAGGCTTCATGCCTATTTAGTTTTCATAGCACTGGAAGGTGCTATGCACACTGCTGAGAGAGAATGAGTAATCAATAGACCTCTCCAGCTGTGATCTCTGCCTGCTACAATGATGACGGGCCTGATGAGGAATGCACACTGGTTAACACTGTCATCGGTGTTGTTGGTGTGACCAGTGACTTTCTGATTGGATTTCAGGCTCCTTCTGCAAAATGGAACCCATGCCTCATACCATTAACTAGACCAAAAATGTTTTGGCTGGATAGGTTATAGGCCTTAGAGCAAAACCTAGTATTATTATAATGGTAAATAAGCAAAGTACTAAACTTCACGCAAAGTTCTTGTCTTTATAGCCACAGATTAGCCCTCATCGGACACTCTTCTATTTTACAGTAAATGTCCATCAATGCAGAGACCCACATTTAGTCAAAATGAAGAGAATTAGAGACCAAGAAATGCTCAGCTCTAAATGGGAAACTCCTTTAAAACTCAGCCCTCATCATGGAAGAAGGGTTGGAAAAGTATACATATAGAGAGAGAAAGTACTGGGCATTCCTAACAAAACAGTATTGTCTGGCCATAACAAGGCTGTTGTGCACATGAGCTCAAGTGGTTGAGACGGCATTCACAGGACCTTCATGAGATCAAGACAGTCTACAGCTCGGTGTACGGGGAGGGACCTCCCAGGAGCTGTTGAAAAGTGATGACTGTTGTGGGAAGGGATATCAGTTTGTCTTCAGGCATTCAGGCCCGAGAGTCTACCCATGTTCCAGTAGATAGCTCTACACCCATGTACGTACAGGGAACACAGATTCTACTCAGTTGGTTAAAAATAAATGAATTCAGGAGTGGGGAGTAGTGGAAAGAATAGGTGAGAGCTTGAAGAGGAGGAAATGGTGGGGTAGATCTGGCCAAAATGCACTATATGCACGTATGAAATTCTTAAACCCAACAACACAAATTCCTGTGACCTTCAGAACTAGACTAAAGCACTCTCAGGGGCCTGCCTTCTGAGTTAGTGCGTCAGCGAGAGCACATAACAACCAAGCACATTAAAAAAAAAAAAAAAAAGGTGCTTTTTTTCCTTAAAGTATAGGCATTTTAAGGTCATGTTCAAGGCTCTTGTATTTGTCAGGCTAGAACTATGTAAGCTCCTCACTGTGTCTTATTCTTCACCTCCAACCTGAGTGCTGCTCCTAAACCCTAAGGCTTTGTAGAGTTAAAAGAAAATTCCGCATATGAAGTAAGAGGCAGAGTTATGCTGGTTCCAAGGCTCCTGCACAGGCTATCCTAGTGGTCATTGGCCTCACCTCTCCAGTGGAAGGGGAGTATCATTAGAATTGGCCATTTTACACTAAGATTAGGCTTTGCTAATTTCTTGTCTTTTCTGAGGGTAGAAAAATATCGGGCATACAACTAAAGTTAACATTTGGGTTCTACGCCAAGGCTCTGATGCCTGGAAGAAACTGGAAAGGCTGGATCACGCCTCAGCCAAGCTGCCTCTGTCAGGACCATCTGAGGCTCTGGCAGCTTAATTCATTATCTGAAAGGGTATTTTTGTTTTTTACGGATCATCTTTAACCGTGTTGACACCGTTTCCTCATTTAACAATAAAACAACATTCTTTTTTAATGTTGGTTTATGGCCTTCTTTTTCGCACTGCTTTTAAATATGTATTAAGGGCTGTCTGTTGAAAACATGCAGCCTTTGCCTCCGGGCAGATGTCTAGGCTAAAACACAGATGATGATTTCATGGGAGAGAGAAGCTGAGCCCGTGCTACCCAGGGAGAGGGGATCTGAGAAGGGCTGAGTCTGCCACTTGGCAGGAGAATGGAGATCAGGTAGCAACACTGAGTAGTGAAGGAAGGCAACTGACCCACTCTAGACTCCAAGAGGCAGTGGAGGGGAGGAGGCAGCATAGCTAATCTGGACCACTTTACACTCGGTGGCCCAACCTGTCCTTTCACATGGAGTCTTCTCAAGAAAACCTTTTGAGCAATGAGAGCACTCTGAGAAAGCCTGTTGAAACTGACCCTTCAGGCAAATGGCTCAGGTGGGAAGCTTTTAGATTCCATCAACAGGAAGGTAGCTACCTGTGGCAGACAAAAACTAAAACCTCAGTAGCTTTATATCAACTTGATCAACTTTAAACTGAGGGGGGGGTTCTGTCAAGAGAAAGAACATTTTCTGATTTTGGTTCAGCATTTCCAGACCCAAACACAGAGCGTGCAATCTTTCTTCCAGTGATTGCAGAATCTTTTCCTTTTCTCCTTGCTGGTCCCTTGGGCAGCAGTACTATATATCTCAGAGAGGAAGGAGAGCCCCAAATCTGCCCCTTGCACAGCCTTGTCCAGAGGAAAGCCAAGCAGGGTGGAAAGGCAGGCATAAGCAGTGAAGGGGGTCATTGTTAGGCAGCCTCCTCCTCCCTCTGTCCTAGGGCCTTTCTAGAAATGGAAGAGCTCGAAACCCGTGGCTGAGGCATCTACACTGGAGCACAGAGGAGGCAATAGGCCTGTTCTGAAAACATGGCTCAGGGTCACCTCGGTAAGATGCAAGGAGATGGGACACGTGGCTTGATTTATGATCCTGAGACCTCCCCAAGGCTCGCAGTGATGTATTTGTTGCCTTTTGCTGCTATAACAAATCACCTCTAACTTTGTGGCTTAAAACAACATAGATTTATGATCTTACGGTTTTGGAGGTCAGAGGATGAAATAAGTTTCAGTAGACTAAAATCATGGTGTCAGCATGGCCATATCCCTTCTGGAGGCTCCAGGGAAGAAAGTTTTCCACTTTGTAAGGGTTGCCAAATTCCTTGGCTCATGGCCTTTCACACCCTAGTGCATCATCACATCGGGCCTCTCTTTCCATCTTTATATTTTCTGTTACTCTTACTGTTGCCTCCCTCACATTTAGATTCCTGTCATTACATTGGACCCCCCCAAATAATGTGGAGCTATCATCTCTCCATCCTAAGATCATTAACTGGTCACAGATGCAAACACCTTTTTCTGCCATGCAAGGGAACACACCCACATGGTACTCAGAAGGAGAATGCCTTTGGGGGTCATTTTTCAGTCTGCCACAGGTGGCTGCTTCAAATACTCAAGCAAGGAGGCATGGTACAGAGGGAATCAGGGGCAACTGCACTGCAGGGACCAAGGGCATGATGGAAGGATGCTGTCAGGCAATGTTAAGATGAAGAGAACTTGGCTCAGCAATGGGTTGCATGTCACCATCTCTCAAAGAGTGTCTGTCACTGCCTTTTCAGAGAATAGTCCACCCAGTACCTGCAGTGCTCACCTGAGAGGAATGATTATGCCTTGAGAGCCAGAGGACCATTCTCTGTCAGCACGATGAAGCTCTTCCTTAAGGACTAGAAGCTCTGTTGGATATGGAAAGAGGCTGGGGAGCGGAGGGCTCTGAGAAGACCAGGGGCTTTGCAGTGTTCCTACATATACAAAAGTAAACTATCTAGGTCCTCTTCGTGTATGATAGTGAGAGTCATTGTATTAGGGAACCTCTGTGTACACATTATTGACTCATAATAACCATGCAGATTGGTCTCTTTGAAAACCCTGTTATAGATTCTACTCGGCATGAGAAAACAGAAGTTCCATTCAACCTTTCCTGTCTATTTGGAACACCTGCTCCCTGAGGAAGGCAGGTATCACTAAGACAGCTTATGGGGGTGGGGATGCTGAGCAGGGCAGTGATATCCCATTGGAAGAAACAATACCAGCATGTCCAGGAGTGAGTTTTTAATAGCAAAATTAGAGTGCTGACAATGCCCAATTATGTTGCTCATTAAGATGACTGGTCTGGACTGGACTGACCATTCTCCAATTAACTCCTTGGCACTGGCTATAATAATGATTGAACTAACCCATTTGACTCCCAGTGTGGCTGACTGGGCAAATGCAAGGACACTGACTTTGCATCATTATAATATTCCTTCTCCAAGAATAAAGGATATGGTCTTTTAAAATCTTCTTCTAGGAGCTTTCACAGTCTATGTAAAAACAATGGACTTGATAGGCAAAGTCCTTGGTTCAAGACACATGTGTGTAACTCCTGGTTGTGGGAAAATCCAGGCCTGTGAGTAACTGTCTCCTTTACGCAAAAAGAGAAAGATCATTGTCCACGCCAGCGGCCTGGATGAAAGGAGCCCATGTCCCCAAACTCCTCCCCTCTAGGTGTGGCCTGGGAGTGTTGTTTACCACGCACAGGTCCCTCTCCAAGGAGGTGAGCTATGGAGCTGGGAGAATGAGAAGTATTAGGAAGGGCACACGTAGAGGGGGAGGAGATGTCCCATAGGGTAAAGCACTTGGGGACTTGAATTCGCATCCCAGGAACCAATATAAAGCCATGTGTAGTAGAGAAAGCTTGAAATCCAAGCACTCCTATGGCAGGATGGGAGCTAGAGACAGAAAGAGCTCTAGAAGTTTGCCGGACAGCTAGCATGGTGTGGTGACAATAGGACACTTTATCTTGTGTGTCATGACATGCATGCACCCAAATTCACACATATACACACAAAAAATTTTTTTAAAAAAGAAGAAGCACACAGTAAACTTCATTTATGAAGATCCAAACTTCTCAGAGAAGAGGGAGGGGGACTGTTTATCAAAAGTGGCCTTTTTTAATGAATAGACTCAACCTAGTTGGAAGATAAAGGTATACTGAAGAGTATTTGGTTTAGCCTAATGACATACAATTTTAATTGGGAACATATTAAAAATTGGGAATGGCTCACAGGAAAACCCAATCTTCAGCTTCCAGACAGTTCCAGGTCTAGATGTATGGCCGAGAGATGAATTCTTAATTCACCCAGCCAGGGATCTGGCTCCACCTGGCTGGGCCTCTCAAATGCCTGCTGCTTCTCCCTGTAGCCCACAATTATCAGAGTCTGGGACTCCAGCAGGAGAATGCTGCCAAGGAACATTAACTGGCCATGAACCAGCAGATCCGCGAGCCTCCTCAGAGTGAATCATACCCTTCTTGTCTCTGTCCCTAGTGCACAGAAAAGACAGTGGCCAACCAAATGAGACCAATTTCTGCCTCTTGTGGGGCTCTGAGTTCTTCATGGATACATTATTTTCCTTGTATGAAGTGGGAGGCCTGCGTTCTTTCCATTTCACCGAGGCTGTCCTTCAGGCCAACTCCTCCAATGGGGAGTTGCCAGAGAACACCATTCTAACACCAACCGTTCCAAAGGGAAGATGATCAGAATTCACAATACTGAATCAGGCATATCCAAATAATATTAAAGCCAAGGGGGCCTGTGGATTGATAAACCTTCTCTGTGTGTGCTGGGAGCTCTTGTCTGAGTTTGCACATGACTGACTGCTGGCTTGAGTGTGGATCATGAGTAAAAATCCTATTAAAATGACATTTCCCTTGCTGTTAGCATCACTTCAGCAAGATGCCCTAGATCCTCAGAGGCATTTCCTGGGGCTGCCTCATTAGACTTATAGGTGATCTAGGCACCTTGGCAAAAAGCCTTCTGCGGCATGGGTACAGGGAAAAGGGGTGGAAACACATGATGCTTCTGGGGCATGAGCAACTTCTTCACTACAGGACACCCCCAGAGAGCTTTCTGGAAAGCATCCTGTATATCATACCCCAGCTTCAATGCCAGTGAGGAACCAGGTCTTCAAATACACCTGGCAATGGCTGTGAGGATGGTGAGACGGGGAGATTAGTCCCTGCCACTGGCTCAGTGTATTGATCTAGCCAGAGTTACATGGCTTGATGTATGTCATACCAGACTCTCCACATTTGCCCATCCATAACACTCATGCTCTTATATTGAATGATGGATACTTTGATTATGGCCTAATCACCTGGTGGGGGCGGGCAGGGTGAAACGACACAGAAATCTACTTGGACTTAATTCCATCCTGCTCTACCATTCCTGAGTTCTAACACTTGGGTCCGGTTCACTGTCCGCCATCTTGGGTGCCTGACTCTGTACATGGACCTCTCCATTCCAAAGCTCCTTCTTCTTGCTTCCTTAGGCTCTTCCCCACAGGCCCACACCAGACAGCCCTGCCTGCTGTCCCTACTGTGCCCTGCTTTCTGACCAGGCACTGCCTTCGTGAGACCCAGGATCATGGAAATTTCTAGACAGCTGAGGCTTCTAGTTCTGCACTGACCTTGAGAATAAAGCACAGAGTCTAACTCACAGAATAAGCTACTTAAGGAAGAAAAAAAAAAGTCCCAGCAGGCATCAGAACCGATAAGAGGCTTTGAGAATTCCCAAGGTTAGGCCACGAGTTGAGTTACATACAACGTAGTATTCAACAAGTTTGAATTTGTTTTGGCAAAGGCCAGCTATAGACTCAGTGGTGGTTAATCCAGCTGGATCTTTGAAATAAGCTAACAAGATAAAAGATGAACACTGTTTAAGAACCAGAGGGTAAGAAAAAAAAGTGGTAAAACTTGAGAATTCTTAAATGCTCAGTGATATAAACCAAACGTTCAATTCATCACCAGAAGTTTTTGAAAAGATCTCTTGGCTTTTCTTCTCTCCACCCCATTTGTTTTCCCCCTCCTCCCCGGCCTCACTGGGTCTCTCCCTCCACATCCCTTCACTGTTATGCTGACTTTTTTGGGAACCAACGATGTGCACAGAGCTGAACCATACACTGTAAAGCTGCGGATGGGTAAGATACCACCCTGCTTGCAAGAGCTTGGCACTAAGGCAGCAGATGGGAGAGATAGCTGTGTGATGAGAGTGCAGAAAGAGTCACGGGGAATCTGAAGAGTTTTGGGGA
The DNA here is from genome assembly GCA_907169655.1 of Acomys percivali. Lineage (NCBI taxonomy): Eukaryota > Metazoa > Chordata > Mammalia > Rodentia > Muridae > Acomys > Acomys percivali. The sequence continues at coordinate 24,217,916 of OU015755.1, read as the reverse complement.
CAGACGAGATGTGCCAGAGTGGTCCCTGGTGGAAAAGCTTCACCAGGTCTGTATGTTCTGGGCATCAAGTAGTTTACATGACAGAGACTCTGATAAGGTTCTAACATCACAGGGAGCTGAGGAAGGAGAAATGTGGTTCTGTGGGCTAGCCTGCATACACTGCTGGGTTGCCAGCAGGAACACTGTTGAGAGTTCCTGTGCCCTCCTCACTGCAGCCTCCTGCCTTCACCTGGCAACTGTCCTCATGACCTGGAGCATCTGATAGCAAAGAGTCCTTTAACTTTCACAAGACTCGTGTCTTCAGTACAGAAATGCTGAAGACTGAATTTTGTCCTTCCCAAACTTACAGATTGAAATACTAAACCCCAATATATTTGTAGTTATGGCTTATGGCAGGCAACCGATATGAAATAAGAGAGTGAAAGTTGGAACTTCATGTAACAGGGCTGGCTCCTTTTCAGAGGAGCAGATATGGGGGTGCTATCTTTCTCTCTCTGGACCTGGAGATGAAGTGGGTGAAGGAGGTCCTCTGGATCCAGGAAAATGGCTCTTATAAGCTCCTTGACCTTGCATTTCCCAATTCTTGACCTTAAGCCATGCAGCCTAATATATTTTGTTAAGGCAGCCTGTACGGAGTTAGACACAGACTAAGACAGAGCTTAATCCAAGTAAATATCTGATAGTTTGTAGGGTTCCATGACAGCTATAAATATTATGCACAATTCTTATCAATGAATTGATAGATTTGACATTTTAAGTCAGTATGCTCACAAAAGGAACAGCACAAGAGAAAGGACAGGTGTTGGCCATAGCTTGCTGTGGGACAAAGGCAAGCTACGGGGCTGCCTGGAACAGAGAAAGCTCCAAAGAACAAAAACAACAACAACAACAACAGAAACAATAAAAAGGAACATCCATGGTACCAGGGTAGTTTGGAAAGTGCTCAGTGATTTAATTCCCTTTAAATGCATGGCTTTCAGAATTGCTACATCCACTATATATTCATCTATACAACCAGAATTCCTTCTTTGTCTATTTTTAATTCCAAACCCTTCAACTCCATTTGCCTGTATCCTTGCTTCTCAATCCCATCTCAGAAAATGCCTCGGGGTATCTATAATTATCTCTGCCAGTATGGCAATGTTCTTATTAAAGAACCCCTCACAATATGGAATTTATTTTAATTCACTTCAATTTGTATTATATATTTTAAAACATCCCATAAAAGCCATCTGGCACTTCAGGACGTAGCTGGGAGGTTGCTGAGAAATCATATAAACAATGTCAAGATTTTACCATTCCTCCAAGCCCCACAGTTCCTAACACAAAGAAATGCAGAGGAGCACATATGCTATCTTTTCACCCTCCTGGGAGCCAGCAGGGTAGCATTTACTCAGATCAAGCCAGACAGTTGCCACTGGCTCTGCACACTGTCCCATGGCACAGCATCCTTGATATATACATATATATATATAGAAGAAGTTCCATTAGAGAAAATTCTTGGGGTTGAGAAATTTGGGTTTCACAAAGCATACATGTGAACATCTGTGAGGATGAAAGGGGCAGCAATCACTCACATTTTAGTGTGAGTAAATACTCGCTGAGGTCAGTCCCACTGGGAGCTGGTGGGGGGTTTGTTTAAAAGAGGATGGGGAAAAGGCAGAGTAATAAGGAGACAGAAGACACAGGATTATGAAACATGCAGGTTCAGAAAGGGAAAAGTAGCAATACACACAGTGAATATAGAAGAGAAAGAATAGGTCTGTAGGTCACAAAAGCACCCAGCTTGGGATAAAGTTGGTATAGAATAAAAACAAAACAAAATGAAACAAACAAAAAAAAAAGAGGTTGAGGTCTGAGGCATTGGGGACTGTAAAATGAGCATCATTGTTAAGTGACATGTCATCCTTTTCTTGGTTTAATACCATTAAAAAAAAAAACGAAACCCTGCCCGTTTTCACCTTTAGCTGAAAGTCATTTTGGTCTTGTTTCCTCTCCGTGCAGCACCCTTCACTGCACATGAGTGCTCTCGGTGCTGCACACACATTTCAAAGCTCTGGATTCAACCCAGACACACGCTTTGTTGTGGAGAAGCGTGATGAACCCAGCCCTGTGATCAAGCCGTAGAGCTCCAATGAGTCAGATTTTCCCCCTTCAGGAAAAAAGCAGACCATTCTCACAATGCTCCACGTCACTGCTTTCTTCTAAGTCCTCAGGTCCCTGTTCTCAAGCACCTGTCACCAAAACCAAGTCATACTGTCACCCAAAGGAGGAAGGGCAGCATCCAAGGAGAGACATGATGGTCACAGACACAAAAACCCAAAGCTGTATCTGTAGGCATAAGGTTATCATGTAATTCAAATGCTGATTTCTGTATCTCCTCATATCTGGTTGCAATCCTTGTTCTGAGAATCTCCTGTCTCAATGTTGTGTAAACTCTGCTCTCCAACTGTCCCCCTAATATGCCAATAAAGTAACTTACTGCCACCTGCTAAGAAGAGGAGAGAATAGGGCTGGACTTCCTGCCAGCCAGGGGAGGAGGAGTTAGAGGAGGAAGTGAGGGGATTCAGCCACTGGCAGAAGTCCAAGAGACATGAGGAAGGAGCAGCTGAAGCAGGGAAAGCCCGAAAAAGCAACTATTGCAGAGATTTTGGCAAAGAGGGAGTCAGATCAGCATAGAGGGTTAAGAACATACTTAAACTGCTCAAGGTTGCGCTGTAAAGTTTGTTTAACAAATAATATAATAGAGTCACAATCATTTGGGTCATAGCCAGGTCCTGAGAAACAAACACAATTTTATAATAAGTAACTTTAACATGTATCAACAGAGATCATCAGCTGGGTTGGGGGAGCTGGTCAGGAAAAGCAGCTTTTCATGAGCTCAACAAAGAGTAAGTGGAAAAGATACAGGTGTAAAGGTGCACAGGTCCTCTGACTCTGTGGCATCTAAGACAGCTAGCATATATGGCCCCTTTCTCTTCTACTGGCTTTCAGGAGGCAGTGTCCATCCTGACCTAAGATGCTATCTTCCTCCCTGAACTGACTTTTCCAAAACCAGGAAACTGAGCAGACCTGGAGAGCTTACCCACTGCTGCTACCCTGAGAGCAAACTGATGGTCCCTGCACAGGACAGAGGAAAAGATCTTCCCTGAGATGAGAGCCTTACCTGGTCCAGCTTCCAGTGAAACTCTGCAGGGCGAAAGGTGTCTGCCTGGTCAAAGTCCTTCCGCAGAAGGAAGACAAGGCGGCAATTGTGCACATACAGGGCATAGTGATGCCGGTTCATTTCTGGAAGGCAGAAACACAGTTGGGGAATGAGAGAATTTCCATCTTTTTCCACCCAAAGTGTCTTCTGTTATGTTTCTAGGCACAGTTCAGAAGACAAAGAAATGGTCTCTCTTATTTTCTCATCTACAATTGGTTCCAATAAAATTTCCAGAACATATTTAGGGGGAAGGCACTAGAATGGAATAAGCTCTGGGAAGGCCCATAGCAAAACATCTCAGATCTTGCCTTTAAACCCTAGCCCAACCTAAACTCCATCAGAGCCTGGTGAAAGGTGACCACATTGGCAAGTTCTCTGCCAATCACATGGGCTTCTCTGGCCTCCTTCGGCATGGCTGGTTTCTCCTGGAGTTATGGGATTTGTTTTATTTTGTCAGTCTTGACACAGTGACCACAGAACAAGTCTCTTTTGTCTCCCTAATCCATGCTAAGAGGGGCTGCCTTGCTTTTAGCTGCTAGGAGGAGACAAATTGATTTTCCAGCATTAGACATAACTCCGTGGCTCTTCAAAGCGATGAATAATCACCCCTTCCCCAGGCACAGTAATCAATCAATGGAACCTTTTCTTCCTCTGATATAAAGACTTCCTTTACTTGCTTAGGAAATCGTATGACATGGTTTTAGCCATGACACTTAGAGTCATAAGACACTACCAGTTGGCGAGAGAGGAGCTATTCTGTACCAACACATAAAGAAATGACATCTTTTTTGACTATAGAACACAGAGAAATTTACCAGGATGCGTTTGTGTTGCAAGTAGGTAATGAGTACATAGCCATGTATGCGAGTGAGCATAGCTATATATTAAGAAGTTGGTGGAGCTCTTATCTTTGATGATGCTAGGAGTCATCTGGCTTCTTAGTGTCTCAGTTTCCTTACAAGCATCAAGGTAGGGATAGTGGACTAACTTAAAGTAACCTAAGGCTAGAATACTGTGACTGACTCCTGTCTGTCTTGTAGTAACTTTACTATCATGTCAACACTGGCCTCATTTCTAAAGATGAACCTTGACTGACTCTGACCAAATAGGTTCCCACCAGTTGACCCAGCACAGGAGCTGATTCAAAATGTCGGTCCAAGGTCATCAGAGAGGGCCATTCTCCTGGCCACATGGCCTCTGCTGAGAACTGGCAGGGACGGCTTGGTCTAGGCCAATGGTTGGCAGTTTCCTAAGTAGTTCTGGGATAGGTGCCAGCAGAATGTGAACCCAAGGGATGTTGTCTTTCCTTGGGGGAAGTGCAGTGTATAAGCAGAGGTCTGTGACACCTGCAGCCTTATTCGTTAATCTGAAACAGATGCGTGCGCAGACATGGATGTGAGAAGATGCAGCGAGAGGAACGTGGATCTTGATCACACTTTACCTGTAGGATGACTGTGAAGCTGTCATATACCTGGGAGTTTTCAGGTACAAGAAAGTCACTATTCTCTGCTTTTAGTTGGATTCTTCACTTATCTGATATCATTTGATCTGGACTTGCTATCTCTGTAATGGATAACATCTTAATTGCCACAATGAGGAAATGTGTGTAAAGCATCTGCCGGGAACAGATGCTCAGTGGCTGTTGGTTATTATAAAGGCCGTTGCTGTGCCTGGGGATTATAGCAGCACAGTCAGCCACGTCAGAGTCAGATGCTGTTTATGCTCAAGCATCAGCATTCTCCAGAACCCAGTGCAGAAATGGTAGGAGAAGGGATGGGCAATTGCTACCCATGTCCAATGTGTGGACATTCTTAGCCTCTGAATTGGCAAAACTCCTTTGGCCTGGTTATAGGGAATCTACTAAATGCTTCTTGCCCTTTCATGATCATATATACATAATTTTCTGTGTTTCTGTTGAGAATTGTTAGGAAAAGGGAGGAAGAAAGACTTTGTTAGCTTTATTTGGAATCAACTAGGGTGAAGAAGTGGACCAAGAAGAAGATGAGAAGAACAGACCTCCTCTGCTAGAGCATCTGTCAGCTGAGGTCATTTCTTCTTCCATCTGTCTCATGGCTTCTGACTCCTGGATCAACATACAGGCTAAGGAACATCTCCTGGCCAGGCAGCAGGGAGCGAGGTTCCCACCTGTTCTTATAGTTGCAATCCTTCAGGGAAGTTTTCTAGACACTCTGGGGCTGCGGGCACACCCTTGTTTTCCCATAGGCTGGAGGGCCATGTAGTACTCCCTACCAGGCTGATGCTCTGCTAGTGCTAGGCCACACTGGTCCCCATGTCTTAGAATTCCCAGCAGGAAAATGTCAAGCATTATATATGGCACTTATCATTCATCATATCCAGCTGAACTCAAAGTGAGCAGGACAGCTGTATGCCAGGAAGAAGAGATCCCAGCTACAGGGACAGGTGTGCTGGCATGAGGGGTTTATGGAGATAGGGAAGGAGCTAGGGAGGGGTTGAGGGTGGTAAGAGGCAATAGCATCATTCATACAGAGAACAGGGAGATGAAGGCCAGCAAAGGCCCAAGCATCCCTGTGACAGCAGCACTGCTATGTGTGCATCTAACCCTGCTTCCTTTGCTTTGATATGGTTAATTGTATATCACAGCCTCACCGTGGCTGGGTGACTGCCCTGTGACCAAGTTCTGGAAAGCAGAAGCTAATTAGAGCTAGAACATACAGTCTGCTGTCTCTGTCAATAAAGCCCTCTGTATTCAACATTTTCTTTCTCTTTGATGGCTAAGTATAGACAGACCAAGCAGTGCAAGGATTCTTGTCACAGAACATCTGGACCAAGCAGAGCTTTTCCTCTGTACCATGAGAGGAGAGTGGTAGCCACTGAGAGCTTTATTGGTGGTAACGGTAATGGTGGCTTTCGTTTTCTTTCTCTCTTTCTTCCATGCAGTTAGCCTCTGCTGACTAATCAGTTCTGCTATCTAGCTATCTAGATGGCTTTATAATGGACCAGCACTGGTAAGTTTTGTTTAGTGCACCAAACAGGAGGCAACATTATATTCATGAAGGCCAATGTCATACGTTTCACTAAAAATTTTCGCAAAATCTATATTCTTTGACTTAATAATTCAACTTCCAGCCAGGGAGCAATTGGAAATGTGTGAAGGCTGTGTTCTAGAATGCTCAGTACAGCACTGCTTTATTTGCCTTTAAAAAGAGACACTCTAAGTAGCCGACAAAAGAAGCCGTTAAATAAAGTATGATAAATCCACATGGCAGAGTTTTAAACTGGCAGGCGATTTAGCTTCTAAAGACTATTTTATCAGCCAAGCATGGTGGCACATGCTTGCAATCCTAGCACTTGGGATGTGGAGTCAGGAGGCTCAGAAGTTCAAGGCCAATGTGGGCAACATGGCATTTTATCACACGCACCATTCCAAGACGACTACTTTATTACATGGATATATGACCTCGGCATAGTTACATATAAAACAATAATCTCAGTGTGTTATTAGAATAGATTGAAATGGGAAGAACATTATACTTATTCATAGAAATAAAAGTAACATTTAAATGAAATATGCAGAACATTAGCAGGTAATCTCTCCAGGTGTTTGGATTTTAGGTGGTTTGCATATTTTGATACTTTCCCGTGCTTTCTCCATTTCTGTTGCAATATGTATCACTTTTCTACTGGAAAATTTTCTGATATAAGGTAAAAGTCCTAATCAGGCCTTAATTAAATCCTAATATTTTATATTTATAGTACTTTCTCTGCAGGGAGCTAAGTTAGGCCAACCCCCCCCCCTTTTTTTTAATCTTCTCTGTAACAATCTTTTTCTAACATGTATTTATGATATGTGTGTCCATGCATGTGTATGTGGGGTGGGGGTGAACACATGCATGCATGTGCATGCATACATATCAGTGCCTGCATATGTGTCTGCACACATGAGCACAACCTTGTAATTGCGGAGGTCAGGGGGTAGTCTTCAATTGGTTCTCTCCTTCTATGATGTGGGATCCAGGCATCAAACTGTGGTTCACAGACTTGCTGGCAAGTGCTGTCATCCACTATACCCTGCCCTCTGTGCCAATCTTAAGCTAACTGTATGGTGTGACTTCCTGCGAGGGCAGAGCTGAGGTACAGGCCTTGCAGGTCTGAGGTGTTGAGCTTCCTGCTGGTGCGCTACTGTAATGAGTAGGCATCGTTGCAGACTGTAGCCATGAATGCCCAGTTGAGGTCCCCTGAGGTGCTGATTTATGGACCTGGGATGGGGCCCTGCCTGACATCTACACTTTATAAAGCATTGCTGGTTTATTCTAACAATAACTGGTTATTGTTAATTCCTCTGTTGTAAGATTCTGGCTCTTGGATATCCAACATGAAGTCCTAGACACATACACACTGTTTTAGATAGTTAGCGGTGTTGCCCTGTTATGCTAACTTTCCTGTTTCAGTTGTTCTTGCATAGGCAGAAACACTACCTGGCTTCTCTGTCACACAGGAGTGCTTGACACACATTCAAGAAACAATCCTATCTGTGGCTGCTCAATCTTGATCAGCTGCCTCGCATTTGCACCATCCTAGGCTGTGACCTCAGTGTGACTTTGGCTCCTGGACCATTATGTCCAGAGCAACCACCAGGTATTGCTAGGACCAGGCCACTCAGCCCAGCTCCAAGCTCAGTGCCGCCTCATGCAGGCCCATGGCATCCTCCCTACATGCAGGTCCCAGAGAAAACTCTGCATAGACTCCCTCTACATAGCCTGGTTTGTGAGTAGGCAAAAGCCAAAAAGACCCTGGCATAGTGTCTCTTTAGAAGAAAACACATTAGCATAGACTACAGGGATCAACTGGGATGGAAAATGTGGAGATCCTTGCAGTAGCATAAAGTGAAATAAACCCAGAAACAGCAATAGTAATGGTGGTGCCAGCGATACCACATAAACTGATGATGCACTGCCTCAGCATCTGATTTAAACAATTTCATATTTTATTTCAGGCTTATTTCTTCTACTTGGCACATGGGGAAACTGAGGCTCATGTGGCTTAATAGGTCTCCAAAGGCTCTAGCAGCCATCTAGTTGAGCTGTGGACTTGGGTTGTCTGACAGAAGGTGCTGAGCTGCTGGCTACCCTCTGCACTGTCTTACAGTTATAAACAGTGATTTGTTTGAGTTATTTTATAAAAGTCACATTTGAAATGGGAGACGGGAATCACAGTTAAAGGCAGAGCTGTAAATCTGGCCAAAGATCTCAAGTCATGTGTGTGTTTGTGTGTGTGTGTGTGTGTGTGTGTGTGTGTGTACACGTGCATGTGTGTATGGAGGCACCGTGACAAAATGCATAGGATATGGACTTAGTAGAACCTAAATTGACATTCTAGTTCTGGTGTTTATTGGTTGTGTAACTACTTGGGACAAGATGCATACCCTCTCAGTGGCTGTTTCCACAGTAATGTATTCATAAAATTCTTTGCAAAGGTTCAGAAAAGGAGTAGCTGACACCAACCATATATTCTCCGTGCCCAGCACTTTTCTGAGGGCTTCATATATATTTAAGTTACTTAATCAGCGCAGATAACTCTGTGGATGATAATACTACAGCAAGGGCAAGGTTGCACATCTGTAAGAGATGAGGTGTGGCAAATCCCCAGAGCTCCCGTGTGCAGGCCCAACATGGGAGAAATGTGCAACACCTCTTAGCTGCCACTGTCCACTTTCAAACAACTGTTTTAAGTTGACAAGATCCTTTTTATTCAAAAGAGGGCTTTAGAAAATACTTACACAATATGGCAAGCATGGGGTTTCTTTGTTGCAGTAAGGATGAAAAATTGCCCTCTTCACCCTTACCTTACTTACAACAACCTTAAGGTATTTCCACAGACATGGGGGTTCTAAGGAACCCAGTTTGAAGATTGTGGATTCAAACTGCTGTACAGTCTTATTTACACCTTTTCTTTCCATTCTCACCTAGTCCTGATTTACCTAAACCTTAGAAACCAGCACCTTGAAAACCATAAAGCAGAAGACGTTTCCAGGCTACCTATCACTCTTCCACTTCGGCATGCCCTCCATAGACACATCTGCCCAGCTGTCGGGGACCTAGCAGGTTGGAGACTCACCAGTTTTATCCGAGTTACAGAGGATGGTTTCCTTCTCAGCTCTCACGCCAGGGCTGGGGCCATGTTTCATCCACATAGTGATGGTGAACTGGTCTGTGAGGTTCTTGGGCACAATCCCATCAGGGATCTTGGCGCCCTGCCTGCCGTCAAACTTGAAGATCATCTCACTGCTGTCCACCAGCAGCCCTGCAGTCCAGTTGGTAGCCGCACTAGGGGATGGCAAGAGGTCGATGATGCCCGATGATGCTCCTGCAGAGGGAAGAGATGAAAGTACGGTGGTTATTCCTCGGGGTGGGAGGAAGGTGTCCGTGCCTTCCAACTTCTGCTTCTGGGTCAGAATGGAGTTAGCCTACTTACTGAGGTCTGTGCCTACGCCTGACCTAGGTGGCTCAGAAAAGAGCCCAGTAACATTCAAGCCTCTGACTTGATTCTGGTCTGCTTAGACATACACTGCTAATGTGCAGATAAAAGTGATACATATGATCAGGCAGGTACAATCAACTGTTGTACAGGAAGAGGTGTAAGCAGAGGATAAAGAGTTGGGAGGATTGCAGGGTTTCTATCATCTTGGTTTCCTGTCGACAACCAGGGTTTCTTCGTTAGAGTGAATGGATTCATTCATGCACCCATCAATCAATTACTCTGTCACTCATTTATTGAACATTAGCCCTATACCCTGACCCTTGCTAAGTCCTGGCCACATGAAGGCCAATCAGCTACTCATTGCCATGGTGACTCTATGAGACAAGATAGCAGGATCAAGGCTGTGACTGGGGAAAATTCTAGGCTCTCATCTCGAGAGAAGGTATGTAAGCCATTTTGTACACACTACATTTTTCTACAACCATTTGCTAAAGCCAAAGGGTACAGCACTTGAGAACGGGGACTCTGGGGTCAGAAACACTTGAATTTGACACCCGGCAGCTTGACTTGGCAGCTCTGTGACTGGGAACAGGTCACTTAATCTCTCCGACTGTGTTCCATTCCTAGGTGCATGTGGGGACTGAATGGGGTTATCCGTTCAAGCTTGCAGCTGCATGCTTAACACACAATGAATGCTCACTCATTTTGCTGGTAATGGCATTAGGCCTGGGATTTGTGCAGCATGAAGCCAACCAGTGACTCAGGCACATATTGTTGGTTCTTGAAACCCGAGGGGGATGCAGAGATGCAGGCTGATCATTAGAACCCCTGAAAAGTCAATAGAGTTTATCCAAGAACGTTGTGGAGGTACACATATGGTGTCTTAGGGGGCCTGCTCTGGCATCAGTGGAGCAGCTAGGGTGGCACATGTGGGATCTGGTGTGAGGCTTCGCAAAGATGAAAACTATCATAGGAGGACTCCTCTATCAGTTAAGAAGTTTCCTGGTCTCCAGCTCCTTATTGAATTCCTTCAGTGCATTGATGTGAAATTCTAGAACGTTTTGTATATTTTGCAAATGTGGAAACTGCAGACCATGGAAGACCATAACTAGACCAGGGCTGCGCCATCACATGATGAGAGGCAGCTGCAGTTGTAACACACAGATGATTCAGTCAGCAGCCCACTGAGCTGACCACCCCGAGTCTCGTGTGATGCCCCTTCTCCAGGGAGTGTCTTCTCCCAGAGAGGCACACTGAGGCTACCCAAGGAAAGCTCTGGTGTCTTCCTGTGGCGGGGATGGCAGTCCACCTTCCCTTTCCTGCAGACGCTGCCTGGCAAACACGATACATTTAACCAGATGGTGCAGACTTCCACGGAATTAACACAATGAATGTATTTCTTGGGGACATTTAAACAACAGAGGGAGGTTTCACTTCTACTCAGAGTTCTTTCATCTCTTCCTCCCAAAGGATTCCATAGGAAAACAAGACGTGTCACTTGTAGACATGCTGTGGCAGCATTTGCACATTCAAGTATGCTTACGTTGCTCTTCAGGGGTCCTCTGTGACAGTCCCTAGAGCCACTAGATGCTAAGAATTCATGCTCTTCTGGTGCACTGCAGCTGTGGCCTCAGTGCTAGGGGCTCCAAACCAGAGGTGAGGTCTGATTCCAAGATCCTGTGCTTTAGCAAGGTAGAGACATTGCTCTGAGCAGCAAATGGGGACAGGATCAAATGGGAGAGACGTATGGCCATAGGACAATGCAGGAGGTCAAATGGGCCATGGAGGGTTAGTCAATGAGATCTTTATTCTCCTGTACATGGTCCAGGTATGGATAGGCGGTGTCCTCTCACATTCCAAAGTAGAACTGTGGCCAGAGTGAAACACATAGAGCCTTCAGAGTCCAGTGCAGGACAGAGGATGGGGGTGGAGATAAGTGGGGGGACCTTGAGAAAGGAACTGTCTCATCTAAAATGAAGGCTCACTCTACAGTATCCTCAGAGGGGCATGATGTCATTCCATATCATCTCAACAAATGTGTATGCAGTGTCCAAGCCACGCCAGGCGCTGTCCTAAGAACACAACTTTCAATCACATGGGTATGGCCCCACCTTTGGGGACCCAGTAAGCCTTTTAATTTCTTTTTTGGAGGAACAGTTAGGTGGGTAGAACAGTTCTGGGTAGAGATTCTTGGCAGAGCCCAGAAAGGCCTTCTGCAAGTGCCTGGTGGAGCACTGGGCCTGGGTGCTAGAAGAGTGCATGTGTGCGTGACATACTTCTCTTACCCACGATACCAACTCAACCACATGCACTGCGCTGGCTAGAGAAATGGGGATGCCAATGACATGTTGTATTAGGAAAGAAGGCCACAGTTTACCATGAATTTTTTACATCTTTCCTGAGATGAACAGAGAAGCTACCCCATTAGCTGGGATCTTGTCCAATCCAAGAAGGACATGTGATAGAAATAATGAACCATTGTCATTTTAAGCCAATGAGATTGTGAGGTCATGTGTTACTGCAGCCTAACCCAGCTGACCGTCTTTACTGATGATTCATAGAAACAAGGGATGTAGGTAAATATGGTTTCCATTTTTACAGCATTATGCTTGATATCTGAAGGTCTTGAAAACGGAACCTTGACTTTCCAGGTGAAACAAGCTGGTCTTCAGTTGGTAGACCCCTGGGGTGGGGCCATGGGCACCTACTTAGTTTCTGACCATCTTGGGAAACACCAGTGTAGGCAAAAAGGCTTCTCTCAGACAAAGGAAGGCAGTGGTGTGGTAGCTGCACAAGTGGCCTCCAGGGAACAAACATATTCAGAGAGAGAGTCCCACTGCTCATGCCGTCATGAGGAGTCAGTGTGTTCAGCCTGGTGCTGATGTGCTATCGTATAGCACGTTAATCTGATGCCAGATCCACTGAAGTGAAACTCTGTGAAGTAAAGCTTTGAGAAGACTAAGGGGATGCTACTGTCACCCAGGGAACACAACCCATGATGACTTCCTAGGTTTGTGGGACTCTGGGGGCATGGAAGCCTCTGAGAGCACTTCTGTGGACAAGCTCTGCTAAGCTGAAAGCTATCCTAGAAAGCCATGGACTCTCTCTCATACCTGCTAAATGTTGCACCGCACTCCTTTTCCAACATATTCTGTCTTCCTAGGACACTGAATTATTAAGTAGTTGTATGTTGTGGATGGTTCTATGTTATTTTAAGAGTTACAGAGCATTTAGATAAGCAAAGAGACATTTGGTGAAGTAATTAATGCATGAATGAATCCCCCAGCTCATCAATATATAAATCTGGAGAAGAACACAGGGTTGGGCTATCCTGCCCTGCTCTGCCTTGGAAAGCTTTTGATTTTAATAGCATGCTCATACACTGTGGCCTTTCCTTCAACAGGACTCGTCCTGGGAACTCTTGACTTATAAACAAAACAGCTGCCCTTGGCATTGTATTCAGGAAGTAGTGGCCAGCTGCCAGGAACCCTGCGATCCCCTGAGGAACACCCTGGCCTCTGTGTTACAAAGGGCATACACACCACAAAGTACTTTTCTATTTCATATAATATGGAGTGACATGGGGTCAAGGAAGGGAACCTTTTGGGGGGCTGCTGTTAATGTCAACTTTGATTTGTCTGCGAGGTGTCCCTGAGGGCTTCTTCTTGCATTTCATCATCAATACAGTGCCGTGACTTTTTACATCTGGAAAGCTTGGTCCCGAGACAGGACCATTGCCTGAATTCCTGAAGCTGGAAAAGGGAATAGGCAGTTGGCTACCTTCTCTAAGTAGCCTGGCTTTCCTGGGGTCTGGAAGATTGGATTATCTTAGGCTGTATCTAGTCTGCAATCTGGAGGAGACATAGGACCAGGACACTCCACTAAGTTGTCCTAAGGCAGAATGGAAATATCTCCATGCTTAAATCCCAGGAAGCAAAATGTCTGCCATCCTGTGTTTCTCCAGGTCCATCCCAGATACTGCCACATCTGCTCATGTGCTTTTGGACACCAGCAGGCATCAGCTACTGCCCTCTTTCCCCTTAGACGGGATTCACTTGCTGTACCAGCCTGGCTGGGTCACTGTCCAACCCCAGTAACACAGAAGCAGCATTAGACATGGCCTAACTGGGTAAAGGAACAGGTGACTAGTGACAGCAGAGAAGGGCTTGGGAGAGAAAAGCAAAGAGTTGGGGATGAGAAGAAAGAAGGATACGGGCAGAGCACAAGGCGGAACATCGGCATGGAATGGGCTGCAGTGATGGGACTGTAAGGCTGAGGCAGATCCTCAGGAGAATTGAGAGGAGGCTGCCGTGTGGTGTTGCCCAGGTATGTGATTGCCAGTGATGCCCCAGAAATGTCTCCTTGCTCCTGGGTTTCTGGTTTAGGGTGTGGCCCCTTCATCAAGTTAGACACTGGTGCTGGTGTGTTAAAAATCCATCCTCTCTTCCTTCCAACAGCTTACCACTCATTAAATCTTGCTGATTTTGCCTCTTAGCCGTCCTAAATTCATCCCTACTGCCACTCCCCTGGTTCAGAACTCATTATCCGTTGCTTAGACTATGGTAATAACATCTTAATTGCTCTCTCTGTTTCCTTCCAAAGTCAGTAAAGATTTGTAGGATGAAAAAAAAAATGCATAAATGCTGAAGTGTAAAGTGTCACAGCAGCTCTCCAGTTGGGAGACACAGCCAGAAACCTCTCTGCCATCTACCAAGAACCATCAACTGAAAATACAGACAGGAGCCATGATGCGCAAAAGAGTCAGAGGGTACAACACGACCCTGTGCTGGGCATGACCCAGCCCCCACCTTTTCCTTAGATCCCAGAAGGCCTGACTTCTGATGTTCTACCCTCTGCTTCTACCCTGTTCTGGTGTACTCTACTCCAGGCCCATCAGAAATAAGGCTTCTGACATGAGGCATAACTCATCTATCTGTCCACCATGGTTACTGGGCAGGGATCCCATAGGAGTGGTATAGGCTGTGCTACTTGGGAAGGTAGCCAGAGAGAAACATCAGGCTGCCTCACTCAAAGGGCTGGCCCCCAGAAACAGACGAAGCGCACCTAGGGAACACAGTTGTCTTCCCCAGCTGAGTTAGCCCGTAAGGCTGGTGGGCCAGATGGAGTGAGCTGTTAGCATGCCACATGCAATTTCATTTCTGCTGTTTCTCCCCTCAAAACACTCTTTGCACTCCCTGTATCTCCCATCTCTCCCCAGCAACATTCAAAATCAAGTCACAGACATGTGCCCTTGGGCCTTCTGATCTTTAACAAGCCGATTCATCATTTCCTTCTAAGCCAGAGTTCGGGAAATGTCTATAACCCATGCTGGACGAGTGGGCGTGAGTTCACTGACACTCCGGGTACATAGAGAATGAAACGGGATATTCATTCCAAGTAACATGTCACCTTCGATGGCTTCGTGGACCAAGTAGGGGAAAGGATGGGATTTGAAGCATTCTGAGAGCATTGTAAATTCCTAGATATCCTCTTTTGAAATAGTTGTTTGAAATGCCATTTCCCCCAATCTAATAAATACACCATTTCCCCCCAAACTAATACATTGTTCCGTTGGGGACAGGCATCCTCACAGACCTTCTCCTCAAGAATGTGCTGATTAATGAGGGCTTATTTTGATTCTAGACTTTTCACTTGGTTCTTTGGGCAAGAACAATGGGGAAAAAAACCCATCCCAAAGATAGTGTGGTAGAGGCCCTTGTGAGGTGACACATGAAGCTGCACACAGAGGGCCCTCACTTTCCTCTTGAAAAAGCATGGTTCCTGCAATGGCCAACTGCAGCCCATTGGAGGAAGAAGTCTTCTCCTCAGCACCCATAGGGAAGTTGGGGAGCTGTATGTATGTCCCTGGGGATCCCTGTAGAGCCAAGGGAGAAGGACTGTATGTCCAAGTGAGATGAAGAGGCCCATCAACACAGCAGTCATGTGGACAGGCCCCACCTCACAGAACATGTAGTCTCTCCTTCATGGATTCGCTTGAGAGCTACATTCCAACTTGAGAGGCAAGGCTGGCCTTGATAGATGCTCACCTACTGACCCTACCTTTTAGACTGGCCTGTTTTCAGACTCTATCTCTGACACTGTCTACTGTGTAAACATCAGCAGTTGTCATACTGTGACTCTCCAACTTTCCATCCTTAAAGCTGCTCAAAAACCTTGCAGTAAACACGTGAAAGCTAAATGAAGCAGCACACGGGAATGCCACAGGATACATACGGTGGGTGTTCAGTAAAGGCCTCCCCTGAGCTACTCTCCGTGGCATCCTTTTATTAATAATTCCTAGCCCTTCTCCTTTCTCACAGCCCACTCTCCCTCTCCATTAATAATTGCTGGCCTGTCTCCTTCTCACCCCCATGAGTGAATATCTTCATTGACCTGCCTTCACCCTACCTGAAGCGGCTCTGTTATGGGCAGCCCAGCTTAGCTTCCCAGGCCTGGACCCTGAACAGTTGTTCAGCTGCAGGCATATGGACCGGCACTTTGCTGTTCCTATGTTTAACATCCTTAATCATTTCATTTGCGCTGGGCCTTGGAAGTGATGCGGCTACCCAGTGGAGGTGGGTCAAAGCCTTTGGCGGGTGCCTGGCACCGCTCTTCATAATGGTCCTAGGCAAGCAGCTCTCTGTGACCTAAAATGGTAGAAAGACCTAGAGTGCCACTTGGCTCTGTGCCAGAACCTTTTACTCCCACCTTGCCATTTTATCCCTGTCTTACCAGTGAAGAAGGAGAAGCTCTGTCATGCTACTTGCCTAAAGCCACACAGCCGGCCAACAGACTCTGAGTCAGTTGTGTCTGAGGCCAAAAACTGAGTTTTCTTACCCTTCTGCCCTAAGCAAAGATCCACTCAGGAAGGGAAGGCTGGTCCTTTTGGTATAATTAGATAGACTTCATTTGCATGTATCACTTGAAAGCTATTAATTGAACAAATTCTCCAAGGAAAAGCCTACCACATAATTTCTGAAGGGATTTCTCGGAGTAGGTCTCACGATCACAGCCCTTGCCGATGTAATTAGTCTGCAGCTCTGCGGTGACCTGGAGGGAGGACACAGCTCCATCGCACGTCTCCAGATGGATGCTGGGGAACAAAGCCATACTCCCCGAGCCAGGCTGGTACTCAATCCTTTTGGTCCAATCTGAATAAACAAGGAGAAGATTAAATCAGTCACAGTCAGTCCTGCTAAGCCACTTGTTTTGAAATGGTGAATTCGTTCCAATAAGTCATTTGTTTTAACAAATAGATTAGTTGAACAGTCTGAGGATAATGAAAATTTTACATTTGCTGCATTAAAGATCCCACCCCACCTTAGAAGAATACCAGGTGACCCAGTGCTCTGTACTCAGTTCACTGAGCTGCAGAAGACTATGCAGAATATACAGACATATATACCTCAGCCATCTACTTGCTTCTCAGTTCACTATGGTTTGTGGGGAAAAATAGAGTGACCCATAGCACCCAGAAACATCAGTGATACACAGAAAAGGTAGAAAGAAAAACATTATCACTTCTCATAGGAGTATTACAATTACTATGTCACTTGACCTTGAAGATGCCTGGCATTTGCTGTTGAGACACTTGACACCCGTGTGACACTGTGAAATGGTGGGAGGAGAGTCTGGGATGGAAAGTGGATCCAATGGTGTGAACAGGTGGATGCCAATGCTTTCTCTTTCTATTTTCCTTTTATGCGCATTGCTGGAGACATTTTAGAGAGCTGTGTCTTACCCCATCTCCCCCATTTTATCTTGTATGGCGATTTTTAGGAACATATGTGTCATGTTTCAAAACAAAAGGGTGCAAGGTCCTTCAAGGCATATGTGAAGTTACAGAGGAGAGTGCAAGGATTCTCAAACACTCGAAACTGTGACTCCAGTCTGGCTGATCATCCTGTCACTGCTTTTCAGTGGAAAAAAAATAATCGCGAGGTGATAAAGCATTGAAGAGAAGCAAAAACCACAATCAAAATGGCAGCACAGAAGAACAGAGCAATCAAGGAGAATAAACACTGAGTGGGCTCATGCAGGAATTGATTGATCCATAATAGCTTGATACATAATAGCAGCAATCGAACTCCAGAGCCACTGACTCAAGACAAAGAAAACTCCCAAAGACTGATAATTCATGGTCCCTGACAACAGCCAGAATTCCACACTGCAAGGATACGTCTGAGAGGCGGTGCAGCCACTCTCAACCACACTTAAATGCAGAAGTGTGAGTGGAGGTGGTGAAAGATGTAAACTATGGGTGTGATGAGCTGACAAGTCCCAAGTGTTTGTCATATAGAGCATCATTAGATAGTATCCTTCTGCCACATAGAAATGGAAATCTATTAGGTGCCTGATCTCACCTGTGAGAACCTCAGAAAGTCCTGGCATCCATCAAAGAGATACACAGAGAAAGCCGATCTTAGGGAGCAGATGGTGGGCTTCCTTTAACGAGCAGCCACTCGTTTGGTGTTTCCATGTGCCACACCCTGCCTTGGGGACCATGGATGCAGCAAGTGAAGAAGTCAGGGGTGAGTGAAAGAGGTAGGTGATAAATAAGGTTGGGCTGGGCTATCAGGAAGAGAGTGACAAGGCATCTCTAGACTGAGAGTTCTCCTATGAACTTGAGGCCTGAATGCCAAGGACTGATCTGTTCTACTTGGCGTGGTGGCAACAAAGATCTTAGTTTGGCTGTAAGGTCATAGGCAGGCTCTAAAAGGCTTCCAAACTGTAAGGACCTCATCAGGATAGTAGGGACACAGTGGTACAGAGCTGGGCTAAGAGTCAAGTGCGACAATGTGTTCCTGAATATAATGGGGTTCTGACTGAGGCTTCCTGGTGAGGCAGGGCCAATGCTTGCTTGTAACAGATCCTCAGTATGTTCTAGATAACCATGCAATACAGGTTTAGCTCAGAGCCTCCGTGCTAATCAATGGCCTTTGACAGGGTTTATTAAAAGTCACGGCATGAGCTGAAGTTGTATTATCATGGTTGTGAGGTTCAGCCCCAGGGAACTGACAAAGGGAGGGTGATCCTAACCCACAAAGGGAAATATGCCCAAATTACAGCCTCGAGGAGCTGCGACCAGACCGTCCTATCAGCCCATGGTCCAACATCCCCAGTTCAACCCTAAGAATAAACCATAGAACAAAGGAGAGGAAGGCTTTTTGTGTCAGAGCGCTGTCTGAGAGCCACGGTATTCTTAAGAGCCACCCACAACTAGCTGGTAACATGTCCCAGACACAAAACCTTTCACGTCACTGTGTTTGATCGTGCTGTTTTTCCTACATGCTGTCTCCTCACCTCCGGTCCTACCCTGGATGCATCCTCCTAAGGGGTCTCTCATCTAGGTACATGACTCTGTCATGTCTCCACAGTGCTAGCCACACTATTATGCAGCATTAGGCTCTAAGTTTGGGAGATGGCTGAATCCCCAGCATGTTCCAGGTACCTGGTCCAGAGTTAGTTCTTGTTAGCTGGTGGAAGAAAGTGCTCTAAGTCCCCTAAGATAGCAACTAAAACTATCCCCCTGTGGCTTGTCTCCTTCAGTAACCGTGAATTCCTTAAAAGCAGGGTTTGTGATGTTCCGTATTAAATCTTCCACGGCTAGCTCCTGTGGCAGGAAATGTTTGTTAGGAGGATCTGCAGAAGGCTGGAATCCTCACTGCTGCAAAGGCAGCCCATTTTGAGCCCAGACAGAATTCAAAGCTCATCTATAACTTTCTGCTGTTGCCCTATCCACCCTATCTTCAGCCCTTCGGAGCCCTACCCCCCGCCCCTACACACACAGCAGCACAAAACACATGCTTCTCTGTCCTTGGCAAGGCACTTGGTCCATAGCTGACAAAGAAGGAATCTTGTCGCAGACATGAGGATAAGTCATAAACTTTGATCACCAAAGTTCCAGAGACCTCTGACTGTCCAGCATGATCTCTAGACACCCAGAGCAGCTGTTGAGGCTTTGCTTGACAAAGTTGCAAAGATCTCTGGCTGATCACCACTGTTCCCCAAATATTATGTATGGTCCAGTTGTAATGTTTAGAAATCTATTTCTCCTAAAACTGTTTTTTTCTCTTTATTTCCAAGCCCTTAGGAAATTCATACAGGGAAAACTTTTTCCCACAGAGAATGTTGAAAAAGGGCATCTGGCCAAAGGCTGGAGACAATGATAGAGCTTTTTGCTCTGACTGTGAGCACCCAAGCAGAAACTGTATGAAAGAGAGCTAAGACCTTGACATAATAGTACCTGGGTAGATATTGTTACCTGTAGAAATGTTTCATTTTAATCTGCTTTGAGAGCAATAGAAGGTGGGCCTGAAATGCCATGCTTTACAGATATTTTACAATAGAGGACCCGTTGGCAGTTAGCGTAGGCTTGGATAGCACACCTGTTGGTCTGGGACTGGAAGTGGGTCAAGTTTTTTCTTTAGAGACTGTCTAGTTCAAGCTATGTTGCTACGAACATCTTGTAAACACATTGGCTTTAGCCTGGGGAAATTTATGATGAAACTTTCCTGTGTATCATTGATAAGATAATGAGCAGGTTATGCTGACTGTTGTTTGGACATTAATTGATTTTTGTTGTATGCTTTTTTGTAGGTTACAGAACTTTTTGTATTTCTTTGTTAATCTGTTGATTTTTTTTTTTTGATTGCCCTAGTGATTGTAAAGATGGAAAAATCGTGATGTAATCTGTAATGAAAAAAAAATTGAACTTCATTTAAATAAAACACTGGGGTTGGCCCAAGGAGAAAAGGGGCAAGCAAGTAACAGACATGAGAGAGAAAGTTAGAGTGAGATAGGGGACAGCAAGAGAGAGGGATAGATGGGGAAGGATGAGAGGTATAGGTGGATGGGTAACTGCAAACAAGAAGACAGTTAGAAAGATGGGTAACACATAGATAGATAGATAGGTAGATAGATAGATAGAAGGACAGACAGCAAGCAACACAGAGATGGAGACAGATAGAGAGCCAGAAGAAAAGTTTCCTGGGCTTTAAGACCTTAAGCTTGTACCACATATGCCTGAGTCTCCAAGTGTTTCTTTTTCTTCTGTTCCTCAACTCCTCCTCAACAGCTAGCTCCTCTAGCTAGTTGTTCAATCAATGGTTGTTTTCCCTTAACCAGCCGCTCACCGCCTGCTCAATCCTCCCCATCACGGATCCAGCAGATCCATCTCTCTTCACTCCTCTTCTCCGTTCCTGGAGCTGGCCTTGGGGAATGGCAGAATCTGCTTCCTTCTGAACAAGATACAGCACCAAGGAGACAACCTGCTTTCTCCCCTCCCTCCTGGGACACTCTCAGTAAACTGCAAATGGTTTTGTGAAGGGGACTTTGGTGTGGAGACAATGGCATGAGTCCAGGGCCCTAAAGTGTAAGAACCCTCCCTCACATGGACTTGACTCCATTTACCCTGAGGGCTTTGAAGCCGTCTTTCTCATCTAGATATCTGAATGATTATTTCTGATGAGAACTATCACAGAAAAAGCACAAATAGAACAGAAACTAAATTGTGATATAAAACCAACAGAAGTCTGGTCCCGACGAAGTGTCCTCTGGACATCCATCCCCGTGGTTGGCAGGGCTGCATTCTCTCTGGCTGTCAATAGAAAAGTCAGGGACAAAAGAGCTTTAAAAGCAGCAAACTGCCAGTTGCTTTGGTGACCTCACAAGGCTTGTTTTTTGAGGGTTACGAGGAACAAGCAAAATTGCCACTCTCCAGTAAAAGAAATCGATGAAGCTTTCCGAGCACAACATCCTTGAGAGTGCAGGAAGTTTACACAAACATCTCCAAGTCTCGCAAAAGGAGGCTAAGGAGGGCTCAAGAGAGCCAAAGGAAGTCATCACACCCAGCTTTTGCCACATGACATGTCTATGCCTCCTCATCATCTGGAGGGTGAGAGAGTATGGTGTTTAAAAGTATGGCCCCTCAGTCCAGCCCTCCCCATATCAACACCCGTCCTACCACACACTATGGAACTTCGAGGAAATCATCTGTCCTCTTAGAGTCCAGGTTCCCATAAATTTGTAACAACTACTTAGAATCTTGGGAGAGGGAATTAAAAAGAGGGTGATTTGACCAACAAACACAGGGACATGTTCAAAAGACACATTGCTGTTAAGTTACCACTTTTTATAAAATGATATGTCAGGAAGTGGTTATCAGTCAGTGCATCTGCCACGCACTTCTAGATCATTTAGTCCTCCCTGGGAGCCGCGTGGGGATGCTATTGCCTTAATTGAACAAATGAGGAAGCGACAGCTGAAAATTGGTGTGACTTGCTCAAGGCCATACAACACTTTCGCAGAAGTTTCCCACTGAGCCTGAGAATTCACCAGAATTGAGGGCAACTGCCATTTTTTTTTCCCAGATTCATTTTTAGAGACCTACTTGCCCCGGTTTCTTAGAGGGATAATCCGTTATTGGCATAAGGCCGTAGAGTGTGGCCCACTTCAGCCTGACCTTGAGACAGTTAGTCAATTCTTGGCCTTTGGAACAGGACAAGCAAGAGATACATGTGATGCTACCAATAGTGATAGTACGCCAATCTTAGGCTTCCTGCACACCCATTGTCACAAATGAAACTGTGAAAATGGCAGTTGTTCCCAGTTCTGGCACATCCCCAGGCTTATTGGGGAGATTTGTAGAAGAATTGTATGGCCCTGGGGACATCACACCAATTTTCTGCCATGGCTACATGAGGCCCGGGTGACTATTCCTATCTAGAAGAGTGGAGAGATTTGAACTCGAACCTCATCTTCTCCAAACTCAGACATGTGACCTTAGCAAAGCCACTGTCATCTCATAGCCTTTGTTGCCTCATCTGAAATGATTCCACCTGCTCCTGGGCTGATCACGAGCCTCAAAAGACACAGTGCAGTCTAAGAGTCCAATCCAAGGATCTTCCCATGATGCCACTGTATGAACATTTAGCTTCTGGGGCCACAAGCCTCCCAAACTGTTCTCCTTGTAAAAAAGAAAAAAGAAGAAGAAGAATCTTGTCCATCTGTAAAGGGTCTAGATGTTGGTTTATAAGCTAATTCAATTTTTTTTCTTAAGTGAACAGAAAGTAGGAGACTGCCTGCTGTTTTAATAACAAGGCCTAAATTACCCTGCCAGCTTTCCTGAGGATGCTAAGAGTGGAATGGCATTGAGATTTAAACTCCTTTTTTGTGGATTAACAACTTGGAAACATGATGATTTTTATTAAGATTCCTGCTAAATTTAGGGATCTCACATTTTCTTATCAGGAGACTAGTAACCACCTAGAAGTTTCACACTAAACACTTAGAGCTGGAAAGAAGCAAATCAGAGATTTCCAGAGAGCACAGGCTTTGTGGCTTTTTTTTTTTTAATACCAAGACATTCAAGTCATTGTTCCAATTTGGCCTTTGGGAATGCCTCAGGAAGAGGGAAGGGACAGAAATGGGCTTGGCCTAGATAATCTCCTTCCTTCTGCGCATGTCTGGATGCTTCCAGGTCCTTCCGGCCTCAGCTCTTAGCTGCTGAAAGAGCATCAGGTCTCCTAGGAATTTCCATACGCTGAGTGGCTGGACGTTGTGGGACTGTGGAGTGGAAAGTGTGAGAAAGGAGTTCCATGAAGAGGCTTGAACAAGAATCTTTCAGCTCTTTCTCTAAAATACGTAACTTGGATTTGGGTATCAAGAATCCCACCCTGATACCAGGAGAAGCTACCACGGTATCTTGGCTAAGCAGTGGCCATCTTGTGCATCCATATTGGGAGAGCAGATAAGGAAAGGGTAGGCTGCAGAGGTTAAGTGGAAGTCAGAGGGTGAATGCTGCATAAGAGATTTAGATTTCATTTCAGAGCCAAGGAAGAGCCATAAACATGTGTTTAGAGAGGACACAAAAGACCCAGAGTGGGCTTTGAGTGCTCATTTGAGAGCTAGGCTAGGCTCTCATTCACTTTCAGAACAGCAGAGCACTCCTGCTTGCTACCTCATGATCAACTCGGTCATCTTTCAGAGTGTCGCTTCTGCAACTGGACAGGCAGGGGCTTGAACCCTGGCTCTGCCACCCTTGAGTTCTTGGATGCGAGGTCTGATTCATTGGACTGCCTTGACTTCCATTTCTCACACTGTACAATGAGGATCACTCAAAGGCAGTTTCTCCAAGAGTGTTCCAAACTCGGAGGCTGTTGCCATTACTCTTAGCATATATGGTTCTTTCTTGTCATTATTCCACATGCTATGAACTTACTAAGCCCATACTATGTACCAGACAGAACCTGGGGGATGGGAGGCAGAGTCTATGCCTCTTTTTATTTATTTATTTATTTACTTAGTTAGTTTTTTTGAGACAGCGTTTCTCTGTGTAGCCTTGTCTGTCCTGGACTCACTTTATAGACCAGGCTGGCCTCAAACTCACAGCAATCTGCCTGCCTCTGCCTCTCGAGTGCTGGGATTAAAGGCATGCACCACCACTGCCTGGCTGGTACCTCTTACTTTCAAGAAATCCACAATCACATGCCAGCTTAAGGCTGACAGGAGCAAAGAGGTAATTTATAGCACAGAGGACACTCAATGGCTTTCTGGAGGAAGTGACTATGGTGTTTGTTTTAATATAGGTTTTTAACCATTGTTGTTACTATGCACCTAAGGCCTACACATCAGGATACAATTTCTGTGAGTTCTCAGAATCCCGTCCCCCCCACCCCACCCCCAACCCCAGCATCTGGGTTCCCCTTTGGTCAGGGCCAGGGGATGGTAGACGCTGTGGTACAGAATGAGTAGCTGGATCCTCAGTGCAGACACTGCTTCCCCTGCCTACCAGCCGCTGTATCACTGTCAGGCTACACTACCTTTCTATGGCCCGTATCTTCTGCAAAATGGGCATGGGGAGATTGTAGTTGTACTTCCTGAGGCTTTGTTCACTGAGAAGGTACCAGTTAGAAGCTCAGTGGGGCTCAGGAACTGTGGGCTGTCTTTATTAGGCTTCTGAATGCTGGCTGCTTTTCCTTGAGCCCCTGGGCATCTGAAGGCAGGCTCTGCTATCCTTGCAACCAGCCCTCTGGAGAGGTGAGAAGTGCTTTCTCCTCTGGGTCCTGCCGACCCCGGGAAGAGGCAGCGATATTCTCTCCTATGGGAGAAGGAGAGGAAGCTGGACTGGCCAGAGGGTGTATGAGCTCCTGGGAGTCTTAAGCCAGAGGCTGACCCAGCAGTTGTACTGGATTGACCTGAGACCCAAGCTTCCAAAGGCATCCCTCGCCTTGAGCTTCTTTTCCCACCTCATCAGCCATGGTCTTATCTTCCTCTGTTGGTGGAGGTTGGAGTCACTGAAGAGTCTGGGGGTGTGACAGGGTCCACAGTCTGAGCTACTTACTGCTTGGAAGGGCCCTGATTGGTTGACTGGTTGGAAGGGTCTTGATTGGTTGACTGGTTGGAAGGGCCCTGATTGGTTGACTGGTTGGAAGGGCCCTGATTGGTTGACTGGTTGGAAGGGCCTTGATTGGTTGACTGGCTGGCTGTCATTGTCTTTAAATTCCCAATGATTTCAAAACAACAGGCCCATTTTCCATTTGTACCAAACCCCACAGATGACCTGATTGGTCCTCTCTGCCAGCTTTCACTGGTCATGTTCTTTAACCTTCCTAAGCCCAAGTTTCTTTTTTTTTCCCATCTGTATTAGAATGGGAACACTAATTAATTGTCCCAAAGGGAGGCACCAGAGCATAACTACCAAGACTAGGGCTTTGAAGCCAGCTCTGATGTGGTCCCAGCTCTGCTGTTCACTCCTGGGGGCAAGCTATTGCCTTCTCTCTGTGTGAATTTATTCACGCAAACACCTAGTTCAGAGTCAATTATAGTGTTTATATGAGATAATAAATGCCAGCCACTTAGTCCTGCGCCTGATATGCATAGGCACATACATTCCAAGTGTCTGGGTGGTAAATTATTTGCCTTTCTCTTTTTCCAATTAAAAACAATTACACTCAGGAACCATTTAAAAAGAAACACAACACAAACTCTGTGAACTCAATTACAAATGTAAGGGCTCCCCTCTCTTCCTTTATGACTGACCCCTTTGCCATTTGCTATATTTTATTTTAGCAACAGCATTTTTACTACCTTTTAATTCTTACTAAAAGAGATAATTAACTACAAAAAGCAGAGAGGGGGGGTGGCATGGATCTCTATACCCACATCTTTGGTTAAGCCTCAGGCCATGCTTTTGCCAGGCTCTCTGTCTGTGGTTCTGGTTCTCCTCCCCCTGCTGTCATCTCCTACGTGGCTCTGGAAGAGGAGGCCTCTCAGGTTTGCCTTGGTGGAGAGACTGTTGCCTACCTCCAGCCAGCTCCTGACCCCAAGCAACAATTATTTGCCTATTTGTTTATGTCTCAGCACCATTCTAGAGTCAGATCAGTATGTCATACACTGAGTGAGCAAGCACTCAATAATTATCTATAAAATAACTGGTCACATGTAGG
Organism: Acomys percivali; assembly: GCA_907169655.1. Lineage (NCBI taxonomy): Eukaryota > Metazoa > Chordata > Mammalia > Rodentia > Muridae > Acomys > Acomys percivali. The sequence goes on along the minus strand of OU015755.1, from coordinate 24,191,804 downwards.
ACCCAGAACACGCACACAAGTACTCACACATGCATGTGCATTCTGCACTTCTTGCTTCCCAACACCAGGAATCTATTACTATTCTTATGGTTTGGCACACCTTGCCTATCTTTCATCACCCAGCATCTGGTTAGCTGCTAAATGACAGGGTACCAGGCCTTAATGGGATGGATTCAAGACACCCTCAGTGCTTTGTGTGGGAGGGGGGGCAGGGAGGAGTGAGTACGTGTATTTAAATTATTATAAATTACTTTAATGTTGGGATCCTCCTTGTATTCTTCATCTTATTTAGTCTCCTTGTTTATTCTTAATAAATGCCAGATGAAATAACTCAAAATTTGTCTTCCCATGACATTTTCTATAGTTTCTGGGGAACAGAGGAGAATTCATTCTGTCCCTAATCAATGCCATGATTACTGGCTCCTCTGTCACACAGGCAGACCTCAGGTTACACTTAGGTCACACCTGTTAGCAGATTCTTCTAGGCACATCCCAGTAGCACCAGCAAGCCTCAGGCAGCTTCCTGCCCACCAGCCAGTCTTCTCTTAGGTCCACTGCCCTGACTTACCGCCGTTGAACAGAAGAGCTTGTGCCCTCAGGTCAGGACGTGCTGAGATGACTTGCCTGGCAAGTGATCCCCATGTCTACCCCACTTTGTGAAGTGTGGGGGCAAGAGCTTGTTCCAGAACACGTTCTTACTTGCTCTGTACCCCGACCCACCCCTCAACTTGCTTGCTCTGGGCCTACCAAGTCCAGAGACAGAATGAAGTAATGGGTACTAGTTTCCTATTTGTCCAGTCTAATAACAATAAGGTTGGCCCCTTCCCATCAATTCCATGTTTTAAAAGAAACCTGTTTCTCTTATGGTTTCATGACGTGCTGGTCCATGACTGATTGTGAGGAAGCCCAGCCCTTCACTGAAGATAACTTGAGGGTCTCTGCTTTAAACAGCACCCATAAAAATGAGTTCCTAAAACCACTTTTAAGGCATTTGGCCTCAGCTTTAGAGCATCGCAACTTTTTAAGCTGTACATCTGGGCCACCTTTAGAGCCTACTAAATCTGCACCGTGGTTTAGATGGCTCCCAAGGCCAACATGTCTTCACTCCAGTTTTAGGGCCATCATCATTTCTCACCTGAACCAATCACTATGACAACCTCTTTACTTCTCTTTGTTCCTCTGTCCTATACTAGACACCATTATCCAACCACCACTTTCCAACTTCTCTTCTGAGATGTCCTCTGTGACTAGAAAGTCTGGATTTTTCTTTCTTTTCAGAAGTCACACTGCACACAAGCCCCACCATTGTGTTTCTCAGAATTTTGTCCATAGACTGCATGGGATGGTGGCTAGCTTTAGGATCACACCAAAACTAATGATTCTTCATCTCCTGACCTCAGAAGATTGCAATAGGAAGGTGTTTTGTTTTGTTTTCATATCTCATACAAATTGGTTCCTAAAGTGCTCTAGTGGGCATAAATAGGCTTAGAAAACCCAAGCCTGGATAATACTGGGCAAGACATTCCGTCACATCCATGAGCCTTGGCCACAGAGGAAGAGCTGAGGAAGATCTATACCTTGTGACTGAATTTACGTTAAGGGGACTCTGTAGCCTGGACACCGGCACAGTGTGGTGGGACCGCATATCAATGGACCTCATAAGAGGATGTCCTTCCTTTCATAGAAACCACAGTTGTAGGACAGGGTGGCTTGTGATGTTCTGGAATATGCTTTCTACTGCCAGTAGGGCTGCATATCTCTGCCCCTATGGAGTTGGTGTTAAGGGACACAATTGTTTTTGACCAATAAAACAACAGTGGCTAAAAATAATTTAACAGGCTATGAGTGTTATGGAAAAGCCCCAGGCCCCAGAATTTCTGGGTAGAATGTAGGTGGAGAGTCATTCAGTTGCCGAGGAGGCATTGTTGCTTCAGTGTTGCTTTTAGATTTGTTCAAGATGGGTAATGAAAATGGAAGGACTTTCTAAAGTTGGAGCCAGGACTACCACAGAACAGTGCACAGAAGAGCTGCACCTAGAATTTCAAATCAGGGCCCCTTCACGAGCCTTCCTTCCCCTCGACTAGGGAACTTTGCAACCTTTGTCTGTAAGGTTGCATCAGTGCTATATAACACTGATGGACATCTGTGGGCTTTCTTCATTCCCTTTCCTGAATGGGACTGTTCACACGCTACCCTTCCCTAGGACTAGGTGCTACCTATTATGTCTGTGTTTAGCAAATACCGTGTTCTTTTTGGACCATGGGTCTCTAAACAGAAGTTCCCTTCTCTAGACCTTCCAGACACCATGGTCTTTGGTTAGTGATCTGAGAACCTTTTGAAGATCTCAGGGAGGACATAGATGTATTTTGTAGTCACAGAGAAGAGGCCACGTGTGATCAAAATGGGTCTGTAGAGACTAGATTGTCACCTGTGGCTTTGGGTTTGGTTTGTGGCTCGACCAGCAGAGTGTGGGTGGGTGGCACAGCCGACAGTTCTATGCAGAGGCTCTGTGAGGCGATGTGTGTTTCTATTCACTCGGGCTGGTTTCTGTATCTGCCAAGAGAACCACATGCACCAGACAGGCCACTGACCAGTAAAATCTCTAGAATGAGAAGATGGGCAGTAAAGTCCCCTTGGGACCTGGAGCCAACACCAAGTTTGAAAACAAGACTAAGTATCCTGGCTCCAGAAGGGACTGCTAGAATGGATTGACAGCGGAGTGGAGAGCATGCTGGTGGCAGGGGTAGGGGTCTGAGGTCAATGAACTGGTGGAGCCATAGGGTCAAGGACCCTACTTAACCTTAGAGGAGATGGATTTAGATCAAACTGGCTAAGAGTTCCCATTGGTCTGTTAAGGAGGCAGTCTGGAGAGGCTGAATCAGAAGCACTGAAGGGGATGATATGGGATATCTGTGATTATTTAGTACCAAACTGCTGTGGAGGTCTCTTATTCCATGGGTGGGCTCAGTTGCTTCTAGCTTATCTTGTGGCTGCTCTCCCGTGGGCTGGAGGAAAGAAGGCTGGGGACTACAGCTTGTCTCTGCTGAAACTACCTCTCCCAAACTCCGAGGCTCCAAGGAGACAGATAAGGAGCTTCCTTGGGACTGTCCCTTGAGTTATCTTCCCACCTGGCTCTGTTCTTGCCTCATGTATTGATTTTCAGTTACTCATAAATACAAATATATGCTGAGTTGGAGTCAGGCTGGGCCATTTATTACCACCTACCTTTTGGTTGCCTTGTCTGTCTATCATGCGATTTTCTAATAATTCACTGTGTGTGTGTGTGTGCGTGTGCGTGTGCGTGTGTGTTTATGTGGGTGTTCAAGCATGGAGAGGTTAGGGGTCAACCTCAAGTATCATTCCTTGTGGGCTGTTTTTGTTTGTTTTTTTGAGACAGAGTCTCACATTGGCTCTCACTAAGTATTTCAGAAAGGAATAGCAAAGACACATCACATTAGAAAAGGTGCCTGTGCCTGCAGGAATCCCCTAGCCTGCTTGCTGTGGTCAAACTTTCTTCATTTTATGCTTACTGCAGGCTCCTTTGCTTAGTCCAGTCCTTCTGGTTTGAAGGTGATGGATGGCATTCTGCTTGACTGGCTTTGTCATTCATCTTGTGTGCTGCCCCCACTCCACCCCTAGGACCCACACATCTGTGCACAGACCTTAGCTAGGTCCTGCAGTGGCCATCCTGGCTCAGGCACCTGAGATACTGTCTCCCAGTCCCAGCAGCCACTGGCCATCCATGTGTTGCACAAGGGAACCACTCTGGTCTGTACAGATCTGTCGTACTGGGATGAGTGTTTCAGTTTTTCAATAGTGTGTACTCTTGTGAATATGGGTACCACTTCATTTCAGGCTATGATAGCCCTTTCCTTTATTTTTCTCTGATTCCATGCCTGTTGGAGGGCAAGCGCCTGAGCATCCAACCCTGAAGAGACTGTTCAGAAAGCAGGGCCTAGAGCTTTTCCTCTCTCCCCGGCCTTGTCTGAGCCACTCACCTCCACCTTCATGCTTCTCCAATAGAAGCAGCTTGATGCTGAAGAGATGCAGGCAGTTCAGAGCATCTCCTGTGAGAGATACTTCTCTCAAAGGAAAAATCATTAACTCAGCCAACCAGGGTACTTTCTCATAGATTTATAGAGATGCTTCTCTCACATGCCCAATAAACACAAGCATTTTCCAGGCAAATTTCTTATCTTGGGAAAAATATATTATTGGTGTAAGATGGAGCATCCGTCCTCTGAGAATGTTTACTTTTATGTCTCTGAATAGCATTCACAATGGAAGAGAACGGGCTCTCATGCATGCCTCTTCGGGCCTTTTGAAAAGATGACTTAAGTATGTTTTGTCACATTCTAGCCATGGAAATTCCATTAGTTCATCAGTTGAACACAGCTTCAAAACTTAATTTTACACAAAAGGACTTTGACTCTACGTGGCCCAAGAGCATGAGGCTTAACATTTCAATGGACATTACTCTCAAGTTAGAATGCAATTCCGTATCTTTGGAAGATGTGTCCCAAGTTTCAGTCTGCTGAATTTATGGAAACCCCAGGATCCACTTGTGAGGTGCTAGGGAATGCAGGTTTTGGGGGATGCAGGTGCTGGGGGATGCAGGTGCTGGGGGATGTATCTGGTAGGGGATGCAGCTGCTGAGAGATGCAGCTACTGAGGGATGTAGCTGCTGGGGGATACAGCTGGTGGAGGAGCAGGTGCTGGGGGATTTAGCTGCTGGGGGATGCAGTTGCTGGGGGATTTGGCTGCTAGGGGATGCAGGTGCTGGGGGATTTAGCTGCTGGGGATGCAGGTGCTGGGTGATTTAGCTGCTGGGGGACTCAGTTCCTTCTCATGGCTGGGGACAATGATGAGTCATCAGGAAACAGGAAATGCTAGAAAAGTGCTCAGTAACCTGTCTCAGGCTTCAAAGCCTTCTGATTTTAGGGTAGTCTATGCACTCCTGAGAAAGTAAGAGTTTAAAGACTGTAGAGCAATCCTCATGAATCTTCATGATTTCTTTGAAAAGAAAACTAGAGCCTTGCCAGTGGCTAACAACCATCAGCCTACAGGACAGGGCCAAACACGTCTACATATTCCTCTGTAAAGGAACATTATGCAGCTTGTGAGGTTTTATGATGTGGGATATATGTATGCCATGAAGTGTGAAAAAAACATATGGTTCACACATGATGATACTACTACATCATTAGATTATGGGTATTTTATTATTATGATCACCATTATCATTAATATTTCATCTTGTGTGAACATGTTTATTTATGATTGTGTAATTGTGTTTATATGTGGGTTTGTGTACATTGGTGTGTGCGTGTGTGTGTTTGTGTGTGTGTGTGTGTGTTTATGAAAGAGGACTCAGGTGTGCCACATGCACATGGAGGTCAGAGGACTACCTCATGTCAGCCTCTGCATTTCACCTTGTCTGAAGTTTTGCTGGTCTGTCTTCCAGGTAGCTGGCCTGCAAGCTCCCAGAGGCTCTCTCATGTCTGTCTTCCATCTCCCTGCAGGAGCACTGGGACTGCAGGCCTGTGTCCTACCATGTCCCAGGATACATGGGTTCTGGAGAGTCAGGTCCCGTCTTCCCTCTTGCACAGCACATTCTTTACCTACTGAGCTGTCTCCCCTGCCCAAATGCGGGAACACTTTAATTGGTTCTTATTCTACCTGCTGTCATTACTCAAGCCTCACAGCTGGGGGACAAGGCTCCTATTCCTCACAGCTCCGGTTCTACCCTTGTGAACCTGGTTGCTATGATTCAGGGATTCAGAGTCATAGGCCAGAGCCAGATACTGACTCTGGGGACACAGAGGGTACCAAGGCCGTCATGGCATCTGTCCTGTGGCACAGGCCTTGGTACTAAAGCAAGACAAATAAAGCTTGTTTTAGTCTGTGCCTAATGCAAGGTAATTAGGTCATAGTGGGAACACTCTCCTAAGAGATTAAGTGTTTTATTAAGGGACTAGGTTAGGGCTAGAGAGAACAAATCAGGGCCCAAAGGACTTAATCCATTACCAGGAGAGTGAGTTATTATATGGTAGTTTGACTCTACGCGTCTCTCACCCCAGCTTCCTTTGACATATTCTTATTTCACTTTCATCTCCCCACTGTGTTATGATACAGAATAAGGCCAACCTGATCCTGGCACCCTGCTCTGGTACTTTCCCTATTCTAGAACTGTGTTTAAACATAAACCTTTTCTCTTTATAATTTATCTAGCCTCAGATAATCAAGTACACAGTATAGGCTAAGACAGGCAGGGAGAAGGGATCCTTCTTGCTGTGGCCTATTTTGCCTTTGGGGGGCCACGAGAACTTAGTGATTACATCTACTATCTCACAGATTCCTTCTGAAAAGGTCTGGGAGGTCTACTTTACCAGCTGTCTACATCAGAAGCCCCACTGAAAATGAATAAGCAACAACTTTTTATAAAAATCTTCAACTACATTGTGGATGTCTGTCCCCTTCTGTCACAAAGCAAGCCTAGAGGGCCTTCCCCAGCCCCTCAGGGCACCTAAATAACTTCACTCACCTTTAGAAGCTCAATTCTGGTGCTGTCTCTTGTGAGAAGAGACACACTGCTGGTCACCTCCCCTGGGCAGCTGGTCCCTGGCACAAGCATCCTTACCTCACCTATCACACCCTGAATTCACTAGTCAGTGCCCTGACCACACCCTGAATACATTGGTCAGTGCCCTGACCGCTCTGTATTAGAACAGTCTGACCATTTCCCTGCCCTCACCTCGCTACTGTAGCTCATGGTACCCAGGGTCTCATCATTGGTCAGGGATTAAGCAAGCTCTAGGGACATTTTTCTTGAACTTTGAGAGCTTTCGAATTGATCCAGGACCACGTCTGCAAGGCGGGGTGGCATCAGAGACCCTGTAGCTCACATCAATGCAAATCCAGGGTTCTCCCCTTCTACCAAGAGCCCATGTGGTAGATGTGGGGGGACATGGGCCTTATTTTCTACCTGTTTCAGTTGAAGACAGTGTTGGAAGAGGAGGGGTTGCCTGCTGGTTGGGTCATGTTCATCAGAAATGAACCTGAGGCTGGCTGGCATGCAGATGACATGGTGCCAAAGCTGGCTGGGCTATCTACTTGAGAGAAGAGAGAACGGAGGGCAGTGAGGAAGCAGAGGTCCCTTGCTGGGTGTGTTATGCAAGCCATCAGTGCGTATGCTGCCCATCTGGGGAAGGCACTGGCTCATTTCACCCAGAGACACTTAAGGCTGAGATACCCAAGGCTGCACAGCCAGCAAGCTACACCAACAAGCTGGCCAGACTCCCCTGACACATCACTGGCTTCTGTTCTTTCTCTGCCTTCGTGTCTATTACTACATGCCACTCACAGTTCTTCCTTGTGACAGCTTCCCCATGAGGCCTGGTATTAGACTCATTTTGCAGACACCACCCTTGAGGGCCCAGGGAGATGAACTGACCTGTCCAGTGTTCTGGAGTCCAAGGTGTGGTAGGCCCTGAACTTGAAGCCAGGCTTTTCTGACTGAAGAGGCAGCACTCTACTTCTACCTCTGCTAATTTCCTATGGGGTGCTGTCTCGTGGACTACAGATGTGGAAGAACTCGGTGGAAACCACTACGTAGCTCAGCCAGGTCCACAGGGCACGGGGATTCTAATGAGGGATCTCATTGGTCCCTCCTCTAGTCATGGCTTCTCCTCTCACACAGGTGTCATTGTCCAAGCCCTTTTCTCTTTGTTTGTTCCCAAGAGGTCACTTAAGAAGGTTGATCAATATCTGTGCCCGCATCTCTGAGTGAAGGCAGGTCCCAGTGGTGGCCTTGTATGAAGGAGTGACACTTCCCCCCTCCCACCATCCTGGAGGCCATGGCCTTTCCTCAAAGCTGCCTTGTGCAATGATACCATGGGATGGTTTGGAGCACAGACTTCTTTGCGCAGCTTTGCTGCAGTATTCCAAAGAAAACAGTGCCCTCTGTATTTGCTTTGGAAGCATCAGAGATGACCAGGCTGGGGAGCCTAGTGTCCACACACAGATGGCCACTGGCCTGGATAGCATGAACCCTGTGGAAAATCTTAACCTTGGCCTCTTCATCTATTAAATGTGTAAGCAGCTTTCAGGGTGTGTTAAAGAGCACATGGGCCCTTAGCTGACACTTGGCAAATGGCGATTGCTCAAACAGCAGTAACTGTTGTTACAGTCTTTAATACTGTGTGGGTGGTTGCCATCCACCTCTCCCCCCAGAGCTGGCCCACTTCTTCCTAGCACGGGGTGGTGGTGGGGAGACAGGTGGAAGATGGCTGGAGTATGCTACTTTGATCCAGCAGGTCTTTAAGCACATTAGGACGCCACCGAGTAGGTAAATCAGCATCCCTTACAGAGCCATTTGTTGCACCTTAATGATCGGCTATGTCAGAGATGTCAAAACAGGTCGTTATTCACAGAGGAGTGCCCCATGAGGCCTGCAGCCAGAGCAAGCTGCTTGCCTGGCAGCTCTCAGCAAAGGCAAAGCTCAGGGTCACCATGTGGCAGCCAGCAGCTCTCAGGCCTTAGTGATAGCTTTGCTAGCTATCTGGGCTAAAAATGACCCATTGTGGTTTTAAAAACTGGAGCAAAGGGAACTCAAATAAAAGAGCTGCTGTATGCTGAGCCTGTTGTGCCGTTCTGTTCAAGGCCCTACGGGAGTAACCTTCCCAGTTCAGAGCAGTGGCAGCTAAGCTGTGACTGGGACCACTGTTGTTTTTCCACTGTCTCCCTTTGGGTCTAGTCTTCAGCACCAACATTTAATCCACAGTCTTGGTGTAGTCTATGGCTCACTTATTTCCCCAGTTTTAATCAAAGCATTGTTCGCACAGTGATTTTAAATTTTACAACGTTATTTCTACATAGAAATCTCTTTTGGTCCTAAAAAAAAAAAATAGTTTGGCCAAGAATTACAATTCATAATTTATTGTTGAGGAAACCAAATCTAGGTCAGAGAAATGACTGAAATAAATCCTGTGGCCAGATGGGAGTGGAGCTAATCTCTGAGTCCAGCCCACACTCCATGCTTAGCCATGTAATCAATGGCTTGTGCTTGACCCCCGAACCCCTGCACCTTCCAGGCCTTGGGGGCTTTTCCATGTGAGGATTAGGGTACACTGTTTGGGAAAGAGGGAACAGGGATGGGATCAGAGGAAGATAGTAGAAAGACTGAAGGTCAGACAGAGATGAGCAGAGAGCGAAGGGGGCCGAGGAAGCCTGAGGGCAGAGGGGACAGAAACTGAGGCTACAGGATAAAGGAACTGGTCCCCTAGAGATGATGCTCAAATAAGCCAGGAACCACCCTGCTGAATGGACAGGAAGACAAGGAATTTGCATGTGCATTTTCTTTGAGGAGGAGGTGGCATCTTCTTGTCCCACTATAAAGAGCCACAGTAAGGGCCAGCATCTTTGTGTTTGAAGCTTACTCTCCAAGTTCTGGGTTCACTCCGCATCCTCTGGCCTGTGAGATACCTGGAGGCAATTTTTGGTTTGGGTCAAGGGCATCCATCTGAGAGATGAGCCTTCTGCAAGCATGGGTTTGTTTCTTAATGAGCTGCTAGAGCAGCTTCATGAAGAAACGGAGAGTTGGGCGGGGCAGAGGGAGGAGCCAGGCTTACTGCAGCGGCAGTGGGCACTTCATGGGTACTTTATTGGGTATCATTCTGTTGAATTCTGGCTACCTTCCCACATGAGTCTCACCATCTTTGTAGAGCAACTGAGAAGGTAACAGTTTGCCCAGGAATGCCTGGGGTTACGTCTATCTTCTAAGCTTTCTTAAAAAACAGCCTGTGTAAAGCTGATAATATCCCCTGCTCTTGGGAATTCCCAACCTCTTTTCCCAGCCTCCTTCATGGCCCCCTCTACTTCACCATATTTTTGAATTGATAACTAGAAATTTTAATCCCATCCTTGATGTCTAACAGCTGTGAGGTTGGAGGAAACCCCTCAGTCTCTCTTTAGCCCATTTTCCTATTTATAAATCGGACTAGAACTGCTTACATCACAGGGTCCTTCCTGTCCTCTCTGTGGTGATGCTACAGCCGTTGTATTTATGAACTTTTGGCTTTGTACAAATATGCCCATCTGGTGTCCTGGTCTTTCTAGACTGTGCTAGATAATACAGTAAAACACTTCCTCCTGAAGTGACAGCAAACAATAAGAGCTTGGTGAAGGGGTCAGGAAGCTTTATTCCCCCTCACACACCGTGGGCTAGAACATGAATATTTAGATTTTGAGGGGCACATGGCCTCTGTCACCAGTTCTACTGTTTCAGGGCATCCATGTGCAATCTGCAAGGAATGGAGCTGTGTTCCAGTGACCCTCTTGACACCAACCCTTGAATTACTTACAATGCCCATATGCTATAAAATAGTATTCTTTTGACTTTTTGGTACCCATTTAAAATAGAAAAATACATTATTTTAGCTCATGGCTCCACAAAAACAAGTGGTTCCCCAGATTTACCTATGGGCTAGAGTTTCTGAACCCTGGCCTAATCCATTAGTACTGAAGGTGGTATTTGTATCTTAAGAGGGGATTATTTCTTTAAAAAGAGTCAGCAGCATTATGGGACATTTCATAAAGCCAACATACAGCAAAGGAGAAGCAGGGGTTGGGGCGGGTGGGAGAGGGAGCATTCCTCTATTCCATGCTATTGTCAGAGCCCTGCATCTCAACAGCATAACATCACCGGCCATTTCTCTTACAGACGGAGCTCCACCTTCTCCGCCCTGAGCAGGCTCCATACACAGATCTGCACAGCTCACTGGGCCCATCACCTTCCATTTGGAACCAATTTCCTTCAGAGAATAAAATCTAAACCAGTTCTTCAGTATAAATCTGACTTTTGAAAGGGGTAGAGATGAAGCCAGCTGGCCCCTTGCTGGGCTTTCGTCTCCCATGTTTGGACCCCTGAGTGAAACTCGAGCAACAGATGCTTGGCAGGAGTTTGAGTCATGTTATCCTTGACAAGGCTTCAGGCATACCCAGCTGCAACTTTGACCCCCCAGGTATAGAGTCTTCAGATAAGACTATAAATCGAACCTCTTTTCCTTTAAATTGGTTTTGGGATAAACACTTGGCCTTAGTAAAGCGCACTGAGAAATAATTATTCCTTTTAGCTGGTCCCTGTTCACTCACTCTTTACTTTGGTGGTGAGGAAAACCTGCTGCCCTGAGATCCGTGCTAAGATTACGGATGTAGGAAAGTCTCTAGGGCTTCTCCTTGACCTCCGAATGATACCAACATCTTTATTCTATGGCCTCAGCCCCTTTGGTCAGTCTAGTCTTCCTCCTCTGTGCCTGGCCACACTGTGGTCCCTCCCACTTTCCTAGTACCTCCTTGGGGCTATAACTTATAACCTTCTCTTCTGTACTCAAAGCCAACTATTGATCTAGATTTGATCTGGGCATGGCTTCCCCAGGGCCCCTGCCTGGTTCAAGTTCAGCATCTCTTTTGCATGTCCACAGGTCCCTACATCACACCATGCCCTTCATCCTCAGCACGCCAGTATTCCCGCTGCAGGAGTTCTGCTAGGTCATATCTAGATAAGTCTTTGTGGGCCCTGCCTTTAGCACAGAGAAGGCCTCTTTCACGAGGGAACTGTTTGGTGGTCAGGGAAATACACTTAAGAACATCTCCTGCATCATGATATGTAAGCAACCTTCAGATCTCTCTTATAAGGTGGCTAGAATAGGAGAGTTAATACCAACCAACAACTTCTCTGCCACTAGTTTTTCACAACAAATGTTCCAGCCATATTCTGGTGACTTTGATGATGTCTTGATCCTCTTATTAAAAATGAAGTCTATCTATCTGCAGTACTCAGACCTGCCCTGGTCTTGTGTAAGTCTCCATCTGCATTTGATCCAGGCCTCTGGCTGATTTGTGGTGACCCTCAAATGACGTCATACTTCCTTCCTGTCAAAAGGCTACCTGGTGAAACAGTGGAATGTCTGGGGTGATTTGATGCACCTGCAGATCATCCAGATCCCGGAGAACACAGGGGCAGCATTCAAGGGCATGGCTGCACCTCTCTTCTTTTCATTTGATGAGGATGCATCAGTGTGAAGGTTTGAGGAAAACGTGTTGTTTGGGCCCCATGGAGAAACTTGCAGCGAAGTGAACTGCTGAGTGAGGCATGCCTAACATCTTGGAGTCCTCTGCTCAGAGATGAGGGAGTTTCTCGCGGGGACTGGAGAGCTGACTCTGCAGTCTGGGAAGGCTAGATTCACTTGTCTGGTTGTCTGGTCAGTTACACATCCAGAGAAGACACAGTGAAGGGCCACCACCACCACCAGGAAGGACTGCCTGCAGTGCTGTCTTTTGCAGAGTATTATCTTGTTGATGGAAAAGTGAAGTAGTAGGGTTTGTGTCTCATTTGGCAGGGACCAGGTAGCAATTATACAACCTGCCATGTACATGTTATGAAAGACAATGCTGTCAGTTTGAAAACACAGAGTGACCAGAGGAGTGAAAAGGACCATATGTAAAAGCATGGTCAAGGACAGCGTTCCTCCAAAGAACAGACAAAATGAAACTAAATGCATTAACCCTCCAGACCAACAACTAAATGGGAAATGAGCCTTTAAGGGACTGATCCATGCCTCTGTGAGGGGTCCATGAGGTCACACGGCTCAGTTCCATCCCTGTTTGGGAGCACTGCTCTTACTGCCACCACCCGCCTCTGATGGCCTCCACTCTACCCCTTGAATTCTCTCACTCATGAGTGCGTATTTGTTCAGACCTGCACAGCTTAGGTACTGGCCTAACTGGGGCGATGGCCAATGAAGAAATGACAGACATACAAAAAGCTGGGAGTGGGTGAGACATGCACTCTAATGGAGACACACCAGCGGTAGTTGCCAGAGACTCACTGTGTTTATTTTATGCATCTGTATCGAGGAGGAGGTGGGTTTATTGTATCCAGCTGAACAAAGAGGCGGGTTTCGCTATTCTCTGTGGGGTGGGGTGTGTGTGTGGGGGGGTGTTGTCTCTTGTAGTGGAGCAGCCTCAGGCTATAAATATCGGGGAAGAGGGAGCCACTGTTGACACTTCCTATGTACATTGTCAACATTTGCACGGGGACCAGGGCACAGTGGAAGGCTCTGCCTTTTCCCTGAGCCTTACCAGGGGAAGGTTTTGCCATTCCCGTGGGTCTGAGGTATTGGGGTCCTCAATATGGCCATGCTCATATCAACAACACACATTGACTCAGGAGTGATCTGCTCCCCACAGGTGTGGATCCTGTGCCACACCCTCATAGAACACCCAGGCCAGCTGACAACAACAAGAGGGAAATGACCCACCAAGATGACTGCCATCCATACATCTTGCAGGAGAGGCAAGATACCAGCCCACCCCTGTCCTGTGTTGAGCTGTGTGTGCCCCTCTTTGCTGGTTCACGATATGGTCCTTCATCCCCACAACTGGATGTGCCTCAGAACACATTAGCTCTTTAACAGTTGATCAAAACACAAAGGCAGTTTATGATTCTTCCCTGACCCACCGTGAAAGAGATTGTTCCCGCCAGTAAACTCAGCTGACCCCCCACAGTGTGACCTGCCCCCTTTTCACTTGTCTGTGTTACTGCCTTGGAGTCAATCTCAAGAATGAGAGAGGTGAGCATGCCTGGGCTCATGCTTTGCATGCAAATCTCTCCTTCCTCCTCTTCCTGCCAGTGAGATCTCTGGGAAGCACCCCGCCTCCATCTGGGGGTGAAGCTAGCAAGTGAGTTGTTAGACTCTGTGTAAGTGATAGAAAATTCAATGTCAGAAGCTGTGCCAAGTATAGCTCTGCCCTCAAGGAGCTCATGTGCTTTCTGAGAAGATAAGACCAACCTACAGAAAAAAGATAGGAGCTGGGAAGCCATAGTCTGAGGAGACCACACCTTGACTGAGGTGTGGCATAAGGCTGGTGGCAGAGCTAGTGTCTTATACACCTTATACATGGGTAAAGCCAAAGGCAGAGCAAGGGAATGTGGAGGGATTACACTCTCTCTCTCTCTCTCTCTCTCTCTCTCTCTCTCTCTCTCTCT
>OU015755.1:24143565-24172636 GCA_907169655.1 Acomys percivali | reverse complement strand
CTCTCTCTCTCTCTCTCTCTCTCTCTCTCTCTCTCTCTCTCTCTCTCCTTTTGATGCTGGCATTGACTGTAAATATGAACTCAGATGTTATCTCTTACCTCAAAGTGAAATTATGAAAACAGAAGCAAGAAAACAAATCAATAAACATAGAATGTTTGATTATGACATCTATGTTGTATTTCCTTACCACTAATAGAAATGCATGGAAATACGCTTTCTTCATTTCAACAGTTAAATATTATCCACCTAAAGTGGGACAGTATCCTACAACCAAAAATGTCTTAGAAAAATCAAACTTTGCTCTAAAGACTGGGGAAGCTGATTTGGCAAGCACATCTGCCAGCATAGCCTGGAGGGGAAGTGAGGGCTGGTCAACAGCAGAGAAATACAAAGGCACCTTTGCTGTGTGCTCTCAGCCATTTCTGAAACACAACTGCATCTCTGGATGTGGGAGTGTATTTTCTCAGTAAAAATGGGCTTGTTATGTTTCTGTATGTCTGTCTGATGTGTAGAATCCCTTGTACTTTCCTCCACACGTTGGTTTTATTCTGAAGGCTTGCACAGGTCTGGGATGGCTCCTAGGATTGGCAGCACTCCCTATGATAATGGTGACCCCTTTGGGGACCGAATGACCCTTTCACAAGAGTTGCCTAAGATCATTGGAAAACACAGATATTTACATAATGATTCATAATAGTAGTAAAATTATAGTTATGAAGCAGCAACAAGATCATTTTATGGTTGGGGGTCACCACAACATGAGAAACTATATTAAAAAGTTGAAGCATTAGGAAGGTTGAGAACCACTCTACAAACTGGTCTGTGTCTGTCTTCATTACAGGGAGGGACTCTGCCAAGTGGAAGCACCTTACACTCATTCAAAGGAATGTTTCCTCAGCACCGGATTGAGTTTTGAATGGAAGCCTTAACTTTCTCTTTCTTCAGAGTGTAACTGTTCCAGAAAGGTGCACCACTTAAAAACATGAAGGCTTGGGGTTGACAGTCGTGTAGCACTGAGGAGACAAAGCGCTATTGATTGTAGCAGAAGAATAAACACACAAACTGAATCTTTAGCTCAATTTGTTGCAGCTCTACTTCCGGAACAAGTCTTAATGAAACTGTCTGGGAGACTAATTTACTTTCTCCACCACCACCAACTCCATGCACGTGCAAATGAGCTTCAAAGCAAAGAGCTTGAAACATTAGGTCACAAATGAGAGTATGATAATGTGGCCCATTGTTGCATGGGAGAGGGTTGTTTGGGGAGAAGACACACATTTAAAATGCTTTGAAAGCTCAGAAAGAGACCAGCATCTGTGTGTCTGTTGCAAATGTATTCTCTCTCTCTCTCTCTCTCTCTCTCTCTCTCTCTCTCTCTCTCTCTCTCTCTCTCTCTCTTTTCTCTCTCTCTCTCTCCACCTATGAGTGAGCTCCTACTGCTGGCTGCTTACCGGAGCTGGGCCACAGTAAACTCAGCTGTGCCCCCTGTCCCCCCCCCGCCCCCGTCTGTTTATTAAAGTCTAAAGGAATTTGGAAGGTAGCTCTTAATTCCCAATCAGAACTTACCTTGCATGTTAATTAAGTTTTTATTTTACTTTCAAAAACAAAAATTAAATGTAGGAGAGGAGGGCGAAGTTAGCACACTGAAATTCACCCTCTGGCAGGTGGAATTTAAGTTGGGGCCACCCTTCTGGAAAATGTGTCTGGTGATCTGTGGCGGGTCCCTGTGAAGTTGCCCAGACTTTTTCAGATGCAATTCCTCATCTAAAACTTGATTCCAGGAAAATGGTACAGGACAACCAACTGAGACATGTGTGATTCTGTGTAGCTAGGAGTTGTCTTCCAGCAAGTGCCTTGTTGCATTAATTTACTCAGATAGTTAAATCCCATTTTATTGGTAAGGATTTGAGACAAGGCTGGACTAAGTTGTCAAGGACTCTTATCACTGCTCTCCCCAGATGAGGGATGAAAGGTGAGTGAGACAGCATGTGTGTGCTTCCCTCAGATGGATAAGGTACAGTTGATAAACACTGGCATTGTCAGTCACTGTGGCACATATCTGATAGGAACAATTGAAAAAGAGGAAATGATGTGTTTTGAGTCATGGTTTCAGAGGTTTTAGTGCACGGTCGGTTGACTCCATTACTTTTGGACCCAAGATGAGGCCAACTGTCAACAGTGAACAGCATTTGGTGGGCAAAGATGCTTGCTTCATAGTAGCCAGGAATCAGAGAAAGAGAGGCGGAGGAGTATGGATGTGACCTCCCCTTCAAAGGCACAATCCCAGTGACCCACTTCTTTCAACTGGGCCCCCCTCTCAGTTCCCACACCCTCCCAACAAAGCCCCCAGAAGGCTCATCTATGGCTGAGGCCACAGTCTTCCTGACTCACTCATCTGCCAGGGATTGGGTTCACTAGCTGGAGATGAAGTCTTAATATAGAAACCCTTTGGGTGCCTGTTTATATCTGTATCATAACATATTATGTACAATATGACAGCTTGACATAATTGTAGACCTTGAAATGACTCTCATAGTCAAGACTTTAATATCTGATATATCTATACCTCACATAGTTATCTGTATGTGCTTGAGAATACTTGAGATCAATATTCAGCTAAATTCAAATTATAACGCATATAATACATAGCAACAATGGTTGCCATACTGATTCCCCTTATACCTGAATGCTGATACACTCTGACTGATGTCTCTCCTTTTCCCCAGCCTTCAATCCCTAGTAAACACTATTCTACTCTCTCTGTTACTGTGAATTCAACTTTTTTTCTAGCTTCACATATACATGACATCGTAAAATATTTGTCATCCTCTCCTGCTTATTTCACAAATATGATGACCTTTAGGTTATCCAACTTGTTGAAGGCGAACCATTTTCCTTTATTTAAGATTCAATAATTTTACAATGTGCATATTTGTACAGCTCACTCGTGTGTGTGTGTGTGTGTGTGTGTGTGTGTGTGTGTGTGCACGCACATCTCTTTCATTTTCATCTGTCTACATATACTTTAGAGTTCTGTGTCTTGGCTACTGCAAATTATGTTGCAATAAGTTAGGGAAGTTAATTTTCCCCTCAAGAAAGCAACTTTATTTCCAAGAACTGGCAGTGTTAGACTATATAGTAATTCTATTTTTAATTTTTGTTTTCTATAATTGAATGGCTGTACAAATTTATATCCCAACCAACAATTTACAAGGGCTTCCTTATCCTAAACTACCTTATAACATTTTTGATATGAATCTCTCGGCCTTTTGATCAATGCAATCGTAACAGTTGAAGGGTAACATCTTATTGAAGTTTTAATTTGTGTTTCATTTACTGCTGACAACACTGAATATCTTTTCTCAGACCCTCTGGCCATTTATATGTTTTCTTTGGGAGAAAGTCTGTTCAGGTGTGTGGTGCTTATTTTCCTAATGAGTTTTATGAATCCTGTATATGTTTTGCATGCCTCATTATTGTGCATATGGCTTATGAATATTCTCTTTATTCTGTAGGCTGCTGTTTTGCTTTGTTGATTGTCTTTATTTACTGTAAAAATATTTTAGTTAACTTTTTTCTTGTTCTATTGCCTATGTTCGTAGTTTCCTAAGAACTATTTGTTTTATCGTGAAAAAATATATATTCTGCTTCTATTCAAATGGTCATATGTTTTATGTCTTTTATTTTGTAAATATGGTATGTTACATCATTTCATTTGTATGTGGTGAGATTTTCTTGTTTCTCAAAGATAAATTCCACTTGATCGTGGTAAACTTTATTGTGTATTAGGGTTTGAATGTGAAATCTCCCCGACAGGCTCATGTGTTTAATCACTTAGTCCCTAAGGGATGGATGGTACTATTTGGAAAGGAATCCTTAGGAGGTGGGGCCTCACTGGAGGAAGTGAGTCACTGGGGAGTGGGGAGGGTAAAACTTAAGGCTTTATAGCCCATCTCCATTCCCAGTTAACCCTCTGCTTCCTGAGCGGGGCTACAGTGTCACCAGCCAGCCTCTTGTTCCTACCACCATGCCTTACATGCCTGCAGCCTTTCCTTGCCAGGATGGACTATAGCCCTGTGGTAGATCACAGATTTGAATGCTCAGTCATTAGAGAGTGGCATTACTTGACAGAGATTAGGAGGTGTGGCCTTGTTGGAGGAAGTGTGTCCCTGCAGGGGGAGGGGGGGCAGGAAGGGAGGATGGGCTTTAGGGTTTCAAATGCTTTAGTCAAGCCCAGTGACTCTTCTCTTCCTTCTACCTGCCAATCTGGATGCAGAACTCTCTGTTTCCTCTCCAGCACCACGTCTGCCTGCATACCCGTGCCTCCCACCATGAAGATAATAGACTAACCCTCTGAAACTGTAAGCCAGCCCCAATGAAGTGTTTTCCTTTATAGGAGTTGCTGTGGTCATGGTGTCTGTCTCATCGCAGAAATAGAACACTCAATAAGACAAGCCCCCTGCCCTGGAAGGATAAACCAAAATAATTTTTCTCCCTTAAATTACTTTTGTGAAGGAATCTTATCACAAGCACTGAGAAAGCAGCTAAGACACAGTCTGGTATTGGGAAATGGGGATTTGCTATGATGAACTTTCCCATGTGGTTCTTAGGCTTCTGGGATTGGCTTGTGGGAGGAATTTGGAATACTTTGGAATTCTGAGTTACAAAATACCTTACATACTCTTTAAAAAAAAAAAAGAGCTTAATGGGCCCCTCTGCTGGGGGAGTCAATGCTGGAAGAAACATACTCAGCAGAGGCCTGGTTCACAAGGTTTCTCAAAGAACAAGGACTCTTAGATCCTAGCTAGGGTCACCTTGAATAATATTTTGTCCAAGAGTCTGGTGTTCTTTCTCCTGCTTCATGAGAACCTGTATGAAGCTGAACTTAAAGATAATCTGTTTGGCAGAGGGAAGGTGTGTGAGCAAGCTTAGAATTCCAGACCGGGAGAGTACTGACAAGGCAGCTGTAACTTGCTGCTAAGAAGACTAGCGCCATCAAAGAGGTATGTATGACCAGACACCCAACATGGAGTGTATTTGAACTGTGAGCCAGAATAAGCCCTTTCTCCTGTAAGTCGCTTTTTTTTTTTTTTCCAGAACATTGGCTCACAAGAGGAAAAGTAGCTAAGGTACTGTGCTACTATTTTGTTGTGGATTACTTTTGCTTGTAAGTCCCGTGTGGATAATGGCACATAATTTTCCATTATTTTACTGTCTTCATTCTGGTTTTGGTATAGAGGTGATATTAGCCTTTAAAATAAGTTAGGAGGTACTTTATCCTCTTTAATATTTTTAAGGAGAGTTTCAAAGGATTGGTTCAAGTTAGTCTTTAAATACTTGGTTGATGGTCGCCAAGCTATCAAGTCCTAGGCTTTTCATGGATAGAAACCCATATTCTTTAATTACTAATTCAATCTCCTTACTCATTTTATTTACCCAGCCATGGTAGGCCATATATATATATAATCCTAAGAATGTATTCATTTTTTTCTTAGGTAATTCAGTTGATTGATGCATAATCATTTTTAGCAATTTCTTACTTTCCTTTGTGTTTCTGTGGTATCAGTTTTCTTGTTTCCCTTTTCATCTCTCTGGTATAGCTACTGGTTTATTAATTTTATCTTTGCAAAATATCCTTCACAGATTTATTTTCTATCACTTGTTCATTTTTTTTGTTGTTGTTGTTGTTCTGATCATGGTTAGATCAATTGTCTTTCTGCTACTTTAGGGCTTTCTTTGTTCTTTTTATATTTCCATGAGGTATAACAGCAAGTTTTTTAAGTTTTTTGTTTGTTTGTTTGTTTGTTTGTCTCTTTAAACCCCAGTGGTTACCCCTACAAATTCCCTCCCTAGAACTGCTTTTTCAACAGCTTAAGCTTGGATTGTTACATTTCCACTCTGATCTATCTTCAGATACTCTTCATATTTCCTTTTGGTAACCACACATTGGTTGGTCGGGTGAATGTTACATAATTTCCACCTGTCTGTGCAGTTTCCATCTTTGGCTTTCTTCCTGTTATTATTCTCTAGTTCCATAGAGTTCTGGTTGGAAAAGGCAGTTGATGTGATTTTATTCTTAAATTTAAGGCTGGTTTTGTGCTCCAGCGTTGTCTATCCTGAATATGTCTCCTGGGTCCTTTGTATTCTGCTCTGTGTGTGTGTGTTGAGCTTTAAAGTATAATTTAAGTGCAATGTTTTCCTATTGATTTCCATCCAGATGACCTGTCCATTTCTAAAAGTGAATATTAAAAACTCCTGCTATTATTGTATTATTCTTTGTTTCTTCTTTCAGATCTGTGGGTATATGCTTTGTATATTTAAATGCTTTAATACTGTATGAACTTTCTTTTTTTTTTTTACAATTATGTTAGCCTATTGATAAATTTATCTTTATTATTAGATATTGACCCTCTTTGTCTCTTGATGCAGTCTCTTACTTAAAATCTTTTTTAAAAAAATCACTCAATCAGTCTGTGAATTTTGATTAGTGAATTTAGTCCATTTACATTTAAAGTAACTATTGGTAAATCAGGACTTAATATTGCTATTTTAAATTATTTTCCAGATCCTCTTTCTCTTTACCTTCCTTGTGATTTGACAATTTTCTATAGTGGTATATTTTTATAGCTTTGCATTTGTTATGAGGTTTACATGAAATGTCTTAAAGTTATACTTGTCTTTTGACAACTGAGAATTTAAATTCAATAAAAGCTCTGTACCCACTATATTCAAGTCTGTGTTTTGATGTCACAGTTTACCTGCTTTTGTATTTATTGGTATATTATCTTAACTATACTTAGTCTTAATACTTTTTTTGTCTCTAAGACATGTTTGTAAATAATTTACCTATCACTGTGATAGTATCAGAATGTTGTAAATTTGATATGCAATTATTGATACCAGTGACTTTTATATGGCTTTGATATTATTAAACAACATCATTTTCCTTCAGCTCAAGGAGTGACTTATCATTTCTTGTAAGATAGTTCTAGGAATAATGAACTCTCTTCACTTTGGTTCATCTTGAAAAGTCATTATTTCTCTCATTTTTAAAAGATTTGCCAGGTAAAGTATTCTTTGTTGGCAGGGGTTATTGTTGTTATTTTACTTTTATTGCTTTTAATATATCATATTATTTTCTCCTGGGCTGTAAGTTTTTTTAAGTACTTTACTTTTTTTTTTATCTCTGTGTGTGTTTTGTCTGCATGTGTGTCTGTGTACCATGTGCATGTTTGCTGCTCATAGAGGCCAGAGGAAGGCATTGGTTCCCCTGGAACAGAAATTACATGTGGGCAATGAGAATGACTCTTTCAGTCTTCAGTATCTGCCTGAGCATCTTCAGAAAGCTCAGCTACCTTCTGTAGAGTTTTGGAAATGGCTTCAGAAGTGAAATACCTTCTCTGTGTGGGTTTAGGAGAAACACTATGTCACCACATTTACTGTCAAGTATGTGGCTCCAGGTGTGAAAGGAAGAATGCGATGTCCTGGTTCAGGAATTTGGGGTTTACAATATCAGCAATATGTGGTCCTTGGTCGTACAAGAGATATGGTGGCAGAAGGGCACCTTGGTATCCTCATGGTAGCTGTGACAAGGAGCTGGCCCAGCAGATTCTGGGACCATTGTTGAACATCTAAATTGCTGCAGGAATGTACATGATGACAAGGATTGAGGTGAGGGCAACTGTGGATGTATGGATCAGGTACTCTACATGCACACAGGTATAGGCATAAGGCTGGTAATGTGTACATATCTTATTATAAACACTGGCTTTGATTATCCATTTGGGTCATGAGAGACAGACAGAGATTAGGCCAATTGTCTGTATATGTGTAACCACAGGGCTCAAGCTGGCAGTATGAATGCAAGCAGATGCAGGAACTAGCTGTAAATGCAAACATGCTGGTGGTGCAAGTGATGAGGTGATGCAGCTGGGGCTGGTTGTGTACATTTGTGTAGCTACAAGGCTTGACTGTGAGCACATGAGCCAATGGGCATCAATGACCACCTACAGCTAGAGGCATCAAATCTTACAATGCTCGTATTTATAGTTATGGGGGGGGGCAGCTGTAGGAGTGAACATGATTGTGGAGTTTCGTAATGGGTAGTAGACGCAGGCACATGTTTAGCTGAGAGACCTGATAATTAAGAGTTGAGACTAGCTGCTCATACGTCATGGTCAGCCTACGCTTGCAGTGTGAACACAGGTCATTTGTTTATGACTCCCTGGCTATACTGGTTAGGTGCCCCTGGAGGAGGAAGCTAGGTTATTTCCTGGAGAGAGAAAGAAGAAGAACAGTGGTTCAAACACCTGGAGACTGAAAAAGTGAAAAACTATGAGCTCCTTAGTGGTTAAAAAAAAAAAAAAAAAAAAAGGATAGAATCTACTTCTACTGTGCTATTGTTGGCTTCCTATGTTGTCAGTGGTGCTGTGACCCACCAGGCCAGACACAGCAGACGGCGTTGCAATGAAAGCTACAGGGCTGTGCTGTAGTGACCAAGAGGGAGGAAATGGTATCCAGCAAAGGCTGTTGGTGTCGGTGTCCTCTAAAGAGCAGGCCACTGGAGACCATGGTGATTCTGCACAGGGCTGACATTGAGAAACTCTGACCATTTAATTTGTTCCTTGATATTGCCTGACGTCTTGGCTATGTTGGCCTTGCTGGTGATGGGTGGAGGTGATGCTGAAGTAAGTGCTTTGGAACTGGGGAAGCTGGTTGTTCAGTGCACTCTACCTTTTTTTTTTCCTATGAGAGGCATTGTGAGCCTGGGAATGCCCTCTCTGTGCTGGGCACTGCCAGTCTGTGATATGGGATGAGGTAGGTGAGATGAAACTCATGTTCGCAGCCAACTTTTGTGTAGTTATTCTCAATGTTTCTTTCATTGTCTTGTAATTTTTTTCCCCCTGAGATATGTTTTTTTTTAGTCCTCCACTTTTCTTTTTAAAAACACACATATCCCAGCCCCACACTGTAATCTCACCATGGAGAGGCAAGGCAGGAAGGTGAGCCCCAGCTTTCCTGCCTCCCTCATGCAACTCTTGGCACCTGTCTGCAGCTCAGGTCTCTGGAGTTGAAGGCATCCTCTCAGGGAGCTTTGCATGGACATTTCTGAGTTATGTGTCGGACTCAATGCTGAACACTTGTTATATGTCCCCTCGTGAGTCCTATACTAGTTCTTTCAAAGAGCTTTGTTCTTGTGCTTTGTAGCTCAGGGGAGTTCGGAAACCTACCTCAGGTCACACAGTGAGAGGGCAATGACTTTGAATACACATCAGATAAGCCTAAGCTCCCTTCTCTTAACTCCAGAGGAGAGCCAGGCAAACTCACAGAAGCCCAACTCTAGGGTGGCAGGATTCCCAAAGCCCTGAGGGATCAGTGTTTCCTGTCTGCCTGAAGCCAGGTGACGGTGATTCGCTGTGGGTACACATGCTGTGCCTGTTACATTGAGACTCAATTTGCTATTATATGGTTGGTGCATGCATTTGTTGTCTTCTGACTTCTTAATTTGACCCCGAGCTTTCCTAGACCGGCTGTTTGTATTTATGTATGGTGGATACTTGTTCCTTGCTGGAGGAACAAACTGGTACCTCCTTCTCTGCCTCCTTGGTGATCTTACCCCACAGTATGTTTAAGACCCTAAACTCCCATCTGTTCCTTCAGTTATCATCAAGGAAGGGCTCTGCAGTGGCAAGCCCCAAGTGCCAACAGTATGACGATGTATTAGGAAGCTCTTCCTGCCTTGGGGCTCAGTTCCTCCACTTGTCTAATGAAAATAGGGACTCAGATTCTGTTTATCACAGAGAGGCTGGCGTAGAGCCAGCAAATGTAGCCTGTATACCACCTGACCCAGATCTAAAACTTTCCAAGATGGTGGTAAAAAACTTCCCTCCATCGTTAGGTCATCTCAGCCCTGATTTCATGGAGAGTGACTAAAGCCCATGCCCCATCATGGGAACAAGCATCTAATGACCGTAGATTACTCAGCACTGCCTTTGTGGTGAGTGCTCTGAGCACGCCATTGTCCATGGCCTCAGAACCTGAGAGTGAGTTTGGAGCTGACACTGCCAAGGCTTCACATGGAAGGAGGTCCAGGGTTGTAGGTGAAAGGGGATGGGCCTGTAGGTACGGGAGGTCACCTAGCCTCTCCACCCTTCCTGCTGCTGTGTCTTCTCCTTTCTTTCCATAAGCAAAGAGCCTGGTGCGTAGAAGAACTAGGAGCATCTACTTAGCTGTAGTAGAGAACCTTGTGGCCAAGGGAGAGGCCTGAGAGTCAGCAGCAGTTTCCATGATATGCTCATCAGCAAAGACCTTCAAGGAGCTGAGAAGGTTGCCATGGAAGTGATGGATAAGGGCCCACGGGGAAGCTCATTAGACTGGGAGCTGCCTAGGTCCTGTCTTCGTTACTTGGATAGCCACTTTTGCAAACCTCTCTGGTTTAGGCTCCCACATTCCCTAGGAGTATTAACTCTCTTCACCATCTTACATTGTAAACCAAAGTTGGAGGCAGAGGCCTGACAAAGGCCCATTACTCACTTTTAATGAGACAGCCAGGGAAATAAATTGGCATATGTTAGTGGAATGGCTCATCAAGGTGAGTAATTATCTTCATGACTAGGGCAGTTTACCCTCAGATGGAAGAATTTGCATCTCATCTTACCCTGAGAGCTCTTGAGAACAAGGACCAGGAGGCCAAGTGGAACTTGACCACCAATCACAGCCGTCTTCACTCAGCTGTCTTGCTATTTACCATGCACTTGTCACGCCCCAAATTCCCAAGCTTTTTGTGGGGACAGACTGAAAAACTGATGACGGGGGATAAAAACTCAGAGGAAAAAAAACACAACAGTTCTTTTGTAATGTATGTTGTGTATGTGCTTGTGTGTGCTGTGTGTGTGTGTTGTGTGTGTGTGTGTGTGTTAGAGAGAGAGAGAGAGAGTAGTGTGTGTAGTGAGTATAGGGCAGTCTTTCATAGTGCTTGGTTTGCTGGAGAGGCTAGGAGAGAGTGGTTCTACAAATAGAACTTATCTTCACTCTAGTCTTGCCATTTTTTGTTTCCTGTGCACCAGTCTCCTGCCCTGTACAATGAGTAATTAACAACGTCCAGACAGGTAACTTTTCATCCTATGCCATTAAGCCTTCTGTCACAACAACTGGACAGTTCATCTGGGAAGCTACTTGAAAGTGAGGATGAAGGTGTTCTCTTGCTTTCTGGACCCTACTGTTGTTCTGAGGATTCAGAAGATTATACCACAAAGCCGTCTTCCCTCTGGTCTCAATATTATAAAGCATTCCTGATGACTTGGGTACAAGTGGCTAATTTGTTTCCCACTGTATATGTTGGCTAGCAGGATTCTCCAATCTAATTTGCATTCTAACTCCAATTCCCAGCATGCTTTGTACATAATTTTACTCTTCACGCCCCCTTGATGTTCTCCCTCCCTCCTCCCCCCCTCCTCTTTCTCTCTCTCCTCACTTCCTGTTTGGTAAGATCCATGAGTGTAGGCTTGTGTTTATCTTGAGTTCTATTCTAGCTCTACTCTGAATCCATCACTAAACCTAACACTCGGTTACAGATGCCTCAGGTCTTGTAACCTTTGCACTCTTCTGTGCTACCCAAATGTTATCTGAAACAAGCTTGGTGATAATATACAGACACCCACACAACTGCAGTGAGCAATGGACTCAACAGATAGTACCACTTCATTACGATCAAGATATAGCCTAAGAGGACTGGGTTGACTGGGCTTCTGGCCATGTGTACACTACAATAAGAGTCATGTTAATGGTGATGGGAAATACCCAAATGGTTTTATGGGACTATTTTCAGTTCAACTCAAGCTGGGAGGAAGGCTCTGCTACAGTTGAAATTCTCCAAGGGCAAGTTGGCAAGAGTTTTAAAGATTTCTTAACAAAGTTATGGTTGGAAGGTGCTTTAAAATTCCCAATTCTGTTAGTATCTCTTTGCCTGGAGCAGAAGCAAGTTGTTGTGGCAGTGACTGGGGAGGGACTCATAGCTGAAAGTACTGAAAGGGATCCAGATGTGGCCAAGGTGATGATGAGGCACACACCCAGGTGATAATTAAATAATTTTTCCAGAAAACCATCTTTGCTTTGCATTCAAATGTATAAGACTGTGAAATCTCCAGACCATATTCATCAAGGTTCCTGGGGTTTCCTGGACATAGTGTAGACCTAACAAGGTTCTAATTATATATGAGGCTTCAACTCAAGTCAGAATTGGGTCACGGTGCCTAGATAAAGAGTCTTTAGAGAGGTACCACCGTCAAGTACTTGTGGGGTCCCTCTTGGCCTTGGGAGCAAGGGCAGTGAGTTTGTTTCCCTGCCTGTACTGGGTCTTCTCAGGACACTTACCATTTCTGTCAATGGCAAAAGGCACATCCGTGGTGACAATTTCATAGTTGCAAATCTGGCTGTACTGGGGGGAGCAGTCCTCGTCAATGGCTTCTACCTGCAGGATGCTGTCGTAGATCTTGCCCTCTGTGACGATGGCCTTGTAGGCTGGCTCTTTGAAGGTGGGAGCAAACTCATTGACATCCTTCACCTGGATGTGGACCACAGCCCTGAATCACAAATCAGAAAGAAGAAAGGACGGTAAAGAAGAGAGCACACCATATGTTGTGGGGCATTGATCCAGCCCAGGCTGTGTGAGTGAGAAGGCCTCAGGACTCTCGGGGCAGTTGTCAGCTGAGCCTTCTGTCTTCCTTCTCTCTGGGAGTCAACCCAGGCAACCTGCTGTTTGCCTTGATGCTGAGCAAGTTGGCTCTAGAGAATGCTCCCCATTTTTGCTATTCCCTATCACCCACTTCACGTTATACATCTCCCCTCTATCTTCTTCCCCTTCCCTTCATCTATCTACTCATTCTTCCACACAATAAGAAGCCAGCCACACTCCCTTTGTGTTTTGCTCCGAGCCAAACCCGATAAAGGAGAGAAGAGAGTTGACTCAAGGTGAGACACATGGGACAGAGAGAAACAAAGAGCAGAAATGCAGAGAAAAATTTACACTGGATCTGAGGAAAGGGGTGAGCATAAGGAAGCTATGCTTTCACTTGGTCCTGGAGCTGGCCTAAGAGTCTCTCCCAGGGAAGAATAGCAGGCACAGTATTCCCAGGGTAGAAATCAGCTTATGCAAAAGCTCTGGGGGCAGGGGGACTCAACCTCATGTTGGCCACATCTGGGTCTTTTTCAAATAGGACCAGTCATAACATGAGTGCCCCCACCGCCCCCCCAGTCACCACCACCACAGCCCACTTTCTGCTCCTAGGCCAAGAGATGCTAATAGAATCTCAAGTTTTAAACCACCTTCCAACCATCCCTCTGGCGTGACCTGCAGGTGGACATATTTAAAGAACAGTTTGTGAATAGACTAGATGGAGATGGGTGGCCCAGGACAGAAGAGGGAGACAGGGAGCTCACTTGTGTGACTTCTTCCAGGCTGCCTCCCGGGGCCCCGCCCCACAGTCGTAGGCCTGGATGATGAAGGTGTACTCCTTCTGCAGCTCACAGTCGATGGGGCTCTTGGCCCGGAGCCGGCCCTCTCCCGACGTCTTATTGAGTACCACAGCCTCAAAGGGCAGCTCCTGCCCATGGATCTTGAATGCACAGATTTCCCCTGCAGAGGAAGAAAGTGGTGAGGGTGAATGCTGAGAGTCTGACAGGCTGAAGACAGTGAGTGAGTGCCTCCGCTGAGCCAGATCCACAGGCCCAAAATTCAGAAGGCTCAACTAGTTCTTGGCCTCTGGAGACTAGACCTACACGCTCATTTTATGGAGAACAAATAGGAAGTGTTTCATGCACTGGGGGTGCCACCCAGCAGGTGCTTGTGTAGTCTTTGTATGGGGAGGGATTTTTTTTTCCAAGTTGCTTAGTCTTCCTGACAGACTTGCCATTGTCTTTTGCTCAGTCTGCGACTAAGGAACTTGCTAACAGACAAGAGACAAAAGGACTGTTGATGGAATGAATCAAAGGCCAAAGCTTTGTCCAGTCTACTGTCTAGTGACAACATCGTTTGTGCTGGAAAGTATGTTGCATGGGCAGGCAACATTGGCAGGACCAGGAGATGACCAGAGCCTTTATTCCTCTTATGCATCAAGGTTGCTTTTCTGATTCCTTCACCCTGGTTTATACATAACACAATTGTTGCAGCCGAATCCTCCTCCCCTCTCTCAGCTTCCATTATGTCTCTCTACTCCTGCCACTGACAGTGGGAGCAGGCAATTTTCTCTTTTGAAACAGTGGGAGTGAGTCTCTGTGAGTTCAAGATTCCCCATGGAGCTTGAACAGCTAACTTCTTAAAGAGCAGAACATGTTGTGAAATTAATGCATTTTGCCCCTTCAGCTGGGTTAATGTTTATTATAGCTGTTTCTCTGCATTAAAATAAAAAGGGCACAAAATATTCTCTTTTCCCTCTATTTGTGGATATTTATCTCTTGAACTCTGACTATAAAGCAAGTCCTGTAGTAAATGTTTTGAAATGTGCTAAAATTTTGAGACATGTC
Organism: Acomys percivali; assembly: GCA_907169655.1. Lineage (NCBI taxonomy): Eukaryota > Metazoa > Chordata > Mammalia > Rodentia > Muridae > Acomys > Acomys percivali. The sequence goes on along the minus strand of OU015755.1, from coordinate 24,158,116 downwards.
CTTTTGTGGTATAGACAGCACTTGTAGACTTCAGGCAGTGATGCTCACCTGTCCAAAGGCTACTTGTAGTACAGATGGGTGTGCTAGCACTCGGAGATGGGCAGGAAAGCCCACCTGTAGGCTACTGAGGTATTGAACAAGATATCCGGGTTCAAATTCCAAGTGTGCTATACACGGAGTGATAGGTTTACGTCAAGTGATAGCGCTTCTCTGAGTTTTAGGTGTGATGTCAATAAAGTGGCCCAGGAGATGAAGTTAGGGAGAAGGCCATCTACTCTGAGATGCCTCACCTTTTGTCTGACATTGCTTTGGCAATACTGCCCAGACCAGGGAGAGATACGTGAACTGCATGGGACATGCCTAGGAGAGTTTGTTGTCAGGGTGACAGAGGCACCAGTTTGTCTCATCCTCACCCAGACCCTGTTCAGATGTTGATAGGAGCTGACAATTCAAGGCCAGGGAACACTGGGATTGATTGCATACAGCTTTGGGCCATGATCTTTGTTTCTAGGCAATCCTTCCTATTTGACCTTCATAGCCAACCTACCCGGCAGCTATTCTATTCGAGCTTATACAACTCATTACTGTTCTTTTGTTGTTGACACTGGGTCTTACCATTTAGTCCAGGACAGTCTGGATCTCACAATCCTCCTACCTAAGCATCCTAAATGCTAAGATTATGGGTCTTTATGACTCAGATTTATACAGATGAGGGTGAGGGAAAGAGGAGGAGGAAAATCATGAAGGTGCTTGTTCAATGCTACTTGGGCACTGAACCCAGGTGTGGCTGATTTGTAAACCCACATACATTCTACTCTACCACTCCATCTCCAAAGGGCCCCAAGATGTCTGACGAGCCCCTCCCCCCAAGGGATGCCTCTGCAAATGACTCATATTCAGACTCTAATTCAAGTGTGACTGAGCTGAGTCCCCCACTTTCCACTTTGGAAGCACGCCCTGATCTCCCACTAACAATGTTTTCTAAGATGTTCAATCAATACCAATTTTACCCATGGGCTTTTGCTTTTCTTATTATTTCTCTGATCTTTGATTTCATTATGAACATTCCACTTTCACTACCTCCCTTTCTGGCTGTTTTCAAATATAGATATACATTAGTGAATAAACCGGGTTGTGGGCTAGGTTTTAACAGGAATCCAGGCTCCCTTTGGCTGCTGCTACCCAAGGTTCACTGGGCATCTCAGCATTGTGCATTCTGATAAAGGTATCACTGTAGCCTTTACGGCATAAGAATAGGTTTTCACTGATCCTTTAGTTTAACTCCTGCTCCAAATTAGCTAATGAACCCCATGATTCTGTCCCAAGACCAGTACTGCTGTGACAGTGTTACCAGTGTACTCAAACTGGTTCTGGAGGATTCTCTTGAGTGCCCAACCACCACCATGATTATAAGGCTAATCAGACCATTTCATTCTGAAGAGCCAAGTTAAGCCTAAAATAGATGAGGGTAATTTTCTGCTGGAAACATCTGATCACAACCAAAGTAGTTCACAAGACTCAGCAATCCTTAAGAAGAAAAAAGAGAGGAGGGAGGGAAAGGACACAGAGGAGATCCAGGGGGAGACGAGAGAAGTGAGCTTTTGGGTCACATACTTCCATCTTGCCTAGCTCAAAGTAATTCAGTGGAAGTAGCAATTTAGAAGGCCAACTGTTATGGTTTGGATATGACATGACCCTCACCCAAGACCCATACATTGGAGGCTGGATTCCCTATGCAGCAACGGGAGGCCTTGGGAGGCAGTTGAATCATAAGGATGTTAATGTGGTGGATGGATTGATGATCCATTGATGAGTTCATATCTGAACGGGCTGTTGGACTCTAGCTATACAAAGTAGGTCCGCGGAAGCATACACTTGAATACTTATGCTCCCACTGCACAAACATTTTCTTGCTGGATAATCCATCCATTCATGTCGTAAATATTTATTAGGAACTAAGTGCTGGGCATCAGGGAAACAGTGATGAACACAACCCAGCCCTGCCTGTGGTCCACGAGCTACTACTTGCAGTCCAAGAACATAGGCATCCAGAAGGCCACATCTCTAGATGACAAATGGGAAGTGCCCCCCCCCCCACACACACACACTGAAGAAGCGATGCAGAGTCCACATCTGGAGAGGCATGCAGGATATGCTTGACTCAGGATGCGAAATCTGTGCTGAGGCTACAGGAGGAGAAAGGAGATGCCCAGGCCATTGGAACAATATCTTGTTTCAGACAAAGGGGACAATATGCCTTGAGGACGTTCAGTAGGAAGGGACTGGGTGAGTCCAACACTTCATGGTCCAGTGTGGCAGGAACAGAGACTACTAGAGGACAGTCAGCTTCTTGGGTGTGTGAGGTGAGAGTCACACAGGGCCCCTTGGTTAGAAAGGCACCAAGTGCCAGCTAAATATTTGTGTTTAGAACCTGGTGCTACTTAGCCTGCGGTACTGTCCTAAGGACCTGAGTTTAAATCCCTGGAACCCATGTTAAAAAAAAAAACAAAACAAAAAGCAAAACAACAGGCATGTCTGTTCATACCTGTTAACCACAGCATTAAGGAGTGTAGGCAGAGTCCGAAGGCTTCTGGCTCTATGAGAGACATCCTGTTTTCAAGTAATAAACCAGAGAAACAGAGAACGATAGAGGAACTCCATCTGTGTCCTGCGCTGGCCTCCATATGCTCACACACAGGCACATGGGGTGCATGCATCAAACACACATATACATCACGCACACAAACTGGCGGTACTTAACAGAGAAGGGTTTTTTAAAATTTGCTATAGTTAGAAATATATCAAATAGAAAAATTAATATACCATAAGTTGAAAGAAAGACAAAGGCAGGAAAATGATCCAGGATGGAGTTTTGGAATGAAGATCCTTAAATCATCTTTCAGAATCAGTATCTGATACGCTGGGTCACCTTGGTCTAGAGTTTGTAACTAATAAAGGTTTTCTTTCTGTGGGAGGATGATGCACTTCAAAGGAAAAAAAATCAGACTGAATGGTCTCTGGATAAAAAAAAAAAATCACTATCAAAATCTTGTTTTTTCAACATGCTTTGAAAGGCAGTTGGCGTGGCAGAAATGCTATATATGACACACTCAGGTTAGTGTGTGCATCAGGTTGGCAGCCACGCAAGTGGGGACCTGAGATCTCTGAGCCTCTGGGTGCCATTCCTTACCTGGGGTGGGAGGAAACTCAGGTAGATGGAGAAAGTAGATGGACTCAGCTTAATCACTCCCAAAGGCCTGAGCAGAAAGGGTGGTTACAGAGCCTGGGTGGGCTGTGCTAACTCCCAGCCTCCGGGCTTCTGTCTGTGGCACACAGTTACCTTTTCTTCAGCAGTTACACGTTCCTCAGACTCAGCAGGAACGGGGATAGCTGTCTGGTCAGCTCAGTCAGAAGTTTCTGAGAAAAATGTCATTAAATTCATTTTCTTTATCTTTTTAAAGATTTACTCTGCGTGTATGAGTCTTTTGCCTGTACGCATGTATGCATGATGCCCATGGAGGTCATAAGAGGGCATCTGATCCCCTGAAACAAGAATTACGGATGATGATGTTGACCCATCATGCGAGCCCTGGGAATCAAACTTGGTCCTGTGCAAGAACAAGTGCTCTAAACTGCTGAGCCACCTCTCCAGCCCTTTAAATTGGTTTTCAAAGGATATTTTTGAAGCACAACTCTCACACTTGAATAATAGATTGTGTTGATTCCACCTTTCAGATGAGGAAACTGAATCTGGGAGAGGTCAAAGGGCTTTATTGCTTTGGCAGTAAAGATTGAAAGGTACACCTGTGCATTTAGTCCCAGCACCTGTCAACACTATGGCGCTCAGTACACCATCACTAGGAAGCTCTAGCAAAGTGCTTCTCTTGAGCAGTCTGTTGAGATCTCAAGGTTCTTTCCAGGCTTTACAAGGGTGCGGTGGCCAGCCCATTAACACTAGAATGATATCTGATTTTCACTGCGCTGGGCTCTGTACTGCTGATGTAAAAGCAATGGTGAATAAAAATCTAGAAGGCTGAGTAGTGGTTGCATTTTTACCACAGGATCCTCATAGTTTAAAAAAATTAAACTAATCATTCAGTATCAGTGGAGAATGACTTTAGTTCCTCAGTAAGAGGTATCAATGTTATAGAACTCTTTAGTCTAAATCCTTGGGTTTGTAGTCTAAATCCTTGGGTTTCTTGTTACTGTTGTTTTGAGAGAGGGTCTCATTATATTGCCCAGGCTAAGCTCAGACTTTGTGATTCTCCTACCTCAGCCTTCTGAGAGCTGACATTGCAAGCATGTATCACCACACCCAGCTGCCTTCCTGGCTTTTAGTGTGACAAAGTTGGAAGTGCAGTCAACCCCCCATCCCAAGACACAGCAGGTGTGTTGTCTGGGAATGTGTGAAGAAAGTTAGTTGAGAGCTAAGCAGAGATTTTGCTGAGCATCATTTTTTACTTGAAAGAGTGATGGGCAGGCACACTGGGTCCATTCACACTCGCGTGTGTGTCAGGTATTCCTGAAAACCTGAAAAAAAATGCCTCTCAAAAAGAGATATGAAAGTGTTTGTTACTAGTGTTACAATTTGGTTTTTGAAAACTGGTGCCTGCTGTAGTTAAACAATCTTGGGCAGTGATAAGGAATGGGACTTTTTGGTACCTTGTGATGAAAGGTTTCCAATTTTGAAAGATCCCATTCAACAGGATACATGATACCTAGTAAATGGCTAAAGTGTCACGTGGTTATACATGGTAAAAATTCAAAGTACAAGACAAATCAATGGCTTTTAGTGTAACAGTGTGCCCTGGGCTGATTTGGTTTCTCTAAGTTTTTTTAAGAAACCCAACTCTCAAACTGATCACTTTAGAAGGGGAAGCCTTTGGGAGCCAAATGCTCTACATGTGTCTTCAGTCCTTGCATAAGACTGAGGGGAAACGCCTCTAAACTGATCACTGGCTTTGCCCTTAGGGCAGGATTAGTGCCTTTATAGACAAGCTCTGGGCAGACCTCCTGCCTCTTCTGTCATGGGAATTTAGAGTGATAAGGTGCCACCTAAAAAGAAGTAGTCTCTGGGCAGACAGTGAGTCTTTCAGCATCTTGATCTTAGATTTCCCAACCTCCATAGCAGTGAGAAATAAATTTCGGCTGTTTTTAAAATTCTAGTCGGGGATATTTTGTTGTAGCATCCTGCATGGACCAAGACACATTACATGATAAGTGTATTAGTTTAATTTCACTTTCTGTATTTAATCTCTTAAGAAACTACTATAGGATCTCAGATGTATATAAACAAGAATGTCTACAATTTTCAGAAAAGATTATTAAAGTGTTTTCCTCTTTTCCTACTGCATAATTCCCTTTTCTAATTGTCATATTTTCTTTACATATTCCAGCTTAAATAACTTAATAATGTACATGGAAGGCAGAACCAGCTTTAAGGCTTTTGATATACTTCTATTAAGCTAGACATTGGACAGATTGCAAAAACATTGGTAATGCTATTTATTATAAAATTGCTTTGGAAAATATATTTTTCAAATCATGTTACTTATGCCAGCATGCAATGAGTTTATTATTGCTATTTTAAATAAATGACTATGCATCTGAAAGTGTCTCAGATTTTTGTTTCTAATTAAATAAATATTGATGGACGACCCACATAAAGAACAGCACTTGAGAGCACTTACTGGTGTTTGAGAACATAAAGAGGTCATGAGAATAAAATTCTTGGGAGCTGCTGGTCTTACCATTTCCCAGATAACAGCTTTCACACACTTCATGGGGGCATATCCTGTTCCTGGTGTGCAACTATGACCCCAAGCCCTGCAGAGAACTCACAGACTCAGTTTGCATCTCACAAGTGGGATACTGGCAGAAGTGTCCAGGCAGAGTTTTTTATCCATACAGAAGAGGAGGGATGAGGGAACATCATTTCTGCTTCCTGTGGATGTGAGAGCCAGGCAGGCGGGGCTGGACCCTTAGCTCTGTGGCAGACTGTCTTTGCTGCCTCTCTGCTTCCTTCTCAATCCCTAGCATGAGGTTCTACTAATGGTAGTAACCTCTTGAGCTGTTGGAGGGTTAGGTGATTTGATATATGTAAAGCATTTTATGTCTAGCCTGGAGTGTCACTGGATTGCTTTCTGTGACCTCTGTCATTCTATTAAAAAAAAGTCACAGGATTCTTGCAAAGTCCCTCTTCCTACTTGAGAACCGAAGAGAGTAAATGGGCAAATCTTTAGCCATCAGAAATGATTCCAGTGTATGTCGTACGTGCCATCAAAACAACCTGGTGAGTTCCAGCATCTAGCACTAATTGGCTGCTGCTCATACATCCCGACCACTCCGTCCACGAATGTCACTAGCCAATGACAGTGCCTTGGAATTTACATAATATCAGTACTGTGCCATAGGGGAGCTCTGAGTACGGGAATGGAATGGATTTGTTTGACCGGTTTCACTCCAGAGTGACTGGGTGGGATTTGCTAACAGCCTTTTTGGATAAAGTCAGGGGTGCCGAATATGCTACCCTGAGCAGATCATTCCTGTATCTCCAAGATCCATTTCATCCTAACGGCTGTACTGTCCCCTCAAGAACCTGCAGAGCAAGCCTGAGGACAGTCTACTTAGAGGGGACATCTGCTCAGGTCTATACTTCCCGTAGAGGAAAAGACAGACCTTAGGAACCACTTCTCCAGACTAGGGAGGTCCCTCTGCAGTTTGACAGTTTCCATCAGCTCTATACTCTGACCACCCTTAGTACCCACATGACAGTCAGTTAGCAATGGCCACACAGTCCAAGGGTTGAGTACAGGCTTTTGAGTGCCTGCCCACCTCTATGTAGAGCCATTTGCAGACACTGTAAGTCTAATGCAACAGAACATGACAAATGCTAATTACGTCCCAGGGTGATCATGTTCAGAATATCAAATGAGAGCTGAACTTGGAAATAAGTTTAGACTCAAACAAGTTGACTTTAAGCCGGATTAAAAATGTATAATCAACCAGGAGTAGAAAATTAAGGGAAAGGTGTTTGTGACTGTCACTGTGGTGGTGGTGGTGGTGGTAGGGTTCCAGATCTCGGAGTTCAGACAGGCCAGGTACTGAGTCCTTTCTCTGTTTTCCCTAGCTGTAGGAGCTTGGGTGCTTCTGATGTTCTTTCTTTTGTTTCAGACGGGGAGTACCAACGATGCTCAATCGTGACCGTACCATGGTGCGCTCCACCCTGTGTGCAGCTGGGCGAAGTATGAAGGTCACTCAGCATTTTATTATGATTACAGCAAAGCCTGCCTTCTGGCCTACAAGCACTTAGATACATATTGTCACCTTGCCTCGATTCCCAATAAAAGCCAGAGTGGCCGCTGGCTCTCATGGCTTATAGCTTTCTGTTCTCTGCTTAGTATTAAGCAAAGCAAGGGCACATCCTTTAATTTGAAAAGCCATGTTCCTAAAGTTTTGTACTGACATCAACTCCACACCCTCTTCTTTTTTTTTCTCCTGAAGCCTCACATAGCACAGCTATATGTTTCTGAGAAACTGAAGACAAGGCATTTTTTCCCTTCCTTGGCAATGTCTGTTGAAAAAAAAAAAAAAAAAGGATGCAACAGCTTATATATACATGCTGGAGATGTGGACAGGTCTCACAGCCCAGAGAGCCATTATTAGGTCAAGCAAAACCTGTGCAGAGGCTGAGCAGTCCTTTGGTCGGCTTCCTGCCCAGTGTGTCTGCATTTGAAGGGCTTCCAGGACAAAAGCATACTGTACATATTCTTACAGGAAAATGTCCCTGGGAAAAAAAGAATACAGCAGGACAGAAATGAAAGCTAACAATTTTTTAGAGATCATGGGTGCTCACATCTATGGGTCAGAGGCTTTGGAATGTGGTAGGAAGAGTCTGAATTTCTAAGCATTGACCTGCCTGGCTGGAGATACGAGGCTTGGAAGAAATCAAAGTCAGCCCCATCTCTGCAGACAGAAGAGGCAAGTAAGCAAAAGTTTCCTGCAGTGCCAACTGCCAATGCTCTGAGCTCTGGAATCAGCACCCTTCCCTCCCTCCCTTCCTCCCTCCCTCCCTTCCTTCGTTGCTCCCTCCCTCCCTTCCTTCCTTCCTTTCTCCCTCCCTCCTTTCCTCCCTCCCTCTCTCCCTCCCTCTCTCCCTCCTTCCTCCCTCCCTCCCTCTTTCCTCCTTTCCTTTTCCAGGGCTCTGAGAATACAGGTAACTATGAATGCATGCCTTTTCAAATACTCCCAGACTTGGTTGTCTTGTGCCATAAAGCTCCCTCAGAGGATGCTGTGGCTGCAGAAAAGGAGTTTCAGCCTGAACAACTTTGTGGACACACAATCCTGCCCTATGAACATGGGCAGGATGCTGTGTCGTGCTCCGGGGCTTCTGTTCCAAGGCGTTGCTGAGGCAGGCAAGCCTAGACTTGAAATTTGGCTATCCACTTGCCATCTTTAGAACAACAGAATCCTGCTGACCTTCACTTCCCCATCTGTGTAATGGAAATAAAATTGCCTTTCTCCTTCAAAAACCAAATTATCATTTAAACTCTTGGGTTTTGTTTTGTTTTTTTAAACTAAGAACTAGTGAGTAATGGCAGGGCCCTTCTCCAGTTTGGTCATGTGCTCTTACTCATGTCGCAGGTGTACTGTCTCTCTGGGATGTCAAGTATCTGCCAGTACAGTCAGCTGTCATAGTGCACAGACAATAGAAAAGAAATCACACCGAAAAAAAGAAATCATACCGAAAGGGATAGTAACTGAGTCTGTAATGGCTACAAGTTTAATATCTGCCTACTCTCTGGGCCCAATTTCAAAATTGGAAAAAATATGGTTTTCATTGTCAAGCTGGAATGGGATTGTGTTGAGTAAAGTTTGGGGTGGGGGTCGTCTTGCTGCAACAATTTGATTCCATCTGCTCACAGCACGTGGTCATCAGTTAAGCCAGACTGAAGCAGGGGCTGTGGTCTAAGAGTCTATCTCTTTCAATTCTCGTTTCCCATTTAGGGAAGTTAGTAATGGATACCTAGATGCCTTGGAGGGTGGAAAAGGTTACATTCAAATATAAATTCAAATTCCTTGGTCGGTATTGGATTATCTTCATACACTCTGGAGTAGTGTCTCTGCCCCGCCCCCCGGGAGGGAACTGCAGCAGTTGCAGAGGCTCCCAGAAGCCCAGGACTCTAACCTTGCCTTCCAGAGGCTGATAATGGGGTTTTAGAAGCAGAAGCTAAACATAAAACCAGATCACTAGAGGTGTTTGGGGCGGAGGAGCACCTGTGAGATCTCAAGATACCAGGGCTGAAAATTGCAGAGGAAAACTTAGAATACAGACAGGGCTGTTCAGAATTGTAATGAGAAGTCAAATCATTTTCTTTTAAGATCATTTTTTAAAATTTAATTTATGAGTATGTATGTTTTTCCAACATGTAAGCTGTGCACCACAAATGTACAGTGCCCAAGAAGTCCAGAAGGGGGCATCATAGCCACTGGACTGGAGTTACAGATGGTTGTGTGCTGCCTTGTGGGTGCTGGGAATTGAACACAGGTCCTCTTGAAGAGTAGTCAGTGTTCTTAACCTTGGACTATCCCTCTAGTCCCAAGAAGCCAAATCTTTAAGATCTCATTCTTTTTAAATTGCCTGGTGTGGAATATCTTGCAATCTCAGAAAGGCCCAAGAGACATTCTTCAAGAGATACTTGTTGAACACTCTGGGTCTGACCTCCGAGGTCTGGAAGTCACTCCCCTCACATGGCTCTTGACACTTGAGATGTGCCTAGTCTGATTAGGGAACTAGATTTTGCACTTTATTATTTCATTTTTAAAGTTTAAAATTAAAAGCAGATACTGGTTGGAAACCCTAAGTGATTAACTTTTTGAAAAACAAGTTATACAAAATCAAAATGCCAATCAAGAAGTTCTGATTAAAATTTAGTGTCCAAATTGGGATATTTTATAAGAATAAGGGCTTGTAACATGAATACTTCTACTAAGGTTGCATGTTTGTAATTCCAGCACCCAGGAGGCTCAGTCAGGAGGCTCACCTGTTGAGGGCTAGCCTGAGACACACAGTGAGATCCTATCTCAGTGAAATTAGGTGAGATGAAACGAAGTGTTGGTACAACAATAGCAACTTTTATGAGTTCAATAATATGTCTTATTCAAATCAATTCACCTGTGTCTTAGCCACTAGCGTCTTTTTCATTAGTGTAAGAAAACACTATGATGACACTAACTGTTCAATGATAATAAATAAAGTGTTAAAATTGGCTTAGCTCACCTGTCTTTCTTTTGAAACCTCATATTCCTAGTGACCCACTTCTTCCAGTAAGTCCTTTCCAAATAGTTCTGCTTACTGGGGACCAGGTATTCAAATACTTCTTATTCAAAGCACCATGCCTTGCTTCTTCTTCATTTTTTAACCTGTGTGATATACTTACTAGAAAATATAGAGTTATGTGTGTGGCTTGGGTCAGAATTTGGTTGGGCAGCTCTACAATACACAGTTAATAGCTCATACCATCAAAGGCCAATTTTCCCATAGAAATAAATGAAATTCAGAGAGAATGCATCATACAATAACTATAAGTTATTCTTTTTATGTTGATTGTTAGTCTCCTGGCATTATTCATTGCATTGAGGATAACTCTGCCTCTTAGAATAATGGCCCATTTGACCTTCTTCAGAGGGAGAAATCTCACTGAACGGCAGCTCCCAAAGTGCCCATTGTCAGGCCTGGAATTAGCACTGCCTCTTTATGACTGTTTGCATAGGACTGTTACAGGATAAAAATAATATTTTAAAACTTTAATAACACTGACAATTAAAGTAACAGCTTATTGGTCACTTGTAGGCATTGGATGTCTATGTGGAGAAATGGGCTTTTACTGCTCTCAGCTAAAGTGAAACTGTTTTAGCCGGAGACGTCTAGTTTATGATTCACACAGGGTCATCAGAATTGAAGCTATAGTTCTCTCTAAATAAATTATAAAACCAATAAATTTAATGCTACTACACTAGAATTGGTTTACTGTTAAAATAAATACTTTTGCAGATCAAGTAATATTCTGGCACTATTTTGATCGGCCCATTTCTAATGAACAACAGGTTTATTATAAACTGTCATATGCATTGCTTTGTTAACTGATAGACGGACAGATGCTAATGAGGGATCGATCTGTGGAGTTTTGTGTGATGTGGATGACTAAAGTAACACGCAGACCATTTCCCCATAACACCATAAACCTGCAAAAACTGTCTAACATGGCGGGAAAGGCTGAGCCTTGGACCCAGTTTCGGCTCTGGTATTTTCTCTCTTGGCTGCCATGGGTTTACGTGCCTTGCACTGAGACTGCTCACATTGATTCCTATGGATTTAGTCTTCCTTCTTTCTTTGTGCTGGGAGACTTTGTACTCGAGTTTTTAAAAGAAGACAACAAAAAGTGTGTTTCTACCATAAAGGGAAAGCAGTAAGGCCTTGTTCTAATGTGGCCCTTGGCTCCGAGGCAGCCCTCAGCAGGTGGCGAGCAGGACCACAATTCTGAGAGGAAACCTGTTGTCTGTCTGCCTTGGAAAAACGGGATGCCTAGGGGGATGGAAGAGAAAACCTAGGAAAGGGAAACACCCTTCTCACCCCCTTGCTGCCCCCCCCCCCGCCCCGTCACCTCCACTAGGCTGTGGCTGATGCTGGCACTTGGAAATTTAGCAGGTGGGAGGCAGATTGAACTGGGAAGTGGATTGAACTGACTCCCTGACAGGCAGAAGACCGCTGAGTTTAGCTGAGTTAGTGGATTGCTTGATGAAAACAGCAACAAATTTGGAAGAAATGAGACAATCCACAATATTTCACACATCACATTTAAAATACAGAAATACGAAATATGGAAGCTGGGAAATAGGGCCCTTTCATAAAGAGAGAGATAGCAGAGACCGTATTTGAATTCTTAATCCACAACATTAAATAGATTCTTGTGAGTATGCTTAAAACCATGAAGCAATGTTGGACAGCATTAAAAGGAGAAACATATAATTCCACACTCATAACCAGAGAACTTTAGCACTACCCTTTCAGTAATTAATAGAATGGATCCAAACACCATTAAAGTCACAGATGATTAATTAAGACCCTCAGCTATGCTGTCCTGCCTAATATGTACTAATAGAGGGCTACACTCAATGGCAGAAGGCACATCCATGTCAACCTCTCATGACTGAGACCATATGCTGGCTCATGAAACGAACCCTACAGTTTTCAAGGCTGGAAAAATACGGAACATATTCTCTCTGAGCACAACGGAAATAAACCGGCCATCCACATTTGACCATAGGTAATCTAGAGAAACTTCAGATATTTGGAAATTAGGCAATGTGACTCTGAATGCACAGATCAAGGGCAAAATCAAAGAGAAACTAGAAAGTAAGTAGATCTGAACGCGATATATGCACCATGTATCAAAGTGTATAGGGTGTCATTAAATCTGCACTTAGGGGAAAATGTATAGCTCCAACACTTGTTATAAAGTATGGACAATCTGGTAGCTGGAGAGAAAGCTCAGGGTTCAGAGTGCTGGCTGCTCTTGCAGAGGACTCGAGTTCAGTCGTCAGCACCCATGTGGCAGCTTCTAGCTCCCTGCCACTCCAGTCCCAGGGGCTTCGGTGCACCTCTTCTGACTTCCACGGGCTCCTGCATGCACCCGGTGCACACGTATATACTCTGGAGCCCTCACATACATACACAAATAAGCAAGTCTATATTTTAAAATAAAAATTTGATAAGCTAAAATAAAGAAGACAGAAAAAGAGAGAGAGAATCACAAGATTTTTTAAAACTATGATTGTATGCACGCCAAGTATATCTTCCAAGCCTGAAGTGAACCTAGGTCTTTGAACATGCTAGGCACTGAGCTGTAGCCTCAGCCCCCCCTCTTTTTTTTTAACGTGTCATTTTGAGACAGTCTTGCTAAGTTGCTCAGGCTGGCCTTGAACTCACTCTGAAGCCCAATTCAGTGACCTTGAATTTTCAATCCTTCCACCTCAGCTTTACATCTAGCTGGAACAATGTGCCTGTACCACCACCGTTCAGCACCCTAGATGGCTCAGCGATGGATTCTGTGATGTATTCAAAGAGTCAATAACCAATGGTGCACAATTTGCTTCTATGGCACCGATGGAGGAAGACACTCAGAGTTCTGCCTGCCACCACACCACACAGCATGGGTAGGTGGAAGACACCCTGGGGCCAGGCCATGTGGCCCACTTGCAGTGGGAGCCACTACAGTGTGCAAGTATGTGGTGGGCAGATGGGAGAGAAAGAAGCAGAACTGTTTGAGCATTATGAAGAGAGGTGGAACTGGGGGTGCCGAGGGTGGAGAGGAACAGCTTACTGTGACTAGCCTGTCCTGGCACCTGAGGCCATGCTGCTGCTAAAGGCTGTGCCTGAGTTTGTGGCCATGCAGCAGCAGGGGTCCGTATTGATGTCCGTAGCTCATATTACCACTAAAGATCATGCAGACACCCCTGGTCTGGGCTGCCATTTTAGACTATGTTGATGTCCAAGGACTATCACTGGCTGCAGCACTAGGGGAGAGTGGCCCCTGCACCTTGCCTGGGAAGTATAATAGAGCTGACCCTGGTGGCAGGGGTGTGGGTGAGCTGGCCTGAGGGTATGAGCAGGGGAGAGTGTCATGAGTTGCCTGCCATGGAGTGTCATGAGCGCAGGTGAGATCCCCTCTCACCCTCACCGCCACCTGAGGCTGTAGGGAGAGCTAGCCCCTTGCCAGCTGCAGCACTTGAGAGAGTAGGCTGTTCATCTTCACTGGGCAGCACAGTAGAACTGGCTGTTGTGGCATGGGTGCTGGGGAGCTGGTCTGAGGGCATGAGAGCATGAGAGGAGAACTGGTTGAATCTGCCCCTTGCTGGCTGTAGCCTAGGGTGAGTTAGTCAGGGCAGTGTTGGAGAACTCATCTTGGTGGTGCAGGTACAGGAGAGCTGGCAGGTTGACTAGGCCTAGAGCTAGGCATTGAGCTAGCCCACCTCACCATCTACCCCATCTATAAGCTGATAGAGCACACGAAGGGGCTGGTCTTGTTTGCACACCCAAGGCTTCAGGGTCTCCATGACACAGGACAACGACAGGATATCCAAGAGGAGTCCCAGTGAGGATCCAGTATTGGTTGTGTAGTAGAAGCCGGAGTCCTCAAGCCTGACCAATGACTTATTGCAATAAACATTTACAAGTAAAGATGTGTGGACAAAAGAGCATTATACTGTGGGACACACTGTGGCACATTATAGCTCCTATGCTGAGATTTATTTTTATGTTTTGTTTTGCTTATTTTTTAATTTTTGTTTTTTATTTTCTTTTGTGGGGGGGAGGTACAAGGACAGAGGGTGCATATGAAGGGATAAGAAGATGAGCGATATTGGGGTACGTGATCTGAAACTCACAAAGAATCAATAAAAAGTTTAAAAAAACAACTAAGCAAAACAGTAAGTACTTCTTCCCAACACACACACACACACACACACACACACACACACACACACACACACA
>OU015755.1:24132875-24143555 GCA_907169655.1 Acomys percivali | reverse complement strand
ACACACACACACACACACACACACACACACACACACACACACACACAGACAGACATACACACACACACACGTCTAATCATCAATTAACCTTATAAGTCAAAAATTAACTTTCTACTTCCCTGGCTTTAGAGTCCACAAAGGCCTTCTTAGCCATATGATAATAATTGCTACAGTAATCTAGGGCCCGCAGCAGGTCTCTGTGCTTGGTTTTCTCTCTACACCTTCTCCTCCCACAGACCCAGAGGCAGAAACTAACCTCTGCTGCTATTCAGCAGGGAAGAGGCAGACCCGACCCAAGGCACTTCCATAGCAGCAGCAGCAGCAGCCAGATTTACACCCCTCTATCAAAGCCATGTGCCATCATCCATCAACAGAAACATTCAAGTCACAATGGCATTTTGCTGCTAAAAGTGAGCCTAATTTGCTCATTTTCATTATTTAGAGGCAGTTAATTAAAAAGCCCAGCAGATATTTATTTTGCTCCCTCCTGTCGCTCCCGCACTGTTCACTGCCTGGCTTTCACACTATTACCGTTTTATGGCCTGATGGGGCCTAAAGTGGCTTTCTTATAGCCATGTTTCCCATCACTTTAATTCCAAGCAAGGCACTAAAGCCTGTACAGTTCCAGAGGCTGGGGGAGGGGGCAGCAGAAGCACTGCCAATGTCTTTACAGAAGAACAGACACCCCAGACACCCTTGCCATGGAGGTGCCACAGGGAAAGGATACTCTCCCTTCTGGGTGTGAGAACCAGCTTGACCCTAACCTTGAAGAAACTGAGTCTAGACCCGTGCTGTTATTTCATTATCTCCTAATAGTGGGCTGAGGACTGAGAACCATGCGGATTTCACATTTATAAGAATTGCAACTTCAAATAGTGTTAACTGTCTAGGGTAAAGTGTCCTGTTTGATGAGGACCGAGTCAGGACGGAAGAGGCCCTGCTCTAGATTGGCTAGTTGAAGATGAGATGTCACAGAAGGCATTGAGAGTCAGTGGATAAGATTCTGTCTTTCTCCCTCTCTCCCATTTATCTATCAATCTATATCTATCATCTATTTATTTATTTTGAGAAAAAAAATCTCTCTAAGTAGCCCTGGCTGTCCTGGAACTCGCTATGTAGACTAGGCTGGTCTCGAACTCACGGAGACCCGCTTGCCTCTGCCTACCAAGTACCTGAAAGTACCTGGCTAAACTGAGTAAGATTTGGAAATTACGAAAAACAAAAAAACAAGCTGCCTTTAGCACTTTATCAGTGAACAGGAGGCTGTGGAAGTCCAAGGCTTGCAAAAAGTGTAAGATGTCATTAAGCAGTTGTTAAAGCCACCAACAACCCTTTGTTGCCAAAACCCGTGAGGTGTTCTACCTGCTCTTGGGTCAAGTAACAAAAAATCTTTTTGTCTCTGTCTGAAGAATCCCTCCAAAAGCTTGAGACCTCAGTGTAAGAATGGCCTCCTCCAAAGAGCCTGCTCAGGGTCCTTAAGCTGAGATGGGCACTGCTAAAGGAAACCACCCCCCCCAAAAAAAAAACCAGGGCTATAAGACAGACTCCGTCAAGGCTTCACCAAATCTGATGCCCATGAAATTCCACAAAGCGCCTAACACCCACCACGGGCCCTGGAGCCTGAAGGTTGGAAAACAGGTGATCTGACTTATGTCCCACCCTGCAGTTTAGAAAAGCATTTTGTCCAGAGAAGCAGTTTGTGGGCCTGCTTACTCTCAGCTGCAAAAACAAGGCTCTGTACTGTAAGTTCTCCCATATGTTGAGCTGCTGGGTTTCCAGGTGCCACCTCTCCAACCAATACCAGTCTGCACTCACTGTCTGAGGTCAGACTGTATTCTTAGTCTTTCAGCCCCTCCCCACCCTGCCCCTGTCCTTTTCTGTCTTATTTATTTCTACGGTCACCTCTTTGGGTCTCCCCAGGACCCATCCTTACTTTTCCTTTCCTGTGTTGCCTATTGTCATCTGCATCTGTCGGCTGTTCTTTTCTTTAGGATTCTCTGAGGCTAGAATTTGTACTTACTCATCTCTCTGACTTTTCTGCATAGTTTAGGGAAAGATCTAACTTAACCCCAAATGCTCCAGAAATGTTAGTTGAGTGCCAAAGAAACCACAACTCCATGTAGGCAGAGGGAGCTTGGCATTGTGGCTAAGACAGGAGTTAATGAAATCAAAATGTCTCAGCTCCATCAAATCATTACTAAGTGTGACCTTGGCCAAAGAAACTTCATTCCAGCCTCCATCTTGCCCCCCCCAATAAGATGGAAGCATATAGGGTCTGCCATACTGAGCTACCATGAGGGTTAAAAATCATCAAGGTTTACTGCATACTGCACTTTGCAAAGTTCTCAGGAGGAAAACAAGTATTGCTGATGTCAGCGGGAGCAACTTCCAGAGGGAGTAGGAACTCACTTTTTTCTGGTTTGATATCCCAGTGTAGAAAAAGCATCCTAAGAGGGCACCATTCTGTGTCTGAAATATCCTATCCAGGCTCCAACTAGAGCCCAGCCTCCTTGCAATACTCCTCCAATTGTCAACCGTCAGTCCTTTCACCAGCCTCATTTCAAGGCCTGTGTGACTGCTGCTCAGGGCCTAGCTTGCTCTTCAAGCCTCATGCAGAGAACACTCTCCCCTGGATGCCAGGTTTCAGGGCCCGCTCAAGTACGATGCCACCCCTGAGTTCTGCATGGCTGTCTTGACTCTTCCTCACCAGTGACACAAGCTGAATGCACGGCTTCCCAGTCTCTCCCAGATTCACTGCCTGTCACTGTGCCTGCTGTGACATGATTCCCCTCTCTAGGGACAGTCTAACTGCTGGGTGTGTTCCACCCATTTGACAGATGGGATGGCTTGCTCAAAGTACACAGAGAGCCTTCCCTTGTCCTGGCTCCAGGGCATGCATTGGGCTGACTGAAGCTTACTGAGGTAGAACCCCTTAAATCAGTGAGCAACTGTGGGTACGAGAGACTTCATCTTTCTACCTCCCAACAGGTCCCATGTTCTGTACGTTGTACTGAAGTTCTCAAATGTTTAGGTGAGGAACCCCAAAGGGGCAGAGGTATATTTAAAATGTTTAATTTAAGTCCAAGCAAGTGCCAGGGAAAATCCATATTTTGAGCTGCAAAAGAAAGAGAAATGGCAGTCTAATCAATACTACAGAGGTATATGGACTCTTTTACTGCTCCATCAATGGCTGGAGGTAATAAGTCACCATCTCAGGGGAGAGTCTCAAACTCTAAAACAAAAGTGTGTGTATGGGGGTCTGCTGTCCACTGGGCATGATTTCTGCTTTATTCCACCCAGCTGAGTAGAACACAGGGCCTTCCTCACACAGGGGCTGGGAGACCTCTGTCCCGCTTCAGTCACAGTCAGAAGTGCTGAGCTGATAACAAGAGCCTAGGTGGCTGGCTAATTCTTCATCTCTCTGTCAGCAACACGGTCTGCCTAGCTCCCACCAAAGGCGTGTGGATTAAAATGTTAAATCAAACTCAGAAGAGAAATTTGGAAATCAATTTCAGATTCCTGCAGAAAAGGCCAGGGAGGATAATGAAGACTGAACTCCTCCTAGCGTCAGCTGTTTCGCTTTCTAATTTGAGAGCAAAATAAAACTCTTGTTTCCCAAAATTTGGCTGGTGCAGAAATGAAATGGCTAAAGGCCACGTGCCCAGGTTTCCCAGTTCAGGGGTGTGCCCTTCTGCGCACCAGCCTATCAATACACCGACACACTGATGACATACTGACTCCAAAGTCTCTCCTATTTCTTTTTCTTGTGCCTTTCTCCCCTCACCCCTAGCAATAGAAAGCCAATACAAATATAAATAGATGGGCAGTCAGTGTCTAAGTTTGCAGTAAATAACTCAAAAGAGCTATATATTATGGTGTTGTGGTGTCCAGGAGCTAATGTCTTCTAAAGCGGAACCCACTGCAGCAGAACCAAACTCCTGCTTTGACAGTTTCCTTCACTGTACATGTACATTTTTATTAGACGGCCCTTGACCCATGCTCTAATTTGCCTGTTGTGACTTGCAAAGACCTGGCAATGTGGACAGGCTGTTTCATTTCCCAGCTAGACCGTGGAGATACAAATGAACAGCCTGGTGAGTGATCTCACTATAGTCAACACCGTTGGCCACCTTACTTCCCATGCAAAAAGCCTGCAAGCAGTTCACTTTTTTAGCTACTTAGAAGTGAGAGAGAGAATTCCTCCTACCCTAAAGGAAGCCTTTGTGGATAATCCAGAGCCCCCAGCAGGGATGGTCACATGACTTATACCTCCCCCTGTGAGATCCAAACTTGCACATACCGCAGAAAAAGAAAACCCGACAGTCATTTGTGTTCTTCTTCCCAAATGCCTATGATTTCCATCGATTGGGAAGCCTGGACTGCATGTTTCCGCACAGATTTATCAGCAGTAGTTTTTCATCCTGCTCCTGCTAGGAAAATAGGCTCAACATTGCCAGGGTGAGCTTAAAATGTGATCACATATCATTTGCCTGTTGTTCCCATAGCTAATCACCCCGGGCTCAGGATATTAGGACTAACTCACCAGTGCCTTCATGTACTGAACCCTGCAAAAGAGGCAAAAGAAATTCCTTCCCACCTCTGTCCTGCAAGGTGACATCTCCTTAGGAAGAAGAGCTGGATCCCCAGATCGCCCCAGAGATGAAAAAGCTCTTCCCTGACCACCCAATTGCCAGAAAACTAAAGATGCCTTCAACTGAGCTGAATAGTGAACTTTCTATATTTGCTCTCTTTAGGGATGAGAAGTACACCCTCCCCCAGCCCCCGCCATACACACACAAACACACACTGAGCATATGCAACTATATTAATGCTTAGAGATCACAAGTCTGCACAAAGAAGAAGAGCCTATAGTAGCATTTTGTGTGTGTGTGTGTGTGAGAGAGAGACCTCACTTCTTCCAGGAGAGATGTTATTCAAGGGTTCCTGCTGTGGTGGAGTGGTTAAGCCAAATCCCTGGTTGATGCTATTAAAGACAGTACCTGTGGGAGGTGAGTAGGTTATGAAGACAAAGCTCTCATAGAGGGAATTCCTTTCCCAAGCTCCTGCTATGGTGGAAGGGGGGTGGGGCTTGTTTGTCTCTTCTGCTGTATGAGGACACAGAAAAAAAGACCTTTCCCAGAAGGCAATCAAGCTGGTACCTGGATCTTGGGCTTCCTAAACTAAGAACTGGGAGGAAGGGACCAGTGTTTGTTCTTTGTAAGCCACCCAGTTTATGCTATGTATCTATTTCACATTATAACACCAACTTTAATGGACAATTATCCCCTTTAAGCAAGTCCCGGAAGTGACGAGGTGGAGCTCAGCCAGAAGACACAAAGTAGGTGCTGCCTGAAGGGGTGCTCATCATCTGCCAGGAGAGGGACCTGACTTCCTTGATAAATCACACTGATTGAAACACAACACGATCAGGAGCAGACCGTACATCACTCATTCTCCCTGGACGATCAGCTGCTCCGGTATTAAATGCCCACACGTGTGGGGAAATGGTGAGTGATTCAGTGCTGTCACCATCCGTCTAGTAGCCCCAGCACCACTCTGTTCAGTGCTTGCACTGGGTGTGGAGGAGTCCAAGGGGAGTAAGTGCTAACAGGCCCACCCTCTAGGAGCTGGACTGATGGAAAAGGGCAGCGGGTACATCTGACATAGAAAGTGTGACTTCAGACTGCACTACAAGGTAGGTTGTATACTCAATGGTCTGGTCTCAAGAACTAAGCGACAATCCATTCCTATTGTACCAGGACACTTAGGTCTTGGTTTTGTTTTGCTTGTTTGTTTTTCTTATGACAGTATTTAGCAGACTCATACAGACCTTAGACCAGAGAATACAGTCTGCTTTCCAGCTGGTAAAGCCACAATTCTGCTTCCCTTCAGCTGTACGTTAGGCCCACCACTGTTCAACATTCCCCCCTTACCAACATCATGTCTTCCTTCCTTCCTTCCTTCCTTTGTTATTTTTATTTTGTGTGTTTGGATGTTTCACCTCTGTCAATCTCTGTGCACTACATGCACCATGTCCAAGCTAGCCAATGGGAAGAAGATCCTTGGTCAATACCAATTTTACCTCTCCATATCAAGTAACCAGTATATGCCACAGTGGAATACTATTCAGACATGAAAAAAGGTGTCCAAGCCAAAGAGTCTTCCCCTGCTAGTACCTGATATTCCACAAAGAAAGCCTATTTTGGGGTTTGCTCGCAATGAATGATGTCTCTTGATTTTTTGTTTCATTTTCCATTTTTATCTTTTTGCCACGTTTATAAGAAATATCCAAAGAAAAACAAATCATAACCCTTTGGGGGAAGCAATTGATAGTGACTTCAAGGCATATTTATTCTCAATCTTCTTCCAGTAAACTTTTTTTTTAAACATCAGAGAGCATGACTTATATTTGATTCTGTACCTGGATCTGTATTTTATATTATAAAAACATTTTCTTATCTTATTTAAGACTTCCTTCTAGCATTACTGCGATGGATATATAATATCACATTTGATGAATATGACAGCTGTATATAACCTGTATCCAAATGGATGAAATGTAGGTTGTTTCCAACTTTATACAGCCACACATAACACTGAGATATTTTTAAACTATCTGACAAATGGGTGATGGATTCCTAAAACTGGATATGCTGGGCACGAACAACATTTATGTTGTGTTTTTGTTAAGACATAGCCTCCCATTCTCACCTTCCCAGCAGATGCACTGTCAGCCACACCACCATTCCAAGACAGATAACTCAGGACACTAGCAAGGGCAAACCTTCCCAGTTCTGACAAAGCCAGCAGCCACAGCTGGGAGGACCCGGAGTAAATGACTTTAGAGCCAAGAAAGGATCAGCCATTGAGTCACTCTGAGGAGTCACTGACCAAGTACCCTCTGCAGTGACTGCAGTTTCCATCTCCTATGACACTCTGGGGTCACACCCTGCTCAGTATGTCTAAAAGTCATTTCCTTGGTTATGGCCCCAGCTCTGTCCTGAAGACTCTCAGTAGGGAAATCAGGGTTCATGCTTGCTACCAAGATGCTCTTGGCTCCTGCTGGTAAACACACAGCAGCAAACACATGGGAAAGCAGCTTTTCTTTGCTTCTCCATTTCCAAGGATGGGACGGGGAGGCGGGGAGGCAGGGGTTCCCTTTGGGGTTTTCAGTTAGCACCAGGCATAATGATGGGAGTAGATTGGAATGTGTGTCTCCAAGAAGCACGGCTGCTAACCTGGGCTGACAGTCGGTAATGGTGGGTGACTACGGATGGCCCTAAGCAGAATTTACAAGGAGATGGCAGACTAGGAGGTGTCATTTAAATCACAGTCATCACTTCAGAAAAGGAGGAGCGAGGGAGCAGGAAGTGAAGGGAAGGGTAAAGCCAAGTATGTTTGAAGGTCTCTTATACACCAATCAATGTGTACACCACGTTCAGCACGCCTCATCACACTTCTCCCTGGTGATAATGTGGGCAACTAGCTATTATCATTAACTTTAGGGAAAAACCTGGCACACTGGGAGGCTCTGTGACTCACCTAAGGCTTTACAGCCAGTGGTTCTGATCCCCACACATAGGTTCCTTCTGGGTTCCAGTCTCCAAAGAAGTCCTTCTTTTCATACCCTCATAGTCTACGTAGTGCGTCCCTCTTGGCTAATTTCACATGGGTAAGCCTAGTGTCTGTGAGAAAAGTCATGGGCATTGGGAAAATGGGTATGACAGCCCAGCAAGAAAGAAATGCAGGCTGCTGTAGCTTGGTTCCTCCCTTCCCTATGCCAGCAGCAGGGAGCTTCTGGTCTTCAGGAGGGTTCCTTTAATTCAGGAAGGTTGTGGACTCTGGTCCCATATAAACTATATAGCAGATATGTGCAGGGCTGCTTCCTTTTCTCTGGCAGGGTGAGATGGCTTTGCAGCTTACTCAGCATCTACTATATGCTATCCGGTATGTATGCGGTAATCTGAAAATCTCTGTCTCTGTCTCTCTATCTCTGTCTCTCTCTTACACACACACACACACACACACACACACACACACACACACACACAGAGCTACCTTGTATTTGTACTTTGCTAAGAGTTACAAATGAGTAGGGTAGATAATAGCCTGTAAATGAGTTTAGTTGTCAAGTGAAGCCTTGGCAGAGTGTCCTGGGCTGTTTGGAAGGACACAGTGAGACACCAGCAGAGAGAAGCCCAGGGTGACAGGCAGAAGGAGATGGTATTTTGGATAAAACTTTTCCCTTTCTAACGAGGCTTGGATATTCATGTCATCGCTTCGATACTTGTGGGTGTCTCTCCCAGAAGCCTTTGGTGTATGGTGTTGGTCTGGGTGACTACTTCCTGCCACTTAAAAGATCTCCGAGACACTGGACATGCCTCATGACTAGCTCTTCATCTCAGACTTTTCGTTTGGTGATTAAAGTGAATAAGAAACAGTAAAGTCACAGTGTACTCTTGGCAAAGAAATGACTCAGGCAAAGGACATTTAAAACAGTATAAAAGGCAAATAAAAAATACAAAATCAAAACAAGTGAGAGTAAAAAAAAAAAAAAAAGCTCAAAATAAACATTGAACACAGTGGGAGACGTGGACAAAGTACAAGCCAGGCATAACGGTTGGTCCAAGTGAGACAAAGGAGGCTTGGAAAGCCATCAGTCAGCAGAGCACAATTAAAATGCAGGAAACAAAGGAACAGAATAGCTGTTAGAGGAATATAATCTACAAGCTATAGAGCTAACAGAACCAGGCAATGAAACAAACCAGAAATAAGGTAGAGCTCATATGGCCACGAGGCTAAGTGCCTAAGGCTAAGTTCCAGGGGCACACTGAATGGCCTTGCAGGCAAGTCAGTCATTGCTGGTGCACAGCCACCCCATCCCCAATCAGTCTTCCCAAGGCAGGAGATCCCAAGAAATGTCTTCTGGGTAGCGATCCTCAAGGGTCAAAAAGCAGGGCATTTATCCTTTGCCTTTGGACTCTCTCCTTTAACGGCTGCCTCTCCCCATCCTAGCTCCTTTAGGATAAAAAATACGGCTCACATTTCAGGTGGAAACGGAGCCAGACCATCTGGTCTCTTTTAGCTCCTTAGCTACACGTCGTGAGCAATAAGCAGCAGTGCCGGGGCATGTGCCTATAGTCTGTGCGAGTCCAAGAATTGAGATTCAAAGCTGTCATCGTGGATGAGGAGGCAAGAGGAAAAGCTGAGGAGCCTGTCTGTCTGTGGGTCTGCAATGTACATGGAGGCTCTGAAGTTGGCCCGCATGGCTGCAGAAACTGTCCGGGGCAGGAGAGGCATCTGTCTTCCTTGTTTCCACCCTTACCACGGTGGCAAAAAAAGCCTGGTGATTAGCAGTAAGCAGGCAACAAGAAGATGCGTATTCATGCAGGGAACTCCCCACGTGCTCAGAAAGAACAGATACCCACCCATGGATAACTGCTCATTTCTCGTGTTCAAGAGAACAGAAATATTTAGGCCTGCTCCTTCTCACATCAATTCTGATAGACGTAACTTTTGAGAAATTTCTCGCATCGCTTGCCTTCAAATTTATTGTCCTAAGTTATTTGCACCACATCTTATTATCAGGTAATACATGGCATCTTTTTTTTTTTTTTTTTTTCAGTTCCTGGCATGCAGAATATAGGGATCAGATTAGGTTTTATTGTCTTCCATCTTTTTTTCTTTTGCTTTTATAAACATATGTTTAACAACAGTAAGCCCAAAGAGTAAAAATTAATGAACTAGCAGAGAAGTATATAATGCAGAGACCCATAAGGGCAGAAAAAAAATTAAAAGCCCGTGCAGGTTAGCTAACAGTGTAAGAGGAAGGCAAGGCCTTGCAGGCCTTGTTAGCAGTGCTGTCTGAGTTTGCTGTGAAGAGCCACTGGCAGCATAGAGAGCCTGGGAAGGGGTGGGAGGGGAAGGCTTGAGCCAAGGTCATGAGACACTTGGCTTTACTGTCTTGGTTTCTCTATCAGATTGAAGGCCAGAGGTCAATGGTAAGAGATGGCTAGGTAATCAAGGACTATGATGTGGAATCTGGGTGAGGGGGCACATTCCAAAGCCAATGGCATTCCTGGTAGCTGGGGGATGCTGTCCTGTAGGCAGAACTTTCTGCTGGGGAGCAGAGGGAGTACAGGTTGGAATAGGAAGAGTCAGAAAGTGCTAGAAGTTAGCTGGATTCAGGGACAAGTAATGCAGTGAAATTAAAGAGAAGGGTCTGAAGCCTCAGCTGACGGAACATGGTCTTCCAGTCTATCAGGAAGGGCTATGGAGAATTCTGGAAAGTATGAGAGGCTCTTTTAGCACTCCTATGTTGGCAGAAGGGCACTGACCTGTGCTGACCTTCCTCCTCCACCCCCCTGTTGGCTGGGAAGATGCGCTCCATTCTGGTCATCCAAGAAACCATTGTACTTTCCTGATTTGTAGCTGTCAGGGTCTCATACAGGATGTGTATGTAGATCTCTGTGATTGTCAGTGACCCTTATATTTAGAGAGTTCTTTCCCTCAAGCACAGCATTCTGGATGGGTAGCCCCACATCTGGAACCAAGGAACAATAGGATTGAAGATTTCTGTTCAGAGTGACATACAGCATGTGTGTGTGTGTGTGTGTGTGAGAGAGAGAGAGAGAGAGAGAGAGAGAGAGAGAGAGAGAGAGAGAGAGAGAGAAATAGAGA
>OU015755.1:24103145-24132775 GCA_907169655.1 Acomys percivali | reverse complement strand
GAGAGAGAGAGAGAGAGAGAGAGAGAGAGAGAGAGAGATGGATGGACGGATGGATGGACAGACAGACAGACAGGCAGGCAGACAGATTCAGAGGGACCCTGATTTGGGAGTGCATGATGCAGAAATCTGATCACTTTTTGTTTGAAAATGATAAACTCTGGGTGTGTTTCTGCCTCTGAGAGATGTAGGGGGAAGAGGTTATCTTTTCTTAATGTCTGAGCACAGCTTATCCCAAGAATAAGGAATGGCAGGGCTCAGAGCTCCAGTGTGGTCATCTCCTCCATTATCCATGTTGGGATGCCACTGTGACCAGGTTGGCAAAGTACACTCTGCTCTTCACAGTGGGCGTTATGTAAACTCACTGTTCTTTTAATCACTGTATCCATTTGGGAAAAGCTGAGTTAAAGTCAGGTTTCTTAATGGCAAGCCTTTAATATGCTAGATGGTATTGCAAATTTTCAAGAATGCAAATTTTCATGCATTCTGGGAGCAACCTTCCTAGAGCGTCATTGTGAGGCAGAAGGTGGCCAAATGACCATCTCCTCTATACACCGAGGGAAAGCTTGAGTTCTGAGGGTCACATGAAACTCAGTTCCCCATTTCCCTCTACATCAGAGCATCACTGTACAGGGGAATGGTAATATGTCACCATTAGGAGATATTAAAGCCCCTGAAGGCACGAAGGCAGTAAAACATGCAGGTAAAAGTCTCCAATCTTTTCCATATAGTTCTTCATTCTTTTCGTTCACACATTTGTCCTTATAAATTTTTAAGAAGCACAAATAATTTGCACTAAGACGTTATAGCTGTAGAATGTCCACTGAGCTAACTATGTTCACAGGCATCTCTGTGGGTGCAGGAAAGCAATGGGTTATTGCTTTCAAATACACGCAGTACTGATTGGCAGGCACAAGAGATGGAGGCAAAAGTCACAAACCAAGCCTGTCTGTGAGGGAGAGACGCATCATGAAGCTCCTCTCTTGGCTGTTCTAGCATGAAAACAAGTGTACCAAGCACTTGCACTTTGTCCACTTGGGGGTGGACAAAGGAAAAGGCAGGGATCTATGAAAGATGACATCTCAATGGGAAAGTAGGCGAAGTGCTGCAGACAAACACAGCCCAGAACTAAGTCCCGGAAACAAGACAGCATGCTCTGCTAGAGTGAGCTTCGAGGCTGGCAAGGTAAAAAGCACAGGACGGCTTTGGAGCTAAGAGGAGCAGGGCGGAAAGGGCAGGTAGCTGGGTGAGGAGCATGGATCCCCTCCTGGAGGCTGGAGGAGCTTGGCAGCGGAGGACAAACACAAGAACACACGTGCGGACAAGCAGGCAGAGCACTAGTTAGCTAGGACTCTGCTGTGCCCTTCAGCTCTGGGACTGGGCAAGGATGGGGTGAGCCTCCTCCATCTCCATCCCATCTATGAGAGTGGTCCTGCTTTCCCACGTCACCCACTTAGAAGCTCCATTGTTGCACAGGAGTTAGCTGCTTGGTTTCTCTGGCACCCTGGGTTTACCAAAAAACTTAGTAAGATGACAAAAGCTCTGTCCAGGGAGAGATGGCTCTGATCAAATAGTTTCTGAGCATTGTTGAACTCTAACTGGTTTGTTAGAGATAGTCTGGAATTAATGACTATGTAGCCCTAGGCTAGTTCTATAATCTCCCCGAGTTGCGACTGTACAAGTGACATTAAGGATTAAATTTAATTCCTCTCTCAGACTGTCTTCAGAAAGATCGCATGGGGTGATGGGTATTTGATCCTAAACTGAGACATAGATGCCCGACTCAGGTGGCCACCCAGGAAACTGCGAATTCACTTGCAGAGGGTTCCAAAGGCAGTAATTTACATTCCTAAAGGAAGCCATTGTAGGGGTGGGCTTTTGTTTGTTTGCTTGCTTGTTTGTGTGTTTGGTTGATTTCCTAGTGCTGCTATAACAAACTACCACAAAGTGGTTTAAACAATAGAAAGGTGTTGTCTCATGTTTCTGGAGGTTTAAAGAAAGAAGTACAGGGGCTGGAGAGATGGCTCAGCCGTTATAAGCTAGGCTCACAACCAAAACTATAAGAAAGAGATAAAGATATTGGCAAGATTGACTCCTCCTCGGAGCGATATAAAGAAGCTTCTTGTGGTTTCCCACAATATCTGTGTTGTCATCTTCCCGTGATGCCTTTGCTGTGTGCAACAGTGTCCATGTTTCCCTATTTTATAAGGATTATAACCTTGGATTAGAAGCATAGCAAAAGATAGCATGATTTCATCGAGGAAAATTACATTAAAACAAGACTGTTATTCCAACCAAAGGCCATTTGCTAAAATACTTAAAGGTAGGGCCTCAGTGTGTGGACATCGGGAGTTATGGGGGGAGATGGCACAGCTCCCAGGAGAACATGAGACACTCTGGGAACTAAGAGCCATTGGTGGTTGTAGCCTGCATCATGCCAGCAACAAGGACAGCCTGAGGGGGGACAACATGGGGCATGTTCCTAGTTTCTAGTATAGGGGTCCTATTGATATTAAAGGTTGATGAGCTCTGGGGAAACTGGTCGGTGTATAAAAATGTCTGATGGATGAATGGCTAGCTCTTAGCACAGGACTGATGACCCCCAGCTGTAGCCAACCACTGGCTCTCCCCAGTCTTCTTGTGTTCCCACCGAGTAAGTACTCCCCCTGGCCCTTGGCAGATTTGTTGTCACAGCCTTAAAGACCATGTCTTTCTGGCTTAAGCATCACTCTTAGAGTTGGATTAGTCTACTTGCATTCCCAAGCCCTTTGTTTCAGAAGCCTCTCAGACCCCTGCCTCTGGCGACGCCTGGAGGGCACCCCTCACCTGGCTCTCTTTATGCTTTGGCAGTGTCTGTGCCAGGGGAATCGCCTGTGAAGTATGTCGCCTCCGAGAAGCGAGAAAATTCCTGCAGAAGATGTTTGCCACAGAGACAGCAGAAAGGTGTTGTTTTCACTTAGCAGGTGTTTAAATTTTTATGAGACGGAAACTTCATGGAAATCACAGGCTTTCAGATGAGGATCTGATAAATAGAATCACCACACTCTCCCACAGCATCACCGGAGGTGCGTGTTTTTTTTTGTTTGGCTGGGTCAGAGCATGTTCTGGGATTCTGATAGAAGTGTGCTTCTGGGCCTACAATGGCCCCTGCTAGGAGATGGGCTACAGGAATAGCTGTTTAGTACCCAGAAGACAGTTCAACCTTGAAATGTGTATTTGTTCTTAGAGGCTTGGGTGGCTGTCTTGCAGCTGTGTGTATTTCTCACTTAAGATAAAAATCTATACTGCCTGTGTGAGGGCATGCTGGGTAAGTAAAGTTCTCTCTGGCCAGTGGAATTACACTAAGGTTTCTTTCCCCCTCCCCAACCCCCCACCTCAAACATGACACCATAACCATATCCTAAAACTACCAAAGCAGTGCCAATCAGGCCATAAGATTTCCACAGAACTTATCTCCCGTTTTCATAGATATTCATGAGTTTTAGCCAGACAGGCACAACGCAGGGTTTGGTGAAGGGTGCAGACTAAACATAAAGCCATCATGGGCCTTTGCCCTGGTGGCACAGGCAGAGCACAAGCTTTTGATCTTGGACTATGCTTCAAATCCAGGATTACTGGCCTCCAGAAGACTAGCCTCCTCAGGGATCCTCCCCATTGGCTGCACATAAGAATCACCGTGATGATGTGCTCTCCCCACTCCATGGAAGCAATCTTTATTGACTCTCAGAACAAATATGTGATCTTTCACATTTTGTTACCCAGGAAGCATACTTATATAACATAACGTGAGCCTCAGACATAACTGGCAGAGGACTTACTGTCTGCCCTGCATGAGGCTCCATAGGGCTATGTGTATACCTTTGCAAACACAATGCTCTTCTATCAGTCATTAGTTCCTGCTGGGTTAATCCAGGACCAGGCAGCATAAGTGAAGTGGTTGAATGAGAGCTACAAGTTGAGGGAGAAGGTTATGATCACAGCAACACCAACGCTGGCTCCAAACCACACAGGACACGATATAACTTCCAGAGATGTAGCCAAACAGGAAACGGGGGGCACACGCTGGCAAATCTTCAGAGGTGTTTACCCTTCTAAAATAGGAAGTCTCCCCATTCTAAATGTTGAGGACAAAGAAGTACTTAAGATACTGAAACAAAGTGAAAACACTGCAAGTTGGGCATGTCAAGTGTTCATGTTCCACTTGAGAGCTCAGAGAAGAGCAAGCACATGGCGCAGGCAGGGCTCAGTCACACACCCTGTGATGAGTCACATAATCAGCTGGTGCCACTCCTCCATTCACAGTGAGGTCAGAGAGCTGGTGTCCTCCCGCTGTGTGCTACGCAATGTAAGGAGCCAAGTTCATCCTGACCTGTGAGGTGGAATTCTCTCAGTTTTCTTGAGCCGTGATTTAAAGTGGCTGCCAATGAGTAGTACCCAAGACAATTAGACAGTAAGCTGTAATAACTGAGGTGCCCAAGATCTAGTTCACAAAGTGACATGCTGTTCCTCACTGGAACTAAAGGGCCGAGGTGCAGCTGGGTGACGAAGTATCCACTCCATAGCCAGAAGTTTATTTATTTAAAAACAACTTCTGAGCCTCTGCTTGACGTGCGCACAGTGACACAGAAGAAATAGCATGCCCTACCCTGAGAGTCTGCTACCCTGGAGAAGAGTAAATAGTAAGTTAAAATGCCTCAATTATACACAGCGAGGGAGACCAGACAGCCAAGACACTGCAGGGAGCTTCCTTGCCTTTTTTTTTTTTTCCAGCTGCTTTCATTTTAGAGCTGACCCTGAACACTGCAAGACAATCCACAATTGATGATATTGTATGTAAAACAAAATCTGAAATTTCCGCACCAAATAAGCTAGCAGACTGTGGATGCTCTGCAAGGAAAGGGGCTAGCACAAAGGTCTTTCCTTTAGGGTGCCTGCCTACTTGCCCAGCCTAGATACCCAGAGTCTCCCATGCCAACGTCTTGCAGGCCTAAGTTCCAACTGGCTCTTTCGCTTCATAGTTCCTCTTAACCTTTGTCTGGGTGCAAGATGGAGACCCAGAACATAGGGCAGGTGAAAGAGAGACTTGAGTGGAGATAAACAGCAGGGTGTGGGAAGAGTCAGGGGTGTAGGCATTACTGTAGGCCCTGGGTGGGGCTGAGGAGGTGGTTTCCAAACCCTGAATGGGCATCCCCATTCTTGGCTCTAGTGAGCTGTAGCAACTGGAATCTGCTGGCAGGGAAACTGCAAAAGGTGCTCACTGCTGAGGAGGGGAGCTCCTGCCTAGGAAAGGCAAGGAGGGCTCTGAGAGGCAAATGGAGTCCAGGGCACAGCTACTAGTCCTTTAGCACCTAGTCATGCCCTTTCATGAGAGGGGAGCCCTTTGGGTTACCACTTTCACCACCTAGGCCAATATAGTTGCCCCTCCTCTGTGTTCCCAGAGTCTGGGGACTGGTTCATTTCATGTGCTCACTGGAAGTGTGTTGAGTACATATGTGGATATATGGTTGGATCCGGTTAGTTCCAGGGCTCCCAGAAGCTAACGAAGCCTACAGGTTCCTATATTCTTTATTATATAGAGGGATAGTTTGTTGGTTATACTTTTTGGTGAATGTGATACAAGCTAAAGTCATCTGAGAAGAGGGAACTTCAACTGAAAAATGCCTCCATGAAATCAGCCTATGGGTTTGTCTATGGAGGCACTTGCCTCATTAATGACTGATGTTGGAGAGCCCAGCCCAGTAGGGATTGTACTACCCAGGGCAGGTGATCCTAGATTGTATAAAAAGCCAGGATGAGCAAACCATGGAGAGCAATCCAGCAGGCAGCACTCCTCCGTGGCCTCCGCTTCAGTCCCTGCCTCCAGCTTCCTGCCTTGCATTCTTGCCCCAACTTCCCTCAGTGGTGATCTGTGACTGGGACCTAAAAGCAAAATAACCCTTTCCTCCTCAAGTTGCTTTTGGTCATGTTGTTTATCATGGCAGCAGAAAGCAAACTAGGATGGACAATATTTGCATACAATCTGCATACTTCCATACTTTAAATCATTTCCTGACTACGTATCCTTCCTAATACAATGTAAAAAAAATGTAAATACCCATGTCACATTATTTAATGGATAATAAAAAGAGTAAAAAAAGTCTGTACACATTTAGTCCAGATGCATTGCTCTCTAATATTTTCTATGAGCTGTTGTTTGATCCATATGTACAGAACCCATAGAAACAGAGGACATACTTTGTCTTCTTACTTGCTACCAGTGATTCCTCATATTAAAGTAATGAGCTTCATATTTTAATTGTATTCTAGGATTCTGCTTTACCTTTTGTCATCAGAAGGGCAGATTTATTTCCTTTTTCCTTCCCGGTGATATGCCATAGGCCATGCTTGCCTCCTCCTGAGCAAAGATGTTCTTTTAGAGTCATGTTTGCTGGGCTTCCCTCTGCTCCAGCCCGGGGGAATAACTGACAAAGTACAGTGAGGGAGCTACTACCATCTGACGCTGCACAAGCAGCAGCTGAGGCTTAGAGAGTGCCTAACCCTACAGATCTAGGAAGAGAAAGAATCAGACGTGGAGTCAGAACTTTAGGTACAATGGTGGATCTAACAAGAAGACCAACATAGCCAACTAACCAAGGCCAGGAGGGGCTTGTGGAGACTGAAGCACCAACCAAGGACCATACATGGACTAGAGGGGGATGAAGGAGAAGGGGTCGGCATGGGTGAGAGGTGAAACAGGGCTCTTCTGCCTAACACCAGCTCTTGGAGATATAGAATCAGAATTTGAAAAAAGTATAGGCAAGTAGGCTACAGAGACACTTGCCAGCCAATGACACACAGACAAAGAGCTGGGCCCAGGGATGGTGCTGGGGACTAACTGTAATATGCCTCCCTTGGAAAACAAATCTTAGGACCAACTGAGTTTATTTCCAATCAGCCAACTGTCAGAGACAGATTGAGGTCCAGTTAGGGTTTGTGTTGCCTACCTCTCCTCAGTTTTTTCTAGATTAGCCCTCAGAGAAACATGCTTGATCATCTGCTCTCCAGTGCTCCTGCCCTCAGTTTCCCCCTTACCAGAGTACCTCTACAACACCCAGCTTGGGTTGTTTTACAGATGCTTGGATGACTTCCCATCATCCTTAGCATAAAGTCTCAAACCACTTTGCCTTTCACTTTTTTTGCTCAACATCTCACCTCTCTCCTGCCTGGAGAAATAGTGAGGCTTGGTGATAATACAAATGAAATATAGTAAGTGGCTCTCAGGTCCCTCAGACTGCCAGGCATTTCCACTATCAGGGGCCCCAGAACCCAGGCCCCTGCTACTCCATCGGTGTGGGCTTAATAACCAGACATTGTGGTGGATGTAAGCATGTTTTTGTGGGATGTGAAGCTGACTTGTGTGAGGGTGTGTGGTGTTTTTCCACTAGAAAGAGACTTGTGAAAGAACAGGTGATGTTTGTCCACTAGAAGAGGAGCCACCTCTTGTGGGGGCAGGGCTTTTTGGTTTTGGCTGTTCATCACTCCACTTCAAGAAGCTCCTAGAGAGAACTGCTCCAGCGAATGCTTTGAGGTTCCTGGGTTCCGGCTGCTGTTCCAGGTGTCAGTGGCTGTGGTTGCAGTCACTTTGTTGAATTGCTTGGTTTGTTGTTTAACTGGTCTGTAGGAATCCTGCTAACTATGCCAGTGGAATCAGTTCCAAGGAACTGAGTCTAAAAAGTTCTACTTCTGTTTCCATTAACCCTTTTTCTCTCCTATCTAGGGTAGGTAAGTTGGAAGGAAGGTATAAACATTAAAGAACCCCAAATAAAGTAGGTTTACAAAAGTTCAAAGCCTACAAAACATTTTGGTGTATATATATATATATATATATATATATATATATATATATATTTTTTTTTTTTTTTTTTAACAAATTCACTGGAGAATCATTTACACATATTTATACACTCCAGAATTCATCCATTGCTAAGTATACATACCAATTATTTTCAGTAAGTTTATAGAATTGTACAGTTATCATAACCCAGTATTAGAACAATGCCTTCATGCCAAAAAAAAGTCCCTGTGCACATTTATAGTCACACCCTATGCCCAGGCAACCACAGGAGACAGATAGGCTTTCTGATTCTGTAGGTGTCTTATTTCTAGATATTTCAAATAGATATTTATTCAATATCTACTCTCTTTTGATAAACTCATTTTAAATAGCTTAGTGTTTTCTGATTCTTTCATCTTGTACTATGCATGAGTAATTCATCCCTTTTTAAGTGTTAAATAATAGTCCACAGCATAGTCACTATACTTTATTTATCCTCTCACCAGTTGAGTTATTCCCACTTTTAGACTATAATATCATCAAAATTACCATTATAATATTCATGTGTAAGTTGGTACAAAGGCATTTGATTTTTCAGATCTCATAATTATCCAGATATGCTATTGTAGGCAACCTCTTACCACTTAAGACTAAGTAAAGTGGCTCTCAGATTTTGTTTCCCTGAGTCTCTAAACTATGGGATGCAGAAAGGCTATGGCTTCTTCACATCCTTGCTTACACTCCTTCCTACCAGCTATCTTCCACTATTATATCCATTTTGGGATCCCGAAGTGGTTGGTAGCTGACTCTTGCTCAAATTTGCATTTTCTAATGATTGATGATGTTGAGTTTAGCATGGCAAATTCTCACTGAACATCTGGGAACCTTAACTCTGAAAAATGTCTATTCAAATATTTGGCCTGTCTTCAATTTGGGTTGCTTATCCCTTTGCTATTGAATTATAAGGACTCTTTATGTAATTTGCATTCAAATTCCTCATCTTGTGTGTGAAAGAAAAGTATGTGGCTTTTTTTTTTCATATTCTTCATTATCCTCACACGGTTGGAAACAAGCACTGCATTTACTTGGCATGTATAGTAAAAAAGGATCACAGCATGGTGGCTATTTGAAGACTCTTAACTGTCCTATTATTTGTATTCTTACCTTTGCACTAGAGTACCACTGTTCCCCACACTGGAGATTGATGGCGAGTTTTGCAATCATGAAATCTGTCTTCTCACTTTGTCCTCCCATTTCAAAAATGATTTTGGCCTGTTCTGGATCCCCATCATGTTCAAAATCTTCTTGTCAATTTCTGCAAAAACACCTGCTGGGATTTTTGCTAGGGATTGCATTGAATCTGGAGATGGATTTGCAAGGAGCCATGCTTATAATATTGAGTCTTCTAATATATAAGCCATGACTGTTCCTCTATTGACTTAGATACTCCTAATCTTTTCTAAGTCGTGTTTTTATCGTTTCCAACATATGAGTCTTGTACTTCTTTTGCTAAATTTGTCCTAGAGAGTTAAGTATTTTATGTCATTTGAATGCAATTGTTTTCTTAACTTCTCTCTCAGATTGTTCATTGCTAATAAAAAAAAAAAAAACACAAAATTTACTTTTAAATATTACCTTGATTCTGCAACTTTGCTCAGTTTGCAGATTAGTTTTAGAAGAGGTGTGTTAATTCTGTGGATTTGTCTACATTTGTCATTTTTAGCTTCTGCTGTCAACTTCACCAAACCTACAGTCACTTGGAAAGGGAGCTTTAGTTGAGGCTCCATTGCCTCTATTAGATTGGCCTGTGGTATATCTGTCAGGCATTTTCTTAGTTGTTAATTGGTATAGAAAGGGCCAGCCCACAGTGGGCGGTACCATCCCTAGATAGGCAGGCCTGGGATGCAGAAGGAACCTGGGAGCAAGCCAGAAAGCCCAGCTCCTCTATGCTCTCTGTTCCAGGTTTTTACCTTGAATTCCTGCCTTTGCCGTCTTTGATGCCAGGCTGATAGACTGTCACCTGCATGACAAAATAAATCCTTCCATCTCCAGGTTGCTCTCGGTCAGCACTTACCAAAGCAAGAAACCAAACAAGAACACTTTGTTTCATGTTACTGTAAATAAGTGCAGTTCTTTTTCACTTTCCTTTCCTATTTTAGTGGTTTATTATCTTTTTTAAAATGTTGGTTAGAAACAGCAGATATGTCAGAATGGAAGACCATAAGGCTCTTTCACTGTGCGAGATGGTGGGTGACTACAAGCATACAGTATTTTCTGGACACAACAGGGCAGTTTCACATATGAACTCAGGGCATTTGTGCAGTGCACACAAGCTTGCACAAGCTCAAGCCAGAAGACAATCCGAGCGAGGAGGCAGAAAGGTGGGCACAATGTCCTCCCATTAGCTGAGGTGCTGTTGATAACTTGATAACTGCCAGAGGAGGGAAAGTTAGCTTTCTTTTCTTTACAGGTGAGTCCCCTAATAGGGCAACTCCTCTCCAGTGGATGGCCACACACCCAAGGCTACACACAAAGTCAGCACTTACTGGGCTGGATAGGGTTTTGCAAAGTGAAGACACTAAGTTGAGTGGGTATAGGTGGGTAGATCTGGGAGACGCTAGAGGAAGTGGTAAAGATGTTCAAAGCATAGTGTGTGAGGTTCTCAGAGAATTAATAAAAATTAGATTAAAAAGCAAATGACAAATTTAGAGGACCATGAGAGTGAATTTCTCACCCTACTCCATCTTCTGAAGAAAAATTTCTTCATTTTTGATTATTGATTAGGACATTAGCTATAGAGTTTCTGTCCTTTCTAATCTTG
Organism: Acomys percivali; assembly: GCA_907169655.1. NCBI lineage: Eukaryota > Metazoa > Chordata > Mammalia > Rodentia > Muridae > Acomys > Acomys percivali. The sequence continues at coordinate 24,122,144 of OU015755.1, read as the reverse complement.
TTCATTATTATAAGATAGCATATTATTCTGGTAATTCCATGTGAACCCAAATTTTGGATCCTGGGACAAAAGCTTGGGCATTGTACATAATCTTTTAAGACGTGTTATAAGCCCAGTGGTGGTGGTGGCACACATCTTTAATTTCATCACTTGGGAGGTAGAGGCAGGTGGACTTTTGAGGTCAAGGCTGGCTTAGTCTATAGGACAAGTTCCAGGACAGCCAGGGCTACACAGAGAAATCCTGTCTCGAAAAACAAAAACAAAACAAAACAACAGCAAAAGACTTGTTGAGAAACTTTTAACATATTTATTTTATTATTTACTTATGCATATGTGTGATCGTGTGGTGTATGTGTGTGTGTGTGTGTGTGTGTGTGTGTGTGTGTGTGTGTGTGTGAACATGTGTGTGTATTCTTAAAGGGCAGAAGAGGGTGTTAGATCCCACAGAGCTGGATTTACAGAAGGTTGTGAATCACCTGGCCTGGGTGCTGGGAATGAAATCCTAGTCTTGTGCAAGGGCAGTGGTGTCTCTGCGCCACTGGGCCAGCTCCTCAGTTGCAGGACTTGTTAGTGTTTTGTGTATAACCTCTGTCTTCATGTTCATAACAGGTACTGGCCCGTGGCTTTACTGTGACTCTGGAATCTGGACAATGCTCATCCCACAGAAGGGTTCATTTTCCTCTGCATATCCCAAGAGAGCTGTGAAAGAGTGATATGTCTTTTTTTCTTTAACTAATTGATCAGATTCACAAATCAAATCTTACGAGTCGCAGATTTTCTGAAGGGATATTTCTAAAATTACTAATTTTTTTTTACTAGAAGTTCTATATCATTGACACTGTGTAATTTGTTGACATAGAATCATTCATCACAATACTTGCTCATTATGCTATTTGCTGTCAGTTTCCAGAGCTCCGAAGTGGTTAATTCTGATGAGCTCTCTTGGCCTTATTGTCCTTTTCCAGGGGGAAGAGTTGTTGATCTCTTTGTGCCACTACTACAGATGAGATGCCATTTTCTCTAGCTTTGATAGCACATCCTCTCTTCTCACTGTGGAAGACTGTGTGAAGGACTCTTCCAGCCATCCTCAGCCCCTTTGAGAGCTGTTCTTGGCCTGCCTCCCTCTCAAATTCCTTAGGTACGGTGATCAACTCAGCCAGTTTTACTTTGTACAGTGCTCACCGCCAAGTAGAATGTTCTGTTTATCTAGTAACTTCCTCCTCTGGGCTCTCTCTGCTTGCCTCCCATTCTTACCTTGACATTCCTGCCATGATGCCAAGGCCAGGAAGGCAGGCAACCCTCAGGCTAGGGCAGAGAGAAGAACCCGGCCTTTATCTACTGGTAAATGAGTAAGTAAAAGAAGAAAAAAATGAAGTGTTGTGAAAGGAGATAAATCCCCATAAGCTACTTTCCAACACACACTTGTAAATTCCAGGATGTATTTCCAGGGTGGGCTGATGGGATGGCATCAGAACAGCCTCAGTGTCTACAGGAGCTGAGGGCAGTGAGCATAGATTGCTCTGCCCCCCTTAGAGATAGGTTGAGGTCAAATGACTACTTCTGGCCAAGAAGATATCATTAGAGATCAAATATTGTGCGTCCGCTCTCCTAACTCAGCAAGATAAAGATATTGGACCCCTTCAAAGACAAGACTAGTGTCTGTAGCTAAGCACGGTCCTAAAGCTCTCCCACCTGACCAGAGCTGGAGCCAGACTTCCTTTCAAACAGATCAACAGATTTGAGATTCTTCTCTGGCTTTGCTGTTCAGGGAAGCTTACAGGGGAGTAATTATGCTGTTAGATTATTATAAACAATTAACACCGTAGATGGCTTATTGTGAATTAGGAAGAGAATCAAAAGCCCCATTTCCTCCTCTTTTTCTTTTCTTAATGTGAATACACATAATGTTTAGCATCAGTGAAGTCTTGGCTAACCATCAAAATTATTTTTTTTTTGTGCTGACTCAATTAAAATGTAGGGCAGATGAGCTAGTTAGGCATAGAAATGATCTCATTATATGACATACGTGGCTTAAGCTTAAGCCTGTGCATAAGCTCTTCAAGTGTTTTTCTTCACTCACTCACCCATGTCACATTTTTTTTTTCTGTTTTGAGTTCCTCAATCAAGAGATGCAGCGATAAGGAGGCTTGAGTAGCCCTGCTTTATAAGCTCAGAGGGAGCCAGAGCTGGCTACTTCATGCCATTGCCAACGCCAGCAAATCAAATGCCACCTCCTGCTTCTGAGCATAACTCGCTAGCAGAGACTGTGGGTGTGCATGAGGTGATGACAGACTCATAGACGGCACTTTTGGACAGGAGGTACTTTTCTCTTAGTGTAGGTGTCTTGATGTCAGAAGGGGACAGGACTCCTAGGCCTGCTTAGGAGAGCGCTGGACAATGTCCTCTGTTGCTCCTCCTGTTCCCTATGCCCTGGAGTATACCGTACAGGAATTCTACTGTTCTCAAGCCTCCACTGTATCCTCACCTACAAAACAACCAGCTGGACCAAATCAGCATTTCCTCCCACAACACACATCACCATCACCAGCACTGAAAACCACCGTGGCTAGTATCCCACCAATGAGTAAGGCGATTTAAGTTAGGGAGGCTGGGTTTGGAGGGATGGCATGGACAGTGGAGGGCAGGCTCCTGCAGACGCTCCCTGGTGACAGCCATGAGCTGCCAAGATTGAGAACAAGACTAATATGAACCTAGAAAAAACTCCTGAGTCCCTTCCAGCTCGGTGTAGAGATTCAAATGAGGAAGACATGACTCATAAAGGAAGGGTCATGGTCTCACAGCACATTTCCCTGGCTGGAGAACTTTGCTTTGATAATGCCTTGTGTTTTTCTTATTCATTAAGGGCTGACCTTCGATACTAAGATCATACTGAGGCAGGAGTTTGAGGCAATTTTTACATGGAAGAATTTATACATGAGTAATTCTTAAAAAAAAAAAAAAAAAAAAAAAGAACAGTTTATAGTATTTTTCTCCCCTTCTGGATTACCAGCTAATTAGACATCCCTAGGACTCTAACTGCTCCATAAATCCATTAAGTTTCCAGAAAGTTCTCCAAAGAGAGTTGTAAAAGGTTGGCTATACTTCCTAGATACTCTGATAGACCTCAGAGACAGGTTTCATAAATTCCAGGCAGAGAAGACCCATCAGTTGGCCACCTCTGACACAGAGAGTGTGAAGAGACCCAGCCTGCCCAGCAGGCACTCTGACAGCTGTCAGCTCTGAAGGGGATCAAAGACACTTTAACCCAACTGTGACAGGAGCAGCCTCCCTCAGCATCAGCCAAAACAAGGAGAGACACTCTTGCCAGGGCACTTCCCAATTACCCCCTCGCTGTTGGCTAATGGGCTGTCAGAATTCATATAGGACTGCCTTTTTGCCACTGGCACCCGGAAACACATCCTTTCCTCCTAAGTATTAAGTTGTTGAGGCTAATCAGCTCAGCTCCGGGTTTACCAGCTCAGATGGAGAAATCTGAACTGCTGGATTGCCCTGGGGGATCATTGGCTGTGCTAAAAAGGACAGTCTGGTTATGTTCAAATCACAGCCCTCTGTGCTCTGTATGAGGCAACCAGGGTCTCCAATATCCTAGCTCCTACCCCCTCATTCTCTAGGTAGCATAAGGAAGTGTGGGCGAGCCAGCTTGGCTCTCACTCCTGCAAGCAACACCCAGCCCCAGTGCAATGAGCCTCTCTCCCTTCTTCTAGTACAAGGTCTGTGTTGGGAGTTAATGAGTCAAGTGGGTGTTTTCCGTTTGTTTTGCTTTGCTGTACTATGTAGCACTGGCTGTCCTGGATCTCACTATGTAGACCATGCTGACTTTGGACTCACAGAGATCCTCCACCTGCCTCTGCTTCTTGGGTTCAAAGGCATGTACCACTACACCCAACGTAATGAGTCAAGTGTTAAAGTAGCCACTATTATCAAAGTGTCACTGTTGAGCTGACACATCCCTGGGACACCCAGCACAGGCTAAGGCAGGGGAGAGTACCTGGAAGAGAAGGTGTCTGAGCAGAGTTATGGGAAAAGAGGAGGGGACGGTGGCTTAGCTGTGCAATAGCCCTGAGATTAAGGTTCTTCCTGCTCCGTGTTGCCTGAACAAGCTTTCATTTTGTTTTTGGAAAATATAGGGTGAAGTGGCATCATCTGACATGGCAGCCAGGCTCTGGGGCAGGGTGACCTGGAATTCTCAGGTTTGATGGAGGTAGGATAATAAGTAGAGTGACTTTGTGCATGGAGTCTTCTGGATCTTCCAAGCCCCGCCCTAGGATACGGCCTCAGGAGACTGTGGCATGCTGTAGTCAGCAGATCCTACTGTAGTTTAGGCCCTTCAGAATTTCTATCAGATCAAACTGGCCACAGGAAACTGTGTCTAAGTGTGCAAGATGCCATCTTCACATTTACGGTGTGAGCGGCCACGTGCTATACCTGAACCTCACCTCATTACACCGGAAGTTTGAACACACAGATGCCGACACACCTACCCAGCCTCTCCAAAGAGCCAGTCCTGATGAGACAGGAAGACACTGGAACATTCCAGACTGTGGTGACCTCCCGCAAGAGACCTTTGTGCATCTGGTTCTGAGAAATGCAACTCTCTTGTTTGCAAACAGCTGAGTAACAGCCATGCTTCCTTCCTGTGAAACACTCTGACTCAGCCAGCAGCTCATCGGGGCCTCTGCGAACTTGGTCTGGGGCACATGGCTCTTCCTCAGACATCCAGTTCCAGACCTCATCGGTTGAGCCAGACATCTTCCTCCTTCTGACCCTTCTCAGAATGATCAGATCAGGACAAGGGAAGATGCTGAGGGGCCTCCATTATTTTTTTTAGATGCCTACCAACTAAGTAGGAGGCCACATGAGGAAAATTCCTTAGAAGTACAGCCTCGGAAAGACATATGTTTACCTGGAGGCCACAGATGGTAGGGAAAGGGGAAGGTGAAATGTCTCTTCCATTCTCTCTCACACTGAGGAGGTTAAAATGGAACTATGCACTTGATTCACATCAGACAAGGGTCTAGCCGACTCTTAGCATTTCCCTTCTACCCTAAAACCTAAAGACATGCCTGCAGCCTATGAAGGGCCTTGGGAGATATCTCAGGAAGGGGTCATGGAAGACTGTGGGACAGGAAGAGGTTTACTAACCAATTCCAGAGGTTGGGCCTAAATCTAACATAAGTGTAGCCATGGCAGTTTGGCACAGAATCACATGGTTGTTACAAAGGTACAGAAATAATCTGTGCCGCTGTCTTGTGTGTAATGGATATAGAGTTTCTTTACAACGTATCCATAAAGATTTCATAACAGTTTAAGGGGACGGATATGCTAATTATTACAAGTTGACCACGTGTGCACATGAATTAAATATCACATTACACCTCATAAATATGCAAAAATGTACATCAGTGCATGCCAGCTAAATATATTCATGGGTTCTGAGAATTTGGATGTGATGGGGATAGAATTATTCTTCCTAGTACAAATAACTTACTTAGGTTCTTTGGATTATGTGAAATAAATTCTTTATGTCAGAGCTTAAAACGAATGTCTAAAACATCTTTAACCACAAAAGACACAGAGCCTTGCTAAGCTAGAGGCTACTCCCAGTAGTGACAGATACTGTCAAGGTAAGAAGTTCTGCAGGTCATATACAGGGTGTCTGGCCTGACCTCTAGGAACAGGAGTTCCCAGAAAAAAAATATTGTACATTCACCTTCTTTGTAAGGCTGATTACTGATTAGAACTGCAGAGAGGTTGGGATGTTGCAAGTCCAAAGCCTAGTTACAATTTAACTTGGGCTGTCCAGCCCCATAAATAGCCATTCCTTCTCCAACTTTATGTCGGACCTAAAATCCTAGGAAAAACATACAAAACCCTTTTGGAATATATTAACTTAACAAAACCCTAGTTTCCACTGACCAAAAGGCCAAAATGTCATCAGATAACAACTGAGATCTATAGCTAAATTTCTTTGCTTTTTACTGCCTACCTAATGTTTCTACTAATGTATTTATCTGTCCTGTTACAAAAACCAAAATACCAAACAAACAAACAAACCAAAACCTTCTCAAACTGTCACCACATTGGAACATGGAATTTGGGGTAACATAAAGCCATGTTCTTGGGACACAGTCACTCATATTTGGCTCCAGAGTAAATTCTCCCTTATCTTCTTTTGATGTGACAATTGTGGTTTTGAAGCAATCCATCCTCCATCGTTTCCCTGTTTGGAAGACCAAAGCCTTGTGCCCAGGTACTTTCCAAATGCCAGGAGCTGCTACAAAATAAGCCAACACGTTCCTGGGTGCATAGTATATGATGCGCGCGCGAGAGAGAGGGAAGCCAGCTTCCCAGGCTAAACATTTCCACTTGGCATGGCTCTCAGACCTGCCCTAACTCCACTCCCGCTCAGCATCTCTACAAGCTGACATGTCCTTGGCAGGTCCTTGTTCAGGATCCTAAAGCGGTGGTTCTTGACTGAATCTGGCCAGAGACAGAGAGCAGCCCATAGCATTTGCATTGTTATCCTCTGCCTGCAAACAATCTAGAGATACATAATTGTCCTAGAGTAAATAGTAGCAGTCTGTCTTACTGTCTGTCTTATTGGGCAGTATGAGTCAGCTTTTGAGCTGGGGTGATGGGAAAAGGTGAGAATATAGCACGTTATAGTGACCTCTCCCTGCCTCTGGTGCAAAGGGAGTAAAGCAGAGACTGCTTCTTGGAACTATGGAGCCTGGCTGATGATGCTAGGAGTTGGGTGGAAAGATGGATTCCCTTGCTCTGCAGGAGATAAGTCGTTCCAATTAGGAGGAAAGTCCAATAATAGATAGCATCTTGGGCAGTTGCTGTGAGTGAACACTGGGCGGTGCTGACCTGGGCCTCGGTGAATGGAGCTGCAATGTTTCTCAGAGAACTGCAGTACTGTAATGAATAGGTAGGACCTCTTGTTAATTAGCACATCCATTGTTGAAATGCAGATGTGCCTGCCCACTCAGGCAGATTTCTTTAAGTACATTACCTGTGTCCTAGTTTATAAGGCGATTGTCCCCAGACCTTTCCTTCTTTATTAATTGCTACTAGGCTAAGGGTGAGGAGATTCTTAATAGGAATTGTGCAAAACTAAATCCACTTGGACATGGAGGAGAAGACTGAGGCATTTTAGAACAAAGCTGCAAGGACCACAGACCTCAGCTGGGAAGGAATTGATCAAGACTACCCAGCATGCCTCTGGGTCTCATCACAGGCCTTTCCAACCAATGTCATGGATTCATCTGGAAGCCTAGGACCTCAGTTCGGCTTTGATTGATTAAAAAATTGTGTAAGGGTTATTTTGTAGTTGAAAGGTAGCATTTGAAGAGAACTTGGAAACAGCTCCTTCAATTGTCACAGCACTTCCCTCTACCTACCCTTGCTGGCTGAAGCCCTCTCCTTATTATCCCTGGAGCAGGAGAACTAAAGTGGAGGAAGAGTAGCTCAGTCCTCTCAGCAGTGTAGAACCAGGTCTGCCTCACTGTCCTGCCCAGACATACCAGGCAGGCACACTTAGGAACGACGGTGACTCTGTGGTCTAACTCTACTTCCCCCATCTCCAATCCTAGCCCATCAAGACTGGAAATTCAGGATGTTTTTTTCTTGCTTCTAACTTCTAGAACACAATGTCCGAGTTCACACCCCAGCATCTTTACATTTGCTGTTTGTTTCTTTACAGCCATTATGAAAATGCATTGAAAGATGATTCAATGACCCTCAAAAGTCATGATGCACCAGGACTCTATAGACCTGAGGTCAAATCTAGACAACCACTAGAATTTTATAAAGTTTTATTTAAACACAGGCACTCAGTTTAATGTCTAGTGTTGTGCTTTTGCTTTGCTACAGCGGCTGAGCTGAATAGTTATGGTAGAGACCGTGGCCCCACAATGTTTAAAGGATTTACTATGGGGACCTCCTTAAGGGGACCTGACGCTGATTTATTATTTACTATTGATTGGGGCCTACGTGTTTTCTACTCTTTTAAAGTTAATGGTGAGCTTGCAGTCTGACAAAGAGATGTTGTTAGGAAAGAATCTTAAAGTTACACTTTTATCACCCTAGAAAATTACCCAGCTTTGTATCAACCTTAGCTATCTCTTCCCCGCGGTTCTTTTATTTCAGACTATATAAAATCAACACACTCATATTCTCTCCTGAATGAGTTTTGCCATCCCAGAAGTTGTTGCATTAAAACGTTAAGTCCACAAATAGCCATATCATGATGAATGTAACATTTATATAATTCCTGATTGTCCCACGGTTTTTCCTGCTGTATGTCGTTTATTTTATTCATGTGTAATAATATAAATGTAAATGTATATATTTTAAAAGGAACACAATAAAAAATTTAAAAAAGAATAAAGGGCCAGAACCGTAAAAAATAAATAAATAAAAAGTTAAGTCCAATAGTTATATATGTGATTTTTACCTTATCATATATACATTCTTTCTCTCATACACACACACACACACACACACACACACACACACACACACAGAGAGAGAGAGAGAGAGAGAGAGAGAGAGAGAGAGAGAGAAAGAGAGAGAGAGAGAGAGACAGAATTTGAGAATTTGAGAATTTCATTTTGACGAGCTCCTCCCACCAGACTTTAATACTTGGCTCATTTGTTCCCTGCTCTGGCAGCCTCCCTGGATGACAGACCTCCATCCTGGCCTGTTTCCTGGCCCCTGTCTGTCCCTGAGCATTCTGGGAACCCTTCCTCCACACTTGGAGTGAGTAAATCAAGTCAAATTCTAGGTCTAAGAGGTCTGGTGAGGACGTAGAGGGTGTGTCTGTCTGTTCTGCGGTCGGTTTTGCCTCAGTGATGATCCTATGACTGTTCTTAGTTAGTGTGGATTTCTGGCAGGCAGTGTTTCTTGACATCATTAAAGAGACATAGCTTTCTAGAATGGGCTCTTTCAGCCTTTCCAAGTTATTGACTCTCTTCCTGCCCACTTCTGCCCTCACCTGCCACCAGAGGAAGAAGCTGACTCGCATTTGCTGCCACAGAGAATGCACTGTTCTTGTGGACTGCAGGGCCTCTTGTATATTCAAAAGAGGTCATTAGCTCTCAGCCTCCACCTGACTCCAGGCCCTTCTCTCAGGACTTCAGACAAAGTTGGAGACAGTGTCAACCTCTGTGAGAATGCAGCAAGATGAGACACAAGGAAAGTCAGAGAAAGTCTTGGAGAGAAATGCCATAATGTCAGACAATGCTTGTCCTCTGTTCAGAAGTCAACTGTGAAGACAAACTGAGAGGAAAATGGTGTATGCTCACTACCCCCAACTATAATGCATTTTCCAGGCCCTTGTTAGAGAAGAAACGTGTATGGGAAACTGAGGTGAAAAACAACAACAACAACAACAACAACAACAACAACAAACAAATGGCAGGCTGCTGCTTGCTGCACCTGGTTGGGCCTACTGTTGCCTTGCACTTCCATGCATGCACCTGCAAGTTCACATGTCATAATAGCAGCTGCATCAAAGATGAAGCACAGGTTTCAATCTAAGCATTCATGGTTTGGCTTTGGGGAGGAAAGCTCAGTGTACATGTGAGTGGTGTGCTTGTGGAAGGAACTCTCCCCAGCACAGGTAAACAAACAAACAAACATACAAACAAACACAGCAAGGCCAGCCTCACCTTGAGCAGATCCTTGTGTTATATATGAGGCATAAGTTAGAATATTAACAGAAAACTTTCCCTGCATGAAGTCATGACCTCACCTGCTACTGCATCTCATCTTCCTGTAACAAGGAAACATTCGTTTGATTCTAGGAAAAATTGAAGCCAATCCTAGCAGAAAAAAAAGCATGCACAAGGCTCATGCTGAGATGCTGGGGTTGGAGTTTGGTCTGGTGTATTTTGATGCTAATTACTGGCTCCCAAGGTCTGCTTTGCTGCCTTGATCCTGTGTAACCTTACCACCCTGTTTGACATGTTTGACCAGTAAAGAGCAGATACCTGAACAGGGTTGCAAGAAGGTAGATTTGGCAATGATCCTGATTCCTGGGCTTGGGGAGTGAAGGATCTTGGAAAGGGGGAAGAGACCGCAGAGGAAGAGATGAAGGAAGGAGGCTGCCACCATGGGTTAGGTAGAGGAAGAAGCACATGGCCGGCTGGCATGGATGGAGGGTTCGGCCCAGATGAAAACTTTAGCAAGTATTTGGGATTATAAGTGGCTTGAAAGAAATTACTAGAAGCAGATGGTGTGGGATAGAGGCAGGGAGAAATAGAAGGTAATTTAGGGAATTAGTATCTGCCCTGCCCCAGGTGAAGCAAGGCTATTTTAAAATACAGCAGGTGTCTGTTTTTATTGATTGATAATGGGTTCGAAAATACAGTTGTAATAATTATAGAGCTAATAATAAGCATTTATTAGATACTACCCTTAAATTAACAGGAACATGTCTGTCACTCACACAAGAACTCTTCTGGAGGACAGGCTGGTGCTGATGCAGGGGAGGGCAGGAGTACCCTGCCCTGCTCAAAGATGAAGGATGGAGAGTGCTAGGCAACTGAGGCAGATCTGACTGACCCTGGACTACAGCAAGAGGAAGACCCTTTAGGACATTTAGACATATGGGTTGGAGCCCTTAATACATAAAAACATGAAACCGTGGCGTTCAGTCCATCCACTCTCCCAGCTAGACCAAAGTGCTTGGTTTCTGCCTTAAGTTTTCACGTCAGAACAGTAGAGTTGTCCCGCCATCTCGAAAACTCAGCCCCTGTGAGAGTAGGAGAAGAGTGTTCCAAAGGGTTAGAGCTCTGTCAGGTGACCGGAGCTGGTCACTTTCTGAAGGGTGGTGTCTTAGCTTTCCAGGCTGATAGAACTAATTGCTTGACCATGCATAGCTCTTGGGCTGAAACACACTTCTCTTTGTCGGTCTAGAACACAGAAGGGGTTCCACACATAGCACATGTTAGAGGTTCTTCTCTGCGCCTTTTCTGGCTGAACTGAAAGGAAACTGAGAAGACTGCCCTTTACATGTAGAGTATAGCTGCCTGTATTTGGTGAAAATTCATGAGAGAGAAATAATGGGAAAGATAGTCCATTAGCAACAGCCCTTGAAACTGTGAGGAAAGAATGCATTACCTGGAGATCAAAGGAGGGTATTTGCTGTGGCTGTACACACTGTGCCCCTAGAACGGAAATAATCTACGGAGGCCTTTGCCACACACAGCTCCAGTCATGCTTAGCAAAGAGGGACTGTTGTCGGCTATGCTTTAATGACGAATCAGATGCTTGTCTCTCAAAACCCAGCAGAGTCATGGGGAGTTAATACGTCCATAGCAGTTAGCTCATCATCACTGGTGCTCTGGCTCAGGTTTCCAGGACAACGACTGGAGTGCCCCAGGATGGTACACTTAGAAGCATCACTTTCTAAATGGTCAGGACACCAAACCACAGTGGTCTCAAGTTTCAGCAGCCCTGACAATCCTGCACAGGGACTTCAGCTCTCTTAGCATCCATGCTACCAGGAATGGCTTAATCTCTCTTGTTTAAGAATGAAAAGTTCACGAGTTAAGAATGTCTTCTTGTTGTCGATGGTGAACCAGTGGGAGACACTGCTCAGTGTTTCAGTCACTGGTATTTCATGAAGGAACCATCAAGAAAAAGCTATTCTTTTAGAAATGTGTGTGATGCTCAGGAGAAAAGAGAATACAAGCTCCTACTCTGAACATAAAACAAAAACTTCAGTTGAGCTGTGAAACCCCTCCTGGGAGAGAAAGGTTGTGAAAAATAAAAGTTAGAAAGATATTCTTCTAGTATTCACTATTTCTGCTCATTTGGAAGAGGAAAACACAGTGGGCTCAGGTGCTGGCTGAGAGAAGTTCACACCATGAGGTTAGGCAAGTAAGGCCCTGAGCAGAGTCTAGATATTAAACACTCATCAGAGCTGGGCCACCCACCCAATGCTATGTAGGTCACTCCAGATCCATACTCCTAAGCCTCACAGCCAAACTCAAAGGCATTGTTGTTTCACTCTTGATAGCACGTATTATGAGGTACTCGGAGATGAAGCCATGGGCCGAGAAGCTGGCAATGCAAAGATGCTCAAAGGAAGCTTTTGAGTCTAAATTGGGATAAACAAGGACTGATGGTGTCTCTGTTCTGAGCTCCTGCATGTTGGAGTCTGACATCTACACTTACCTACTTAGTTAGCTCAATCCAACCCTACAGCTTCACCTCTTCTGTTCTTGTCATCAATGCCAGTAAGAGGCACAGCCCCAAAGACCTGAATGAGCAAACCTGAGACCCTGGGCCACCAGAGAATAGGATAGGCATGCCACTACATGGAGGGGGATGTCACGGAGCAGACACTGGACCACCGGTCATTGAGACACTGAAAACATGGGGTACCCAATGTACACTGTATCTAGCACAGAGCTATATGCTGCAGTTCCCTATATTCTTTTCCTTTAATTTTCTATTTTACTTACTCATCGTGTGTGAGGTTTTTGGGCCCCATGTGTAGGGGTCAGAGAACAACTTGCAGGATTTGGTTTTCTTTTCTCAACCATATGAAGTACAAGAGATATGGACTCAGGTCCTCAGACTTGGCAGCAAGCACCCTTACCCTATCATCTCAGTAACCTTCTTAAGTTCATACTGTGGCTCTCTCTTAAATGAGATGATGGCAAACAATTAGTTTGGGCCACTTTTATATGAGATGACTGCATAGATTTGGCTAATTTGAAATTCTCAATCCGAGTCAACGGTTATGATAGTCAATCTTTACAAGTTTCCAGCCATTTCGCCTGGCGTGGAGAGATACCCCTGAACTGCTGCGTGTCATCTGAATGTCTGCATGTTTGTGGGATGAGAGATGGCATAAGAAGAAACAGGAGGCTTTGGGACTCAGCCACATCTGCCATCTCTCAGGTTCTGTGTATTGATTTGGAAGAGACTCCTGATTCTCTCACTCCCTTCCTTCCGTGAAGGCTGGCTCAGGAAAACCATGCATGGGCTTCAGAGAGCTGAGAAAATGGCCCATTATATCTAAGAGCACCATATTGAACAGCCAAACCCAGATAATTGAGTTACCCTCAGAATGATGGCTCACACTGAAAGCTCTTGGGTTTCTCTAAATGAGGAACAGCTGTGACTTTACGGTACCACCCCGCAAACATATACATTCCCATTTCTAGGCACGTTTTGAAGAAACTGAAGTCTGGAGCAGGTTGAAAGTAGTCAGCAAGCCTCTCCTTTCCATGCTCACTTTTGTCCCTGGAAAAGAGGATTGAGTGGCAGCTACACATGCTGTATCTTTGAGCAGATGCACACAGCCTGGTGCTCCATGGCCCGCGACCACAAATGTGCAGAGCACCACCAGGGGCAAAGTCTGTAAAAGAGCCCGTATCCACCCGTTGCAGGATCCCCAAATTACTTGTGGGGAGTAGGCTGGTAACAAAGCAGATCTTCCCCTTATGCACGACAAACAGGGAAGACAAAAGGCAAAATGGCAGATGAGAGAGCCTGCTGCCATCCTGCCTGCTACATGGTCGGCACTGATTTCTCAGTCTTGACTTGCCCCCAAAGCAGATGGCACAGTCAGATGCACTCAGATGGCTCATATGGCTTGTTCCAAATAGCCTGCCTGCTTGGAAATGGCAAAGTTCCCTGGAGATGCCAGTATGGAAGGGCCCAACCCCTCATCTAGCACCACAAATACAACAGCATGTGTTTGCTCTTCCATTTCTCCAGGCTCTGTGCAGTATGTGCCAGAAATAAGAGTTAAAACACAGCTAGATATTCATGGAGTGATAGGGTAGGTAAAAAAAAAAAAAAAAAAGAAAAACACAAACAAATGAATTGGTGTTGTTGTTCAGTACTGTGGGGTCCACATGAGAGGAAAGGCAAGGAATGGTTCACTGCGAAGTGTGTTAGCAGAGAAGATCTCCCAGAGGAGGGATTCCATGAGCTAGAATCTCAAAAGATGAATTAGTCAGAGAGCAGGGTTGTTCGACACCCAAGATGATGCTATTCCAGTAGAGGGAACATCATATCAAAGGTCCAGAGACACTTTTAAAAAACACACTGGGTGTGGTAGACTGGATTACTGTTGAGGAAATACTCATGTACTTTCCCCAGATCCTCCAGAAATTCCTCAGAATACAACTTGAGTTTGCACTGGGACAGTGACTTGCTTGGGCCATCACTATGTGAGTAGACATGATGCCAGCAGACGTTTAACATGAGCATGTGTTTTTGGTCTTCATGTCACTGTGAACACAGCATGTCTTGGAAAGCTCTGTGTGCACCTTGTAGCAAAGAGGTGCGTCCAGATTAGACACAGACCCAACCTCAGCCGAGCTCAGCCCAGACCTCCAAAGCTCAAAAGCTAACAGGCGCACGTCCTTGCAGTTCCAGATGAAAGACCTCTGGGCTGGCTTTGTTATGCAGCTGTGGTGGAAATTTGGGCAAAGAGTAAGGAGAGAGGAGGCCAGAGAAGGGAGAATCTGCCTTGTGTGCTTGAAATATCTATAACAAGGAACCAAAGGAAGGAGAGGCTCTGTGTCATAACATCCAGGCGGCCCCTTGATGACTACTGGGCTACTCATGCCTAGGACTGGGAGTGGGTTTTAACATGAAGCAACAGCTTGGCAGACAGGAAGAGCAGAAATCCAAGGGAATAGGTGTATATGCATAAAAAGACAAAAATCTCTATCCCTGGGTTGAGTGGGCACCACAGCCAAAATTTTAACTAGGACTATAGCCTAGAAATATGTGTTCAAGTTCACGGAATGGTCATACAAAGGTCCCCAGTTTAATCAATGCATGGATGAATGTGAGTTATGAGTCAGGATTCATATTTGAATTATATTTAGTCTAAAACCCTTAGACTCAAAAAAACATGGACTAAGCCTCCACTAGCTGATGTTATGTATAGTGAAAGGCTCAGTTACTGGTATCAAAAATATGTACACAGCAAACACTTATTTAGCACTCAGTATGTTTAATTCACTGGCATACCTTAAAGGATAAAAGCAGATAATTTAAAATGGTCTTTTAGACATATTGTCATCATAATCTACTGTTGAGCCAAGCCCATAATAGCCAATGCTATGGCTTTGCCTTGAGATGAACTTTCCTAGAGTGAAATGGACTAAGCTGGTCGCAGGATACCTGGAGTTGCAAATCTGAAAAGTTCTCAGTGCCGCTGAGGATACTTGGAGGGAATATGGGATGTACAACAGCAGTAGCATCTCCTGGCAAGGCTGGAGGTCATTTGCATCCTAGTCTCTCAAGGCTCTCTGGAAGAGCTTCTGTGGAGAATGAAGCCAAAGAGACACTCTGTGAAAAGACAGTCAAAGTCCATGGGGCTGAGGGAGTGGGGCAGGAGGATGGTGGTATAAGAATGGGCTTGCACACTACAGAAAGATACTATCATTGAAAGAACTGTGATCTGCCCTGCATACTCTCTGAAAAGGTGACTTTTACCTTCCTGTCATCTCAAGCGCCAGGGGCCATAGTCAAAGCAACACCACGGGTGTCATAGAGCCTCATCATAAAAAGAGATAGAGTTTCTATGCTGTTCTCTTGTGATAGATTGGAGCTTTGAGAC
The DNA here is from genome assembly GCA_907169655.1 of Acomys percivali. Taxonomy (NCBI): domain Eukaryota; kingdom Metazoa; phylum Chordata; class Mammalia; order Rodentia; family Muridae; genus Acomys; species Acomys percivali. Next base: position 24,106,522 of record OU015755.1, on the reverse strand, counting down.
ACAGCTGAATGACCTGCCTGTAATGTGGGGAATCCCATACCACTCAGAGCACTCAAGAGTACATGTTTGGAGCCTAGTTCCTGTGTAGTTCCAGATGACAGCTAGCATCAACTGCCAGAAAATAGCTTTGGATGATCCCAGATCCTAGGGCCAGTCTCTTTAGCCATTACATATTACTTGTAAGGAACCCTGGCCTACTTGGCTTTCTCCTGCTGTGATAAAACACCTCAGCCAAAAGCCACTTGAGGAAGAAAGCTGTTGTTTCAGCTAATAGTCAATCATGTCAGAAAGTCAGGGCAGGAATCTGGAGGCAGGAACCTAAAGGCAGGAACTTATACAGAAACATGGAGGAAGGCTGTTTCCTGGTTTGATCCTCATAGCTTACCAAACATACTTTCTTATACAACCCAGGACTCAAGGGTGGTAGCACCCAGTATCTTGGGCCTCCTGCATCACTAATTAGGAAATATCCCAAAGACATGCCTACCGGCCAATATGATGGAAGAGTTTCCTCAGTTGTGGCCCCTCTTCATATATGACTCTAGCTGTGTCAAGCTGACAAGCAAAACCCCAAACTAAAACAACCAACCAACCAACCAACTAACCAACCAACCAACCAACCAATCAAGTCAATTAACCAGTGCAGACTGGAACAAGTAACATGGCGACAGTCATCCCTCTTCTGTCCTCCTAACACCCACTGATTCTACAAACAGTAGCTGCTGTGCCTCACTAGGATTCAGGTATTTTGCTCTGTAGCAAAAGGCAATTGGAAGAAGAAGATGATGATGGGGATAGCATTCCAAGTATTCTCCTGCACCCTTGTCGGGCACACAGGCTGAGTGACAAGGGGCAACAGGCATGGGGTCAGAGTGAGGTCAGAGATGCATCTAAATCCCCAAAACCCTCAAACCTGAGACTGAAAATCTCATCGTGAGACCAGTAGGAGTAGGACCTCTCCTTCCCTGCTTCCGTGCCTGCCTGCCTCGGGCCAAGTAGGCTGGTGGTCCCCAGCCCTCAAGGTAATCACAGGTGGTCATGTAGCCAGTACCTGGATGTAAGTAGCGCATCACTAGCAGGCCAGCCACAACCAATGGGATGCATTCACCCTGAAAACCCCTTCTCACTCCCCAAGGTTTATTATATAGCCCTGTCCACTTTGAATATACTGGCACAAGCTGATTCACCGAAAATCGTCTAAGAGTTGTTGTTTCACTGAGCTGTGACACTTGAAGGGCTGTTTCAGAGAAGGCTGCTGACCCTCCCACCTGCCCACCCAGCACCCTTACCGGGGAACCAGAGCTCCTGCCTGGTCCTGTGTTGTGCACGGAACTGCTCCTACCCTTGCTGCTCACTGTGTTCCCCCCCACCCCACTTCCCGCCCCTTTCCCTGACTGCTCCAATTCTCATCCCTCTTGGGAAGGACTATAATTGCCTGGAAGAGTTGTAAGACGCCATAGAGAAGGTCTTCTTCTACGCCTCACCCCCAGCCCCATGACCTCCCAGCTGGACCTACATAATTATATACCTCACCTGTTCCAGATCTGCTTCATTCTTCCTAGCTCGGGACAGAGCAGAATACTGTAGCACACACCCTCAGGAATGAATAGCTAATACATTCTCTGTTGCAAACAAGGTAGAAGTGTTTCTACCTTCCAGTCCTCAGGCAGAAAGAAAAGCAATATTTTTATTGTACAGGACCTAGAATGGTGCTCCATCCATTTAGAACAACAGTTCTCAACTGAGCATCTGCAGACATTTTGGAGCGTCACACATAGGGAAAGCTGCGCTTCTGTTGTGTACTGGGTGACAGCCAAGGGTACTGCCCTGCACAGGCCTGCCAGTAATGGAAAATCATCCAGTCCAATAATGTCAGTCATATTGAGGTTAGAAAACTGTTCTTTAGAAGATTGCAACTACTGAGTGATAGGTACTTGGCTAAGAATGGACCACTTCACAGATGAGTGTTACCTGGGCCAGGAAGACATAACTGTGACAAGATGTGACTGCAGACTCTTGCTCGTCTTTCAGGTAATAAAGAAGTAACATCTGCAGGCTGTCTGGCTCCCAGTGCCCAGCTCCCAGCCCCCAGCCTTTATGAACCTGCCTTCTCCAGCAGGCTCCCTCTAAAGTGGCAGCATTAGGCACCTGTTACTAGTCTCACTCTGGAGAAGGACTTCTTTTGAAAAACATATATGTTCATTAAAGAGAGTGAAGTTTAGGATCGCACGTCTGCTGCAGGTGGCCAGGAAACTCACCGCAGTAAAAACATGCAATTTCCGTGTATCATTCACTTGCTTCTTTGTCAAAAAGATAACTAGGAGGTGGGGAGGAGAGGACGCCGTGACAATTGACTCCTTTATCCCAGGACTGACTGAACAGGATGCACCTGGTCCTGTGCCTGGGGATGGCGGTTGGAGTAGAAGGAGACATTGTCCTCCAAACTGCTAGAGTGTTTTCACACGGCTGTGTGAGAATCTCCTTCAGCGAGATTTACACCTGTTTGCCTTCAGCAGTGAGGAGAAAGTGCCTGAAAGTCCCCTTCTCTTTATTGGGAGGATGGAGATTTCTAGCCTGATTTATGAGCCTGCTCATGCCATGCTGTAAGAAGGTTTTTGGGTGTTTTTGTTTTTGTTTTGATTTTTGTTTTTGTTTTGTTTTGTTTTTTGTTTTTTCTTTTTTTGCATGAAACACCCTCTGTGAGGCAGGCAGCATGATCAGAGGTGCCCAGCTGGAATTGAGGACAGAACAGCTATACAGGTTCCCAACAGACTTCTGGAGGAAGGGTGTCCCACAAGTGCTGGAAATCATGACACAACAAGGTGAAAAGGAGGACAATAGATGGCTGAGGCTGCCCATGCTTCTCCAAAGTGAGATGTTGTTTTGGGATTTTTGCTTGTTTTTTTTTGTTTGTTTGTTTGTTTGTTTGTTTTTTAGGCATCAGGTGGTACAGGAGAACAAAATGAGACGATATAGGGAAAGGGGCTCCATTTTTTTAAGGGCCACACCCCTTACACCACAATCCGTTCTTTTTATTTTTAAACTTTTTGTTTTGTTTTGGTTTTTTGAGACAGGCTTTCTCTTCTAGCCCTGGCTGTCCTGGACTCACTTTGTAGACCAGGCTGGCCTAGAACTCACAGAGATGTGCTTTCCTCTGCCTCCCGAGTGCTGGGATTAAAGGCGTCACAAAGATGCAATGAAAAAGTAACCATATTTTTTTTAAAGCATACTTTGGAATTTCACATCATGTACCAAAATCCCACTCATTTCCCAGTCCTTCCATATCCACCTTCCATCCTTGTAACCTTCTCCCCAAAATAAAATAATAAAATAAAAATTATAAAAAAGAAAGAAAAACCAAACTAAAACAAACCACA
>OU015755.1:24068755-24103135 GCA_907169655.1 Acomys percivali | reverse complement strand
ACTTTATTAAAAAAGTAAACTTTTTTTAAGCAACAAAGGGAAATAAAAGTATCCATGGTGTTATCTTCTTCACAGAGCTGTTAACATGGATAACAGCCATCTCTGAATTTATGAAAATTCACTTTTTTTTTTTTTGAGACAGGATTTCTCTGTGTAGCCTTGCTGTCCTGTAACTCTCTTCATAGACCAGGCTGGCCTCGAACTCAGAGATCTACCTGCCCTGCCTCCCGAGTGCTGAGATTAAAGGCATGTGTTGCCAAGGCCCAGAAATATTCACATATTTTTAACGACCCATGCCAAATATGGAGTTATCCTCTACTGAGAGGTATTTCTTTTTCCAACCCTCTCTGTAGCTCCTTTGCAAGCCTGGCCAGTGTACATTTCCACCATGCTTTGTATCCAAGAGAGGGCAAGCACAGGTAAGATATACATTAAAGCCTCTGAAAGGAAGCTACGCTGTACACACTAGCCTCGGCAGAGACAAAATGCATGCTTCAGGAGGATATCTGCTAGGGAAGAACAAGGGCAAACAAGAAGAAGGTGTGTACCCATTCTGTAGGAGGAGTGGGAATGGACCCTGAGCCCCCCCTTGGTCACGGCAATGTTTCACAAGAGGTGTTTGGACTTACACAGAAATTCTGCAGTCTGTCAGGTCCCCATCACCACGATAGGGAATTGCGGTTCATCACAGGGACATTTGCATTTTACCCAAGTCATAACTTAGTACATGGTGAAGTGGTGTCTGGACCCAAGTCCAACCTCCAAACCTAGGCTCCTTCTGCACAATGCAGCATTGATGCTCAGGTCAAGATAAAGTTCCAGACATGAGGAAGCCAGCACAAAATGGACATCTGAGTGACCGCAGCTTTGGCGCCGGGGTAGCATTCATTACCCATGCGATGGGTCTTGTTTTTACAGGGTCTCAATATCTGAGTGGGCCACACAACTCTGTGTGCATCCCGGGGAGCCACAAGGAAGATGTCATTAAGCTAAGGAGCATGACCCCCTAAGCTTCTGTTTTAAGGCCTCAATGGCTTTGAGAAAGCACAGTGCTTGATGGGATGCTGAGATCCCAAGGTTCCAGCCTCGGGGCTCTCATTCAGTATTATCTAATTTGGGAGCTGGAAGTTGGTTACAAGTTTCTCAGGTGAAATAAGATTTAGAAATTACTGAGACGGTCAGTCTCTTTTCCCTTTAAATTTCTAAAGACAACTGATTAGCAAATTAAATCCCCGTAATTACTCTTCACAGATCTCACTGTAATTCCAATGGGCTTCTTACTGCTTTTCCCTGGAGAAAGAGGATAAGTGTGTGTGTGTGTGTGTGTGTGTGTGTGTGTGTGTGTGTGTGTATGCATGCACATGAGTGTGCATATGTGTGTATGAGTTTCTATATGTATGTATGTGTAAATATGTATGTATGAGTGTGAGTGTGTATGTGTGTGCTTCTGTATGTATATGTGTTTGTATGTGTATATGAGTGTGTATGAGTGTGTGAGTGTATATGTGTGTGTTTGATTGAGTGTGTGATGTGTGTAAGTGTGCATGTGTGTGGTTGTATGTGTGTGGTGTGTGGGAGTGCATTTCTTGTGATTTCAGAAAAGCACAGGCAGTCCAAATGAGAGAAGCATCTCTGTGATTTATCAGTCCACCCTTTGTGCTACAAATGAGGTCCAAAGTCCATGCTGAAACCAGGACTCCCCACCTGAAAAGTGAAGAAGCAGATGGTGTGGCTGTTGGTCATACCTGCTGATAAGGCATGTGTGTGTTGGGGGAGGGGTGTTGCTCTGCTGACATGAGACACTGTATCATCATACAACTCATCCTCATTTTCTTCTAATAGAGCAACATGTGTGAGCTTGTGTCTGCTGGCCAGAGCCTTCAACTCTGCCCCCTGCCTCATTAGAGAACAGCAGACACATCCCACTCCATTTTCAGGAGAAGACAAGCTCAACGCACATTAGGTTAAGGAAGCAACTGGCTGGCCCATAGTGGGACCGGGAGGGGCCTGCATCTATATGGTGAGTACTTTGTGGCCCAAAGGAAGAATGGCTCACTTGTCCCTTTCAGTACCCCTTCATGTGTGCCCCTGGTGCCATGAAGCAAAGCCCACTGGGGATCCATGTTTGGACCAAAGCACAAATATCACTAGCCCTTGCACAGTTACCCAACATGGGGTTCCTACAAATGAGATTGCTATTAGTGAGTACCTCATGACCCTGAGAAGGTATCGCTTACTGGGTGGAGACACATGGGGTCCTATTACTTAGCTTTTCAAATAAGAGAGAGTGCACAGAGAAGCAAGAGGCAAGCTACAGTGCTCCTGTCCCCAGAGGCCTGAAGTCAACGGCCCCCAGCATTGACTAAGCTTAGCAACAATAAGTTCCCTTATATTGAGGCTCTTGAGCGCCATCTCAGATTTGCTGAATTAAAAGACCAGGCGGAGATTCCCTGATACCTGCATTTTCAAGACTCTGGAGTCAAGAGCTCAGGCTTCGAAGTCAGGTTCCTCCATGTCCTGGTTGGGTAAAAGATCTCCTGCGTCTGCAGTGTGAGCGCCATGCTAGTCTCCACCAGCGGTCACTAGCTTCATGTTGCTATGATAAAAGAACTAACTCAGAAGGGGAAAACTTAAATGCACAAATTCACTTACAAGGAAAAAGTGAAGAGTGCTTCACAATTCTGGAGGCTCTAGCCTAAGATCACAAGGACTTGTTGCTTTGGGCCTTTCCTGAGAGGTGCCGGATGGCAACAGCTATGGGTGCCTGGTACAGCAAACTGCTCGTCTCATGTCCAGGAAGCTAATAACTAAATGGAAATAAAGAAGGACTACCTTCTGAGGTTCCAGAATACCCCTCAAGTACATACTTTTATGTCTTGAAGACCCCCCATAAAGATCCCCTGGACTTGCAAAAATTCACATTACACCTATACTGCCACTCTGGGAACAAATATGTTGGAACAGTGGTCTTTGAGGGATGCTCATTCAAACCGTAGCATCAGTCCATGTAGAAGTTATCCTAAGGCAGAAACTTAAGCCTGTTTCCATAAACAAACCCCACAACTAACTCTAGGCTCAGTTACTATCAGATTTTTTTTTAAATGACAATGACAATCAAATGGCAACTAGTGGAGCTTTAGGTTCCATGACTCCTGGCCAAGCTGCTCACTCATAGGTCTATTCCAAGGTTCAGGCAATCCGACCAACAGCTACTATGCTCTCCATCTTGAGAAGACCAGTCCCAAATCAAACTGGGTGTGCCTCTATGAGTTCTGATGCCCAACGACATTCCCTTCCCTCATGAAAACCCAATTATGAAGAGACTGAGTCTTACTGTCCTAGGGCTGGATCTGTCACCCTGCCTGAAACCCTAAGCCCTTAGTACCTATAAGTGTGAACTTACTGGGATATAGACACTTTGTAGTTCATCTAATAGAGATAAGAGCCCCTAGTCCACTAGAATGGGCATCACTATAAAAATGGTAAACTTGAACAAAAAGAAAGATTTGTTCAACTGGACATGGTGGCACATGCCTGTAATCCTAACCTCTGGCAAACAGAAGTAAGAGGACCAGGAAGTCGCTGTCATCATTTGCTGTATAGCGAATTTGAGGTAACCTGGGATACATAAACCTCAGTCTCACAAAAACCAACCAACCAAGCAAGCAAGAGCAGTAACAACAAAACCCAAAGCCATGCTCAAAGAGAAGACTTTGGGATGACACAGGAGGAAAGGCGTCTATAATCCAAGGAAACCCTGCAAGCTCCCAGACCCTTCCCTCTCAGTCCTCCAAAGGAGCTAGTCTTGATGAAGCTGGATCTTGGCCTTCCAGATTTCAGAACGGCAAGACAATGCATTTCTCTTACTTAAGTCACCTAGTTTGTGTTTATCTCAGCAGCCCTGGGAAATGGAAACACCCAACAGTCTACAGTCGTCTACTAGTTCCGGAGGCCATGAGAAGCCTGGGATTTTCAATTTCAAGAGTTCAAATGTTAAGTTCCTGATGTCTGTGTCCAGGGCATGGTCTGCTGAACTCCAGCAGGGACAGTGGCCCTCCTGGACCAGCAGCATTGCCAAAGATGGGAGGTGGCAACTGCACACTTCTTCCCTGGGCTTTCATCCTCCCAGGAGAAAGGGAATGGGGAGGCCACCAGCCCCTCCCTTCCTGTGTTCATGCCTGCTGTGCTATGTGTCTCATGATGGCTCTTGAATGCTCATCAGACCCTGAGCTTTCTACCCACTGAGTACAGAAAAACCAAAGCCTTCGGTGGCCATTTCTCTGCAGCATGATTCACATACAGAGCAGCAGCCAATGGTTCTATGAATAAAAGGCAGATGTCCTCCAGGTCTAGAGCTTCATCTTTAATATCCAGAAAAGAAGTTGGTTTACAGTAAAGCCTTGGCGAGTCTATGCTGCCCTGACAGGATGGTGAAGCTAGGGTGCTGTATGCTTCGCAGAGAGTCAGCTCCAAGCTACACTTCCATTACTGGGGGAGGTTGTAGCAGACATCACTGCAGGGTCTTTGGGCTGAGCAGTGGGGGTATCTGCCATGGCTCACCCCAGAGGGTGGGCACTGGAGTACTAGCTAAACTGGAAAAGTAGAAACAGTGAGCTCTAAGCCTGTCAGATGGTTCCCAGGACTCCTCACCACTCCTTAGAGCTCTTTCTCACTACTTCCTGCTTGGGCTTCACTCCATCCCAGTTCAAATCCCGCTGGGTGACCTTTGCTTCTACTTCTGGATAATGGCGAGATAAACACAAACTCTTTGAGACCATTAAAAGGATTATGTGAGGTAAGCCTCAAGTGCTTCATGGTGTCCGATGTTGTTCAACTACGGTGTTCAGTGGTAACTACGATCAATCATCATCAATTCACTCATAAATAACCTGATTTGCCAGCATTTAGGCCAAAATAACTGCCAATTGACAACAGATTTGGCAATCATCAACAGAGCAGGAATTGGCTCTCTCAGTTTAGTTCCCCGATTTCAAAACCCCAGTCACAGCATTGCCAAAGATTAAATGGGAGTTTCCTGGGGCCTGGTTTAAGCTAGAGTCTGAAATGCTGGTTCTATGATGAGTTTCCAACAGCTGTAGAGTTCAATGAACTCTATGGGGAGGCCCACCCCTCCTCAACCACACAAACACAGTCCTGTTCAAGTTTTCCATCAGTTTCCCCCCCTTTACCCTATTCTTGGAAACATTGAATTTCTTAAGCTCCTGGTCGCAAAATTATTGACATGTGATAGAATTTACATCAATACTGTGAGAAAGGCAGCCACCTGAAAAGACTGTCTGAAGTTATCTCCTTCTCCCATCTTATTATAAATAATGGCAAATGGATGAGCAATGTGACATCTGAGACTCCTGCCTTTAACTAGCTCTGAGACACTGGCTGGTTCATTCCAGAGGAGGCTTCCACACAGCATTGCATGGAGGGGTCCAGGACATTCAGAACTCAAGTATGGTGTGTGTGTGTGTGTGTGTGTGTGTGTGTGTGTGTGTGTGTGTGTGTGGTGTGTGTGTGTGTGTGTGTGTGTGTGTGTGTGTGTATGCACGTGCGTGCATGCCCAGCCCCCATGTGGCTCAAGCAAAAAAATAAATAAATAAAGTCCTTTTAAGTCACTTATTTCTTCAGAGCAAGTACACAGGGGTCTGTCTTTCCTCAGCTCCTCCCCGACCCAGAAACTGTGGTAACAGAACACAAAGTAGCTGAGCCAAAGCTTGCATTTCTCTAACTTCTGCCCATAACCATTATATGAGAAGCAGTTGTGTCCCTTTACTTTGTTTTCCAAGCCCAGATGGGAGGCCCCAGGTGGCCAGAGGCAAACTGAGCTGCCCACCCTGTGCTTGGATAGTCAAGACAAGGAGAAAATGCCATGGTATTTTCTCAAGTGAAGAGCTCTGACCTCTGAGGCCCCATTGGGATCACCTTCAACAGAAGGGATGTCTAGCCACAGTTGAGAGCTGCTCATTCTGTTGGAAGGCCCTTTACCTGTGCCTCAACTAACTAGAGCCTGGCTTGGGCTCCTGCCCTGGCGACTCAGTCTGTAAGTCTGCCTGCCCCAAAGAAAGCCACGAGGGGTAGCAAAGGTGGCACATAAAGATGAGCACCCAGGATTAGCTGTCAGGTGGTGTGCTTGGGTTTAAGCTTGCTTACTAGTTGATTGACCACCTACTTTTGTTGGCACTCAGCCCAAACTCCAAGGCCCACCTGACCTTTGGCTTCCTTTCCCCTGTTGTGCATACATAGCTCTGCTGCCTTTCAAGTCCCATAAGAGTAGTTCGGCTGAGAGGCTGGAGGGGCAGGGAGGCCCAGTTTTACACTTTGCCCCTGTGAAGCTGTTCTGACCTCTCTGGGGGTGATTGACGTATCCTGTGATGTCATCCTGACACCTAGCAGGTCACACCGAGATTCTTGTTTGTGGGTCTCTAGGCCAGAAGCTCTCTCCTTCCCTCTGTGTCTCCCTCCCACCAAGGCTAGCCTGGGTCCTTGTGCAGAACAGGCACCTTTGGATGCTTACAGTGTAATATAACTATTGCCATAAGAGTTGAGGTAAGGACATGGGCCAGAACTTTCAGCTAGGGAGTGAAAATGAAGCCACACAGCCTGTTCTTGCATGTTGATTCCTCACAGCTGCTCCCATCCACTCTAGTGATATCTGCGGAATGAGTTATTTCTTAGGGGTTTCAGCAGGTGACTGCCTCTGCTCACTCCAGAAGTTCTCTCTGTAATAAACAACTATGGCAGTAACATTGGTACATTTTCCCTAATGTACATTTATTATTTGTTACTATCACTAGCTTTGCCCAGGCTAGCCTTAAACTCATGATCCCCCTGACTTTGCTTTCTATGTACTGGGATTACAGGCATGGGATACTGTATTTGTAATTTTTATATGGAACATATTCTTTCAGGATGGGACAGTCTTCCAGGAATGAGAACACTGTCATTTTGCAGATGATAACATTAAGAGCTGAGAGTCAGCTGCTGTGCCAAAGGCTAAATGGAGAGCTAAGAAAAAGTCAAACAGCCTGCCTCTGCCATCTTTGCTGCTCTGTCCACAAGACTCTGCATGCCCTTGGTGGAAGGGTCGTAGCATCCAGACAGAAAATCCATGTCTATTTTTTCACTTTTCCAGGCTTCTTCCAATCAGCTTAGGACAGCCTCATCAGCAAGCTCAGTACAGGGCTACAAGCATCTCTAAGGCCAGTGTTTTAGCCCTAATGACTGTCTGCAACCTGGCCTAATTAACCCTCCCACCGTAAATATGATTATAAACCAGAGATGACTTTGTCTTCCATGCAATACCCATCACAATAAAGTTTCAAAATAGCTCATTAGAGTATTATTCTATGCCTCTTCCCTGGCCCATCTTGTCAATTGCCATGATGGAACTGATGATAAGTGAGGGGGACACATCTTGTGGGGTGAAGGTCCCCAGTAGTTACACAGGATTTCTCCAGGACATGCACATAGGGGGTAGGTAGCAAGAGTAGAACCAGACGAGTGATGGGCGTGGGACTCCAGACACTCCACAGCCCTGAGTTCCCTGGAGGGTTCAGGTAGGAATTTTACAGTGTGCTAAGATGTCTGGACTTCATTTTCTAGCCAGTGGAAGCCACAAAACCTTCCTCTCTGGAAGAAGGCTCGGGGGTAATTTGTTTCACTCTTCCATCTTAAAGACTGACATACCGAGGCCAAGAGACAGGATGTGACTTGCTGAAAATCACAAAAGTAGAGAATTGGAGTTCTAATGCAGGCAGTCTATGCATAGAAATGCATTAGTCTATTTGGAGATGCACAAGGTGGGTGATGCTGACATGCGAGGCTCACAGAAAACAAGGCAGAGACACCTGGGAAGAGACCCCCGAGGAGAGGCAGGTAGACAGGAATGGCCCATCACCCTCTGAGCTTTATCTGCGTCTTGCTCAGCATCAGGTCTTGCACAGGGGGCTTCAGGCTGTAAGGGTGCCTTTAGTCATCTTAGCAGCCCAGTGAAGAAAGGATCATGAGCCACCTGTACCTCCAGTGAGCTGGAGATAAAAGTTTTGGAGAAGTTTGATAACCTCCCTAAGGGCACATGACCTTGACTTTGAGCAAAGTTCAGCAAGACCCTCCAAACCCATCCTCTTTGTGCTCAGCTGAACTCCCTAAATTCTAGTGTTGCTAAGGTCTAAAATGAAAGGACAGTGGCAGGCTTTCACCTGTGCACAGCCAGGTTTCCCTCCCGCTTGCCTGTGCCTGTCTCTGGAGGAAGGGCAAAGTGACCTCTCTATAGATTTTTTTCTCACCATAAAAGGCTATTAAAGTTCCCCTGGGAGCTGTTTAGATCAGAAAATCCAGCTTGTACTCCAGGAAAGGCAGGCGGGTCAACAGAGGTAATCGCAGCATCTGAACTCCTTCACCGACTCTGCAGCATCCATGATAAGAAGAACGAATTCATGACCACAACACTGCCTCTTCACTTGCCACAGTCCAACTGCTCACCTAAGCACAAACACAGGCTTTCCATGTGCAAGCATGCAGATTTTAAACATGAAATTTCTCTGTTCTGCAAAGCATGAGCATGTACAAACCTCACTGAATATATGGCACATCTTCCTGCTCCATGCAAGGTTGGGTTCCAGGCTGTTAATGAGCTTTTTCTCTAGGACGGGGCTTTGTATCCTTTGCCCACAGCCTTCTCTCCGACTTTGCACTGACTCTGGTTTCTCTTGTGGCAGTACTATGCATCCCTGTGTTTTCTACCACGTCTCTGCACCTTCCTCTCTACCATCTCCTGATGGTCCTCAACAGCCCCTATTCACACCCTTGACTCAGTGTTAAGACATCTCAGGTGACAACCTGCCAGTACATCTACCAGGTGAGGGATCCTGTCCTTGGTTTCAAGCCCCTGCATGCCCCTATATGCCTTGCTTTGACACTGGGCTGTCATTTACTCTATTTTTTCCTCTTCACTAGATCAGGGATAGGATGGATTCATGTCACCCATACCCAAAGCATAGTGATAGAAAACTCTGAATGAACTCCCTAAGAATAATCAGACAAATAAAATAACACATTGGTGAATTCCAACAACATGGTGGAGGTTTAGAGGAAAGAAACACTGTGAGATTTGGCCTTGGATGCTTCCTGACTTGGTGAAGTGAAACATAAGGCCAAGGGTCCAGTTTTGGAAGGAGCCTGAAGGAAGAAGTCAAGACTAACCATGAGCAGACAAAGAAATGAAATATATGGGGAACAGTGGAAACATCAGTGACTGTGGCTACACTGTTAGGGTTATAGGATGAAACTAGTTAGACATAGGCAGAGCCCAAATGACTGAGTACCATGGCCATCCCCTGTATAGACAGGGAAACAGTTCCCTTTGTTTATATGTCAACCTGAGGCCTTGTGTCTGAAAGAATGACCAGTGATTTTGTGTCAAGGAAAAGGGACCTTTCTTTTGGTAGATGCAGCTCAATACTTGATGATGTTGCTCGGCGAATAACCAGTGATAGGTGTTGAATCTTAGGGCTGGGGTAAGGAGGTGTCTTGTACAATGCCCAACATACACAGCTGTGCAATGATGCCCAACCTTGAGAGGCCAGGGCAGAAGTCAACAGGCCAGACAGCTGGAGCCCAGTTCCTTATATAGAGCCTGACTATTTGGAGCTGCATGATTTTGACATTAAATAGTTTATTTTTATTTATTTGTTCGTGGTAGGGCAAACTGGGGCCTTCATGTTATGTAAACACTCTACCAAGGAGTGACACTACCAACAAAACCTTTCTCTCTGATCCTGAACCTACAAATCTCTATTTGCTTTCCAGAAGTCTTTCCTACTGTGAACTCAGTCTTCGTGTGTGGATGCTTGAGATGAGAAGTTGGGCCAGGCAATTTATTTGGGGGATGATTTAAGGATAAGGACAGAGAGATGAGCAAGGGAAAAAAAAGACAATAAAACCACCTAGGGATGAAGACTCAGCTGCTTATTTCTATGGATAAGCTTCATGGTTTGGAGAAACACATAAAACATGTCCTTCTAAATGACCAGATTCTTGATTGTTAACCACTTATATTTCTCTATCCTCAGTTAGTTAAGAGTGGCCAGTAGGAACAGTCCTTCCCACGTCATATGGAAGTGTGTGAGTGTGAGGTGAGAGAGCTCACAGATGTGAAAGTGCACGGACCTGCCATTAGGTGGACTGAGCAGTATGCCATGGAATACTTAGCTTAGCTGTGAGCCTTGGTGAGTGCTGGGAGCTTCTTTATGGGAAGAATTCAGTAAGAGGAGCAGCCTCTTGGGGCCTCTCCCTCCCAGAAGAAGCTGAAGATGCTGCTCAAAGGCATCATTCTCTGTCACCTGCTCCTCCTGAAGTAGCCAGCATCACTGGATCCTAGAGAGGAGCCTTCAGTTTTAAGTGGGCACTGGCTTTGCATCCTGCTAGTGCTCAAAGGCCATTATGGCTGCTCAGGGCTAGTTATACCCAAGCAAGGTATAGCTAGGGATGGACCCGGGGTTAGCTTTGGCTCTTTGGTGACTTTAAATTATTCACTCAGTGTTTTATGGCAGGCAACATTGCATTCCTCGGTATCCATTAGAAATGAGGAACATTTATATTTTAGTGGCATTCAGCCACAGGTTCCCCATGACTGTTTTTCTGAGGTTGATCCACGAGTACAAGAAGCTAAAGGAATACAGAGTGTGAATCTCAACCCTATAAACGTGATCTAAGGTGCTCATACAAAATCAGGGGAAACATTATTTTTTTTTAGGTTGAACTGAATGTCTTTTTCCAGTCAAGGTTTATGTCACATACATTTTACAAAGGTCTAGGAAATGCTCTGTGACTACATAGGGAAGTGGTTCTCAACCTGTGGGTCATGACCCTTTAGAGGTCAAATGACCCTTTCATGGGGGGGCCACCTCAGACCACCAGAAAAACATATATTTATATTATAATTTATAACAGTAGCAAATTACAGTTATAAAGTAGCAACAGAAATAACTTTAGGTCTGGGAGTTACTAAAACATGAGGAACTGTATTCAATGGTTGCAGCCTAAGAAGGCTAGGAACCACTGAGCCAGAGTGTAACCTGGGAACAGATATTGTGAAGATATTCTGACCAAAGGCAGGCACCAGATTCCAGAACCAGGCCCAGGGCCATGAAATGTAATGATGTGCCCTAAGTACAATGAATGAAGCCAGGATAGGGTGCTAATGCGACTCACTGACAATGCGTGTGGGGAAATCAAGGCCCTCAAAAGTTAGGCATTAAATCACTGGGGGACTTACAGCTAGAACTTAGGTCTAGATGCAGTTTGTGGTCTTGAAAATTTCATAGTAGCTTCCCTGGAAAAGCCTGGGCAGAGTATCAGTAAATTTCTTGAATGCATACTACACGTGAGGCAACTTTCGAAGACTTTCCCACACTATGACTCACTACGTGCTCACTGTGACCCTGCGAGAAAAGAACTTCTCTTATTTGCATTTTACATGTGAGGAGACTGAGGACAGGAGGGAGACATTAAGTAATATGCCTAAGGTCATTCAGCAACAGAGGCAGACTTAACTCTAGGTTGGCCCCAGTCCACTGGCGTATGCCTTGTGTTAATACACTTCTCATTAGAATTTTCTACCTCCTGTGTCTCCAGGGAGACCTCATCCACAAATAGTATTAAGAATTTCTCTGTGAGGAAATATCATTTCATCCCATCTACACTTTGCTCTCCTAGGGTGTCTGGCTTCAGCAGAACTGAAGAAAAGGACCAGTGAGAACCATGAGAGGGTACTAAGTTCATGACTCCAAAGACTCCCATCAATTCTACAACCCAGTGATGGGGAGGAGGTCTGTGCACCGAGAAGCTCTCGCAACCTGTGCAGAGAGTGAATCTGGAAAGTAACTAGAATGTGGCTGGAGGGAACGGTCTGAGGACTGCCGGTGCCTTCCTGAGAGCTGAAGGAAGGTCCATGGACAGGCACATTCACTCAGCTTCCCAGACGCCAGGGCACATTTGTCTGCTGTGGCTGGTCTGGGGACTTCCTAGTCCAGGCTAACAGAGATAACTTGTTGCCCTCAGATGAAGTTATATCAAGAACAAAGCCAAGGTCATGGAAGGAAGGCAGAACAGATACCCACAACAACTGCTAAAGCAGGTTTTCATTTCCTTGAGTATCTGGGATGGCTCGTGAGTATGAGGTGAAAGGGCACTTGGCCTGAAATGTGGGGCTCCAGGTCTTTCTCCTGACAGCTCAGCTTTTAATGAGTATAACTGTTAGGCTTCTAAGTGCAGGCTCATTAATCACTGTGATAGTAGCTAAGTGCGTGTGAAGAATCGCTGGAAATGGCCAAGACCCCAGTGCTTAAAGAATGAGAAACAAAGGAAATAAGTCTGCTGAGTGCACAGCACTCCTCGGAACTAGTCCCACCAAGCACTGGGAGGCAGGTTTCATAGCTACACTCACCTCAGAGGTTAGGAAACGGGGGTGAAGTGGCTTGCCCGTGACCACATAGCTGTTAGGAGGGCCAAGGTTTGAACACACATCGTCTGACACACTGTCTGACTCCAAGGCCCCCATTCCCTGGAATGTACCCAGAAATGAATCCAAGTTCTTCCCTGACTACCTTTTCTGAGGTTTGAAAAGAAGCCTAAGGAAGGGATGGCTAGAAAGCCTCAGGTGACAAACATTCTCAAATGGAGTCTAGCAGGACATTTGACTCTATCTAGGCACAAGAAGGCTTTGGGTCCCTGAATGGCATGAAGATGCTTTACATACCGCATCCTGCTAGGGCAACAGGAAAGGATGAGTGCAGGATAATGACCACGATGTGGAGAGCCATATGAGGAACTGTCGCTGTAGTGTGAGGCTAAGCATGAGATATTGATTGGGCACAGTAAGCTTGGATTTAACTCTAATGACTCTGTTTTCCCCATAAGAGTTAGCCGTGGCTCCTCCTCTATCTCCCTGCCTGCCTCCCCAAGTCTCTGCATGTATGGTTAGCTCAGCCTCATTGCTCTTCTCTTGTGCTCTTCCTAGCATTTCTTTAACAATACCAATCTGTTTGCAGGACCTACATACATGATCACTTTAATAAGTTTTCCCCTCTGTGTCATGAGTAATCTCATTTAATCACATTTTTTTTTTCGGTTATTCTTCAGGGCAAATGGTTTTTTATTAATCTTAGCAATGATGGATAAAAGGTCAGGTATAAAATATTTCACATCTAGGAAATTGACCTTTAACTTTTAAAAGAGATGTCTAGTGCAAGCATGGTTATAGAGGTCAGTTTGAGAAAATGTCATACCAAATTGCACGGGTCATGGAGAGCTTTGTCTGAAAGCACAGGAACAGAAAGAAGGCTGTAGGCTCTAGTCAGCTCTGAGTTTTTCCTCTTGGGTCCCATATCACCAGCAGAATGTCAAGACATTCAGGACCATGGCTAGCATCATGTCAAATCCTCCTTCAGGAAGAGACAATTGAAGGGGAAGGTAAGGAAAGAAAAAATCCACGGGTAAGGACATTTACAGGCAAGGATGATTAAGTTTTATCCCTGGAATCCACACAGTGGATGGAAAGAGCCCACTCTTTCAATTTGTCCTCTAATCTCTACATATTAGTACAGGAGCACACATGCACACATACATAATTAAATATAGTAATCCTCTCTCCTTCTCCCAAAGGATGGTGGCCTTTAGAGAAGCCTAGCTCTCTCAAGTGCTCGAGTCTTTGGAAGGAATGCACCACAGCCCTACATTTCATATCCGCTCTGCCTTAGGATGCCAATCTCCACATTCCTTAACTAATCAGAGCTAATCATTTGAGCCCAGGAAAATCCATAGCAATGTAAAGATAGGCACGGGAAATTCCCAGTACTGCATGGTTTGAACTTTTCCTTGGTGTCATGGAAACATGAGTTAATCCAGAGCATTGGAGGACTGTGCTAATTGGCAGAACAATCATCCCAGGATGCTTCAGATAGACATGTATGAACTCTGGAAAACTCCATCTTCCTGTCTTTCCGAGCCTCTCACCAAGTCCACCCCACCCCTACCCCTGCCCCTGAGAAGCCATAGGTGACCAGTTGCTAATTCAAGATATTTATCCTGCCATAGAACAGTACAACCTGGAGAGCCCTAAGAAGCCAGGGAGTATTCAGGGCTCCGAAGAATGAAAGTTGCATGGCAGGTAGAGCACATGGAGGGTGGGGACGGTTTGAATATGGTGTTTGGAGGGTAAGGTCTGACAGTCAGTGCTGGTTACACTTCTCTGAGATGGCACTTCTTATCTTTAACATTTCACTGTAGGGAAGAAATACAAAGAGGATTTTCAGCTCCCGAGAATCTTTGATATGGGCAAAGTCTTTGGAGAAGAGAGTGTCCATGAGTGACCAACTGTTGTTCAGTGTGAAACAACCCCCGACCCTCCATAGGCTCCTGTTTAAGAATTTTTGTCTGGTGCTCTTATTTTGAAGTCTCTATGTGGAAGCTCACTAGGGGAGTGCATCACTTGGTGGAGGGTGGACTTTGTGTTTTAATAGTCCCTCCCTCCCTCCTTCTTGCGGGCTTGCCATGCCTTTTCTGCTATGACAAACAGTTGTTCTTCTTCACCCATGAGCCAAAATAAAACCTTCCTCCCTTCAGCTTATGCTTCTTAGGTATTTGGTCAGAGTCGTGAGGAAGCTAGCAAAGCAGTCTGGGATGAGGTAACTTTGTCCCCACTTACACACCGTACTGACCTCCAACAATTCCACTCTCTACCCCTGACCAATGCCATCAAGTTTCTTGTTTGGGGACCATTCTCAGTTCCTTAAGCTCTCTCTAACCAAAGCAGGTCTTCCCTAACAATGATGCATGCCTATCCCATGCAATGATGCATGCAGTACTGGGAATTTCCCGTGCTTATCTCTTTTAATTATTATCCCTAATAATCCAAGATATTAGCTGTGGTTTCCTCAGTCATAAGCATTTTTTGACACATCTGCATGCCCAGAAGAGTCCCTAAGCCTACATTTCTATGGCTTCTTTCATTGTAGTTTCACTTAAATGTTTAAAATACATGAGATGAGGAAACTTCCACATAAAGTCTGGACTGCCTCTTCACATTGATTTGGAAATAATAGAAACATATAAATATACATGTGTGTCCATGCCAAGCAGGCATTCTCTGTGGTCAAACCAAGCACCATTATTTTTACACAAACTTGTTTTTCTTCCTGTGGAGACAGTAATTACAGAAAGGAGAAAGCAGTTAATGAACCTTCCCCAATCCTACAAGTTGACTGTCTGCTTTTGTCTGTTTCTGGTGCCATACTCTGCCACCACAGCTAATTTTTTTCTCTATCTTTGCTTTCCTTAGTCCAAACATGGTGAGTTATGGCATCATTATATTATCCACTCAATATTATAATAACATGTAAAGTTACTTTCATTATTATCGATGTAGAAGGGTATGATATTGATTATTCTAATGTTCTAGTCTAACCAGTTAAATTATTTTCTTTTAAAAAGAACTTATATTCAGTGGACATGTTTGCATGGAAGAGCAAATATTGAATGATGCTTCTTGATGAAGTAAAACCACATAACTATTTTTAATTTGTAGGAAAGCTTTCTTGCAGATCTGATGTGTGCATAATATTTTGAAAATTGGTATGGGGGAGTTGGCAGTACCAAATCCTAGCCCTACCATGACACTATATTTGAAGAGCTATAAAAGACACTTTTATCAAGGTACCTGGCACAGACCTACTCATCGGGGTTCATTGAGAGACAGTATCTGAGCTATTGACATCTTCAGACATCTGCTTCTGTGCTTTATCTTTGAGCATTGTTGGATGTGGGTGTGAGTTGCAAACTGTGCAGCCATTTTGGGCAGAAAAGTGCAGGGTTTATATAAGAGCAGGAACCAACAAGAGAACATGGATCTTTGGATAATGTTAATGAGGTATTGATTCAACTCATCCTCAGCCAACCTATCATTTAACTTTGTATTAAATAAGAGAATATTCTTTGCTTATCACATATAGATGCTTTGTTTCTGGAGATTGGAAGCATCTTGAAAATTTTTTTCAGACAATATATTTTGGTCATATTTCCTGTCCTTTAAGTCCTCCAAGACCCCTACTCCTTAATTCCCCCAAAGCATAACAACAACAACAACCAAAATAAAACAAGAAAAAAAAAACCTCTAAAAACTGGAATTCATTTTGTGTTGGCCAACTATTCCTGAGTGGGTGGCCTTTGTAGGATGTGGTTGGTATACCCAGTGCCACTCCATAGAAGAAAACTGAGTTCCACTCTCCCAGAAGCTATCAATTGCAAATAGCATCTTGATGAGGGGTGAGACTCTGTGCCCACTTCCCCTTCCCTGTCCTGGGTTTGAACCTGTGCAGGGAGCCTGTAAGAGGCAGAGGTGGGGATGACCTCAAGGAAACAGCATCCCCCAGACACAGAGTTGACACATGCATGAGCTCAGCATACATAAGAGCTGTGCTGAAAAGGTATCAGCGAGAACCCAGCCAGCCTCTACTGGTGAAGCCTGCTCAGGTACTAGGACCCCTCCCACGCTGCGTTCTCTCTTTAGTGCCCAATAGTTGATGTTCTTATTTTCTCAAGTGCAGCATCCACCCTGTGGTGTTGTTAACTAATGTAATACATAAGGAAAAGAATTACAAATATTTATGGCTGTAATAACTTCCCACCCCCCAAAAGGGGGCATGGACCACATCATTAGAGAAAAATCAACCCAGCATGCAGTATGCTTTTTTTATTTCTCCCTTAGATTTTAATTCAGATAATGTACATGGCTTTGTGGGGGTGAGACTCTTCTGCTTGGGGGGAACAGGATTTTTTTCTGTGGCGGGGATGCTGGCTTGCAGACAGGGGATTATTATTATTATTATTATTATTATTATTATTATTATTATTATTATTCACTTATAATTGATACATTTTGTAACTCATAAATCCCATAGAGGCTTTACAACTGGTGGGACTCGGGGATTCCAAGAGTGACAGCATTCTGATGGATGTGCGTATCTGAGGCACACGGTGCTTCCCTGTGCACACGCTGTCTGTTTTACAACCTGCATTTAGGGAAATCTTTTTGTTCATGTACTTTTAAGGTTCAACAACAAGTAATAACAAAGGGCTCTTTCTGAAAGATGCACACAGTTCGACACCATCTGCCCTAGGGATTTCCTTGAACGCTACTGCCCCTCAGGTTGGTTTGAGACTCCTCTTCTGTCTGTCACTTGGCATCGCATTTGACTGTGTTCTTATCTGTCTTTTCCACTGGACCCTGAGGTCTTTTAAGCAGACACAACCTATCCATGCTTGTACCGCCGCCACCCCCCACCCCCGCGGCCTCTGTGTGGAGCTTGCCACAGAGATAGGTAGATATTTGCTCAGCAACCCTAGGTGGTACACAGGGAAGAGATGCAGTGTTGCTTTTTAAGCTCAGTGTTCAGATCTAGAAGTTGCCTCTGGCTTATGTCTGCAGCTGAGAGTGTCAGACTTACTCCAGCAACATGTGAGTCCTTAAGAAAGCTCCTGCCTCTCCCCAACATTGCGGTTCTGTTTTTTTGTTTTTGTTTTTGTTTTTGTTTTTGTTTTTGTTTTTCCTAACTTGAACAAAGGTAGGACAAGTGCTTTGCCCCTCAGTATTCACCTTGCTCTCAGAGCGTCTCTTCTTCTCTAGGGAACAGAGAGGTGGAGCCATGGAGGTGACAGAAGGAGTATGGAATTTGGGGACTGTTTCTTTCCAGACCCACACTGAGTGTTAATGGCTGAGGGAAAAGCAGGACATTCCAGAGGTGACTGAGACAAGGGCAGTGCTCTCCTACATGGATGGAGACCATTGTTGGAAGAATGAGTTGGTTATAAAAGGGGATCCCAGCGCCTCTTCTCTGTGCCTCTATCGCAAAGGTGCGCTGTCATTTGCTGTGGTATCAGAGAAAGGAACCTCTCTCTAGGTACAGCCTCCTTCCCACTTGAACTTTCTTAGCCTCTAGAACTTTCAGTGACATCAGCCTCTGCTGTTTGCAACTTTCCCCTGTCTCGGGCATTCTGTTATAGCAACAGGAAGTAGGAGAAGGCCAAATTCTATGCCTGAACTAGACAAGGCTGCAGCCTTGCAACCTTCCATCTCTTGGACTCTAGGGAGGCCAGGCACATGGAGGGGGCATTTTGAGCACTTATCTATATTTGTCATTAAAATAGCAGAAATTTGAGGAGCAGGTGTATGCCAGAACTCTTCCCTTAGAGAACAATCATGCCAGCTGACAGGTGCTGTGACATTGGCTATCTGAGGACAGCAGATTTTTAGTGTGGTGCTCTGCTCCTCGTCTCCTTGCATTCCTGTCCAAATCCTCACTGATAACATACACAGCAAACATGTAAGGAATGTTGGTGTGGGGGGTTGAATAAAAATGGCCCCATAGGCTCATAGAGAGTGGCGCTACTAGGAGGCATGGCTTTGTTGGAGTAGGTATGGCCTTGTGGAGGAAGTGTGTCACTAGGGAGTGGGCTTTGATGTCTGAGAAGCTCAAGGGAGGTCTAGTGTCTCACAGTCTCTTCCTGCTGCCTGTGGACCCAGATGTAGAACTCTCAGCTCCTTCTCCAGCACCAGGTCTGCCTGTATGCCACCATGCTTCCTGCCATGACTATAATAGACTAAACCTCTTAAACTGTAAGACAGCCTCAATGAAATGTTTTTCCTTTACAATAGTTACCATGGTAGGCTGGAGAGATGGCTCGGCAGTTAAGAGCACTGTCTGCACTTCCAGAGGTCCTGAGTCCAATTCCCAGCAACCACATGGTGGCTCACAACCATCTATACTCTTTAATCTCTATTGCCCTCTAGTGGCGTGCATGTGTACATGCAGTTAGAGCACTCATATACGTAAAATAAATAAATAACATCTTTTTAAAAGAAGTTTCCATGGTCATAGTGTCTTCTCGTGGCAATAAAACCCGAACTAAGACAGTTGGCTTGAAGACAGTGCACATATTCCTCTTCTAGGGTCTCCACTGAGCTCTCTCAAGCTGGCTGAGGGAGAAGACAATAGCCTGAGCAGGAACTACTGAGGAATAGGAAGCAGGTGAGGGAGAAGACAGTGCAGGGAGTAAACAAAGTTAGCCAAGAGAAGGAGGAAGCGACAGATGTGGGGCTGAGAGACACAGAGTGACCAAGCAGGAGTCACACAGGAGGCGGGCAGAAAGGCTTACACATTGAGCTAGACTTACTCTCAAGGTTAAAAAAAAAAAGTTCTAGGACCAAACTCAGTTCAGGAACAAGCTGTGTTCTACTCACATGGACCTGCATGCCAAGAGAAGGTAGCCTGTTCCATAGTAACTCTCCAGGGAGTCACCTAAACCACTCTTGACACTTGTCCTTTGTAACCAAGCCTGTTGATGTCAGCTCCATACCTACAAAAGATCGAGTGCTCACCAATGTCCAATGTAGTCTTTGTATGCTATTATTGGGTGGAGCATTACTCCCTGGCACCCCATACAATTATTTAGATCCTATTTTTGGTCATACTTGTTCACCTTTCATTAAACAAACAACGGGCACCATCATCCAAAGCTCTTAGGGATCCTGTTTCTGCCTTGCTCACTTGTGTGATCTCACTTTCCATTCCTGAAACTGTTTGTGGCCATGCTTGCACCCTGCCTCCCCAGAATACTCATTCCTAACTTTTAACATGGTTAAAACGGCTCTACCCATTAATGCACTTGGTTTCAAATTCTGTATAAGGGAGAGGATATATAAATGTATCACATACACGCCACATACACTCTGTTTCCATTACAAAGAGGAGGACAGGCATTCATTCCCTAGTGGGGCCTGCTCAGTAGAAACAGCACTCAGTGGTGACACTAGTTGAAAGCCATGTGTTCAGTATCACTAGGGGCAAAGGGTTCCCTGGAGCATGTGACGTCTGCAACTTGTATTCACCGAGTCAGCTATATATCTTGTTATTCTATCTTGTGCTTTAACAACTCTACCACTGGTGCTTTCCCCCTCAAGTAACGATGATTGGCAGTTACTTCCATGTGTGTGTCCAGCATGGTGGCTCTTTCTGGTTCCCTGTTTACCAAGTATAACTGTAATAGCTATAAATGGAGATAACCACTTAGTTCTCCAATGCCCAGAGCCAGGGATCTCCAGGTAGGCAGTTGTCCTGGCAACACTGTTCCTCTGGGTGCAGTTGTCAGAGCCTTGTGCTGGTGTACAACATGCAGGATTACTAAAAGGCAGCTGAGCATAGGAGCTGTCAGAGACACTGAGATGAAGGAAGGAACCACGCATCAGTGCCCACAGCCAGATCCGAGCATACCTCAGGCTCTACAACGACACTTTGAGATGTGAATGCATCTCACAGTGGGACAAGGACATTTGTTTAGGACACTAGAACACAATGTTCAAAGAGTGCTGAGAGCACACTTGCAATAAATAGAAAAGCCATATAAAGCAGCAGAGAGGGGTTGGCAGCATAAGTCTTTTCACTGGGGTGACTGGGTTGCCACTTGTCCAGAGCATCAGTAGAATGCTTGCCCAGGGCAGGTTTCAAAAAAACAAGGCGATCATTATTTGAAACAGACAGATGGAAATTCCTGGAAGGGTTTGCACCTTTGCTTATTATTAGAGTGATCTATAACCATGCTAAGGCATGTGCTCTGACCGTCCCATATCTCCCGGGACAAACTTTAGTGTGGTACTTTCAGTCGATGCTGCTGCTGGCTCCTCAGCATCCATTTCCCCCATCCCTTCCTAGTCAGATCCTTATTTGTTCTGCAATCAGCTCACCTCTAGCCCCACTGGAGCAGCCTGACTTCTTAGGAAGCAGACTAGTGGTTGGCGGTCCTCTGGCCATAGCCATTTAGATAAACATAAGGACACACGCTAGGAGACATGTGAAGTAGCGCTGGTGGCCATGTGCAGTCTCAGGGACACTTGTGCCATGAGTGACAGAGCTCAGAGGAAAGGAGACAAGAGCCTCTGATGCCACTGCAGAGCTGCTTGCCAGCCTCCAGATATCTTGCAGTGGTGATTTTTAATTCAGTGTAAATTGGAAGTACTTTGAAAATTGTAAAAAAAAATCCTAATTGATTATTATCAATTAAAGCTATTATCATCCTTATTTTACTCATGAAGAAACAGGGTTGAATACAAACTAACTCAACCAACATAGTAAAGTTAGCTAACACCATAAAACCCAAGAATTAATTTTACCCAAAGTGCAAACCCTTCATTGCTCTGACATACAGGTTCTTAGAACAATATGCAGAAGCCTCACAATTTACCAAAGGAAATAAAGCTATATTAAGCCAGTCTTGTCCTCTACCAACTTAGAAAATAGATTACTTTTCAGGGTGAATTGCTTTTAAAAATGTATTGCATAACTTTCACTTTTTTATTCAGCTCCCTCCTGAGTGCTACATGTAAGTCTATGTGTATAGCAGGCACTATGTGTGTACTTATTAAATAATTCACCTGCAGTTCCCCAGTGGAAGTGGTTCTGAAAAAAAAAATCTGAACATCTCTGGTTCACTTTCTTTGCCACATAAAGTTCCCAGAAATACTAGCACACGGAGATATTAATGTCGGCTGTTTTATTCAATAATGCACCTGTGGTATCATTGTTTTCAGAATTGATCTATAATCATCATCATAATCATCATAATAATAATAGATCACATCATGCAACTTGAAAGGCTTCTGATGGTTCAGGTTCTTCCAGAACTGTTCTGCCAGGTACCACGCCCTAACTTATGCCTGGACACAGCCCCCACTATCACCTTTTTTTTTTTTTGAACACCAGGTTCCTGAGCATGTGCTGCCATCACTGAGCCTTCCCCTGCCCCCTCTCTCCACAGCCCAGAAATTCACCCACCATTTCATTTCTCATACTTCTCTTTGTCCCTTCACTAGGTTTTATAACCCCTTGGTTACTTGCTGGATCACGTGTCTGCCTCCACCTAACACATCCTGATGCTGCCTCACATGTAGGTACTGAGGGTAGGAGATCACAGCATGACAGCTGCAGGGCTCTTCCACTTCCACTGCACTTTGCTTACAGACAGGTCGCTGAATTCTGTGTACCTCACTGCTCTCCGAGAAGATGGGAAGGGTCTGGGTTTCTCTGGCGTGCAGGTTGTATATGGTCCACCAGGGTCACAATGCAATGAATGAGCTGCCCACCGCTGAACAACGTGATTGATAACCACCTTGCTTTCACATCAGCACAGGAGGCTCCGACTTTCATGTAGTAAGCAATTAATCCGAGATCATATCGTGGAAAAGAGATGTGGCCTGTTAAAGTTTCCATTTCAAGTTACAAGAGTGGAAGACACTATGCATCTTGCTGTGCAGCTGGAAAGCCTTTCGTAATTACAAAGGAGAGCACAGTTGGGTTTTTAATATGAACCCCAACACTGGCTCCATTCTTTAACCATCACACTTTGAGTGCGTGAGAACAGTAGTGATCTTGATAGGATTCCATAAGGGAGTTGACTTTCCAAGATTTGTTTTGCACACGCTATCTATTTGGGTCCCTTTGGTCTTGAGCAAGTCCAGGCAGATAGAATTTCTGTTTTTTCACATGAAAAGCACCAAGGCAGTGAGGCTGGTGAGCCTAAGCTTAGCTGATTACTGGCAGAGCTGATTCTGGAATTAGTAGCCAAGGATCACCAGGCTAGAGGGCCTTTTGTGAAAAGGCAGGCTCCCCTGTGTAAGCTGGAGCGGAGTGTGGGATCTTTTGGAAGGAGACAGACATAATTGGGAGGCTGTCAGCCCAAGTCTATGGCTTCCTGTGTCTCATCCCAATTCACTGGTCTTTGTACCTAAAGTTATACCACAAACCCATGGCTTGCAGTCACTTGAGGTGACTTATTAAAAGGGCCCTCCCAGAAGATGCCCTGAATGGGTACCACCTGTGGGGTTTTTGGGGGGATTAATTTATTGTTTATTCTCTAACAGTTTCATATATATATATATAATGATATCTAGTCTTTCTGAATGACATACATTGTCAATAAATAGTACAAGAGGAGAGGGCCATTTATACGTGTGTATACCTCTTTCCCATAATTCATGGAGATTATTATTGCTTGTACATCGTTTGTTTTGAGGCTTAGTTTTATTATAAGGGATTCTTATTTATAAAAAAGATGCACTAATTAGGGAAACCACTAAAACGCTCAAAAGGAAAGAGACATGGCTAATTATTGACTGCATTCTGAGTCTGCCTAACAGCGAGAATTTACTTTCTTGATCTCTTGAATGTCTCCACAGTGAGACAATTTCCACATCAGCACCCCGACTGACTGTCTCCTCGGTGTTGTTTTCTGACAGGTGTTTTGCAATCTCAGTGAGTTTAAAACTTGGGGTATGATGATAAGAATTTGAGGTGTCTCTTTAAAAGCTGAGTGGGATAACAATCGAGCAACGCCTCCGCTGAGTGAAATGAAAACTTAACTTCACAGACACAGTGACGGGTTAGACTATCATCCATCTCTAAGGCATTTGATGACACTTCAGTGCCATCCCCCCTGGGAAATGTGTGACCCCACCCTCTTCAATCACCCCTCACTTAGGTATTTGAGAGCACTTGTTTGCATCCCTTTACTGCTCTGGAAGATCTGAGCTGCATCCCAGCAAAATCAGCACTGGATTAAAATGGTATGCAACTGAGAGGCAACATGGTGACGGGGAACTAAGAGACAGCAAAGGAAGAAGGCAGTGGGGCCCAAAGAAAGGGCTTCATGGAAAATAAGAATAATTTTCAAGAGAATAGAGTGTTGTTCAGCAAGAGCTTAATGGTTTCTGTACCATGGTCGGCCTCTGGCATGCGCTATTGAATTTGGACTTCACCTCAATCCCATGCTGAGAAGGCCACTCTAGTTCAAGCAGCTATTCCTAGTAGAACGGATGTGACATCAGCTTTTCTCTAAAGCCTTGATGATCTCAGATGCATGTAAGACTCCCTTCCCTGCCCTGCCCTCATGTGTGGGGTTGACTTCCTTTAGGCCTTTGCTCCCACCCAAAATGCAATCACATGTTCACTCACCTGTCTACCAGCTGGGTGTGAAGGGCAAGCGCGGGGTTCACCTCTCACTATTTGCCTCGTCCTAGGCAGAGCTGGTGCTCAGTAATGGTGGATTGGATGAAGGGATGTGCATAAAATCTTCAGGCTCCTTCAGAACCAGAGCCAGGGCAAGGCATCCCCCTCAGAAGTCTGCCCTGGAACTGCTCATAACAGTTGGAGGATGGCTATTGCTTGTCCTCAGCCCTAGCTTGGGACATTTATTTAAAAGTTGTATCTGGAGGACCCCATAGAAGGCAGTTTGCTAGAAAGAGTCCCGTCCTTAGGAAACAACTATTTGGTGGATCCACCCCAGGACCTTTGACCTTTTAAATTTCCTTTTAGTAATCAGAAATCAGTTTCATAGAGAAAGGGCTGGAGCTCAGGTACAATGGAACGGCTTGCATTTGGCACATGTGGAAGACAAAGCAAGCTGCACCGGAGAGAGGATAATAGCGTCTACATGAACAAATAAACATTTTCATAATTTGTCAACTAATTAAAATAGCAAATACAATCAAATTCAATTAACAAGGATTGGTCTGTGGGGCTTTAAATCAGAGGAGCCTGGTTGATAGCTCGGGAGTCATTAATTAGGCCAGACGTGATTTCTCCCAAGCAAACCCTCTTGGCATTCACCTTGCTCAATTACAGGCTTCGTGACTGGCTGCGAGATCACAGGTGCTGTGGGAAGCTGGCCTTCCCTAGATTTTTGCAGGTGCTTTCATTCACTTAGGTCACAGATGGCTGCTGAGCTTCCGGATGCAATCCGTGTGATGGTAGGAAGGTTCCAAGGTGCTTGGTGAAGGCTGCCTTCCCTGTTCCCCACCCCTTCTCTCCTCAGCAGAGACTCACTTGTTTGTCCTGTGCATCTTGGCCCTGCCCTGCAACTGTCCATGTCCTTTGAGCCACTCTAATTTCCTTGGCCTCGGCTGGAAAGTGGTCTGGCTGTGGTCACAGAAGTTGAATTCAGCCATGGACTGTCTCAAAGATATTGCTCTATGCTTCATTTCAGAGAGTGTCAGGCTTGCCCTGGGGACACATCTTGGTTTCCTTTGGGGAGATAGACATTTATAGTGCCCTGGGGCTGAGCAGGCACAGTGCCAACAAACAAACCTGATGTGAGAACAACAGAAAAGTGTGGGGACCATGGCCAGTAGAACAGTCTCATGATGGCTAATGGCCCACTGAGTCCCCAGATATCATGGGCTTAGGCAAAGGGTGGACATTTAGATCCATAAGCAAAAGACTGAGGTTCTGGTTTTACTTCATGTTTTTCTATTGGATTATTTAAAGAAAAATAAAAATGGACCAATTGGACGATGTTGCTGGCTATCCCACTCTGTTCCTCCTGCCTGGATGAAGGGGTACATGGCAAGATCTACATAATGAGCTGCTCTCTGTCAGACTTTGAAGGGTGGACCAGGTGGAAGGCTTATTAAGTAATAAATATAGTGCCTAGGTTCTGAGGATAACCTGACATCTCTCTCAGGCCAGGGGACTTGGATTTAAAACGTGATTCCAGGAGCAACTAAAAGGCATCCAAGAATAGGAAGAGCAGGTCAGGAGGCCAGGGTATGTGTATGTGTGTTGGGAGTGGGGTGGGGAGTGTGTCTCATGGATGTTGAGGAGTGTGTGGTTTTGGATTAAACTCCAGAAAGTTCCCTTCTGCACACTCTTAGGAGTTTGGCTTTGTCATTTATGGGCTGTTTTTCTCAAAGACAGAATAAGAACGAAATACTTCATGGGATTGTTATAATGGTTCTGCGAGATGGTGTGGGAGAAATGCCCAGGGCCTGTTCCCTGATGATGTTTGCCCTTTGGGCGGCAACATTTATTGTTGTTGAATACCTCAGAAGCTCAAAGAACTCTATATTCACTTTAAACCTCCTTGCACTAGGCACTCTATCCGCTTGGCCCTGTGGCCACCTGACGATGGGGATTGGAACAGGCAAAAGGGTAAGGGGCGACCCCTTGCTGTCCACTCCATATTGATCTGCCCTCAATATTCTCAGACTGAAAGAGGGCACCATTTGAAAGACAAGGTGACCAATGGCCGGGAGAGTTGCCAATGCCCACTTGTGACTTGGAGATCAGCGCTCTGTGCTGTGTGCTGCAAAGCCATTATGTTGTCTGGACTTTTTAAACCAGTGACACACTTCACATTGTGAGTGTTGAAATAGCTTCTGAGTGCCTGGGACAGATGTACTTGAAAGCTATAAGCACTGTGCTGTCACTTTCGCAGTCGCTCACTCCTGCAATCATTACGCACCTTTGCTATAACTTTATGACCCATTTGTGCATCTTCCAAAGCCCTAACCACCCTGCTACCTCCTCAGGCATCCTTGCCTCTCCTCTCTGCTCTCAGCCTCTCAGTTGTAATTTGTCATATAATTCAAAATGACACTGCTTGCTCAGGTGACCTGCCTTTTAGGAGGCTCCTCCTTGAGAAAGAAAGGATTCTTCTTCTTCTTCTTCTTTTGACCTCTTGGGCTGTGAGGGCAGTAGGAGAATGAATGGAGTAGACTTTAGGGTTAGGAAGCCTTGTACCCAGCCAGATTTGGTAGTAGACAGTTATAATCTCAGCACATGGGAGGCAGAGGCAGGAGGCTATTGAGTCCTAAAATGGCCTGGGTTACACAGCAAGATCCTGTCTCGAATGCCATCAAAACAAAACAAGAACACAAGTCCTACACCCACCACTCCTTGCTATGTCACTGGAGCCTGCCCAGCATTCCTGAGCCTCAGTTTCCTCTCTGTAGGAGGAACCAGCACCCCTTATTTCAGGGTCCACTCAGGAGGTCAAGCATCTGGGTGTCTGGTATGCACAGCCATTTGAGGAAGAATTCTAAAACCATCTGTCACACTTGTTTCCTGGCTTTTCTGCTGGGGCTCAGGTTTTGCTCATCTGATTCACCCACCTTGAAAGCCCACCACCTAGGACCATGATGGCACAAGGTTTTTGACTCACCAAACATAATCATCTACTCTTTTCCTTCCCATGAATTCCCTACTTTTCTTCTTCAAGGTATTTCCTTTCTGTTCAAAAATAAATTAGCAAACATCCCACTAACACAAACTAGAAATTGCCCAGGATTAGGGTGGGGACCTTTAGAATCGAGCTAACCAATACTCCAATTGCTGGAAATGTCAACCCATACAAGGGTTTGCTCTTGATTTTTCAAAACAAAGGCGAATTTCCATGCCTCTTTCTCCTGGGTCGTGCCCGCAAGGCTCTAAATGCAAGGCATACCGAACCGTGTTTCTACTCGAACCTCCAATCTTTTTCTTGGCCCCAATTAATTACCATTCCATTATGTTTTTAAGAGTTCACTTCCCCACTGATTGCAGCACACCAGCTTCTCCAACTTCCTGATAAAGCTTACACGATGCAAGCAGAGACCCTGAGGTGGCCGGCTTGCATATTTGTAAAAGATTATTATTATTTCTTTTTTTGTTCTTGCATGCCCCTAGTGTACAGTGATTGCTTCACTGGAGCTCACAGTTTGAACTCCACAGAAAGAGTTGTAAACAGAAGGTGGTTGCCAAGCTGTCAGCATAGTTTGCTCATTCCCCTGGGGAGAACACTATAGAAATAAAACTCAAGAAGGAAAGGCCAACTTCACACATTCCCTGGTGAGGGAACGGGGTCAAAGATCAAAGGTCAAAGCTGATAAGTAAATTGTTAAGTGGCAGCTGCTCAAGCCAGTGTCATCAGGAAGGTCACAGGCCTCCCGGGGCGGGGGGTTGCCTATGTTGTGTTGCAGGGATCTGATTTGCAAAGCAATGTTCACCTGGTGATCTGAAACCAATTACTTGTTAGCAAAATGCACAGGGCAAACAGCTACCAAGAGGAGACTCCAGCTTCACGTCCTAATGAAACTCCTGGCTCTCTCATTAAAAAAAATCAATGTCTGCATGGCTTCAAAGCATTTGGAGAAGACATCCATTTCCATACTGCCGGGGGAAAAAACGGAAGGCGCCGGGAGCCTGGATGAACCTCAGGCTGCAGAGCCGGGCTTGATTGGATTACCTCTAATTGGGTGACTCTAATGAGAATTAACCACGCCGAGTACACACACACACACACACAGTGGAAGAGCTGGAGCAATCTGCACTACTGGAGACACAGCTGAAGATAAGACACTGTGCTCCCTGGCTGCTTCCTAAACGATGTTGGTTTCTTAGGCCCAGGGCAGGGGTGGGAATCTTGGCCACAGTCACCACCAGCTCTGTGCAGGGGTGAATTAGCTCACAACCCCTCACTGCTCTCTTCAGCAGGATGAAAATCATTCAATTACAACAAATTTTTTTTGCGGGGGTGGGGAGGGGGAAGGCCATGCAAGCATGTACATGCTGTGGTGCGTGGTGTGTATGTGGAGGACACTCTCAGGTATCAATCACATCCTGCCTTCCACCTTGTGTGACACAGGGTCTCTTGTTGCCCACTGTGTACACCAGATTACGCGGTTACAGGCTTTAGGCTCCTCTCCTGTCTCTGCCCCCCATTCCATCTTAAAAGGTCTAAGGCCACAGGTAGATTTCATGCCACTGGGCCTCATGTGGGTTCCGGGGCTCACATTCAGCTCCTCATGCCTGCCTGGCATCTGCTTTGCTGCTACCAACTGAACTATCTCTCCAAATTGTTCGCATTACTTTAAAAGGAAGACTCCACTGGACCCCAGCCATGCCTGCTTGCTGGCTCCTCTCACTGCTTCCGCAACACTAGCCTTCCTCTCATCCCTGCCTGGCTATGCTTTGTCCTGCTGCCCTCCACAGGACATCTGCATAGGCTGTTCCTTTGGGCTGGGATGCTCCTAGAGGGTATTACCAATATCTGATTTTGTTTATTATTGAGCCTAGCATTGGTTTATAGTTGGCACACAGTTAATATTCACTGAACTAATAAATAAGTTAAAGTTTACAATGTCATTATATATAATAAGAGAGTGAATAATAAGAGCTAATGTTATTTGGTGCTTGCTGTGGACAAACCAGACATTTTTTTTTTTAAGTTTTCTTACATCATCTCGTATCTATTCCACACGTCAAGCTAGGAAAAGTAAGGTGGTTCTAGCATAGGAGGGAGGGATGGATGGAAGGCGGGAGAGAGGAGGAGAAGGAGGAGGAGAGAGGAAGAGGAGGAGGGGAGAGAGACCTGCTAACAGACCATTACAGTCAGAACATAGACCACTTGATGGAGGATAGCAGAAGGAACTTCAGGAGCCAGGATGGCATTGCAAATGTATCTGCAGACGTTTGCAGTGGCTCACAGAGGTGACCAACATGAGGGCTGAAGGACCAGCAGTTATTGTCTGCAGGAAATGTCTGGAACTTTTTAGAAAAGGGAACCAACAGAGCCAGAATGTGGGGACCAAGACCAAGCAAGGAATTACGGAGAAGGAAGCTGGGGCTGAGGGTTGGCAGTGGCAGGAAGGGCATGGGCCAGTTGCTTTGCCCTCAGAGAGGCCTCAGAGAGGACGTCTAGGTATGTGGTCCCTATATGCATCTCTGATACATCACTGAGTCTGATACATCACTGAGTCCTTAATGGGATGGAGTCAGGCAGAGGGGAGGGAAGACAAATGGGAGACTGCTCCAGTTCCCATAGAGGGAATGGCTGTTCAGACCCAAGCTCTTACAGTAGAGTAGCAAAGGGCAGAAGAAGGGTAGAACCCCCAGAGCACACCTGCCCTGGGGTGCTAGAAGGAGGGCAGGGAAGAGAAGAACCTAGCAAGATGACTAGGCCATGATAAAAGTGGCAGTCTGACAAACTCATGGCTTTGGCTTTCGGATGAGCAGTGTGGTATGTGGAGAAGAGTACAGAACCAAAGCCTGAGGATAGGAGAATAGAGGTCAGCGACAAAGCAGGACATATGCAATGTGACCATCAGGTCCTATGGTGTATTTACAATAAGAGCTAAGGACAGACTTCATCACTAGTACAATGTGGGGTGGTGTGTACGGTCCTTTTTAGTCATGACCTGAAACCTGAAACAGCTTCCCTGCTCACTGAGGGACCCTAGTGTGTCTAAGTTCTGATGAGACTCTCAGCCCATGATTTGGGCACCACCTGTGCCTTGCCTCACCAGCCTGCTGCACCAGCCTTCCGTGCCATCACGTGACATTGGTAAGCCTACCCTTCTTGGCTCTGCATAGTGGTCTTTGAGATACCCTGGTTTCTTGAGATAGAAACCCAATATCCAGGCCCCTTCTCATCTTCTCTAAGTTCAGAAAGTTCCCCCCAACCCCCGAGACCTTGCCTCAACAATGATCTCACCCCTTACAGACCTATGCAACTTGTCCCTGCCTTACCTTGAGGCAGGGCAAGCATAGGTGGCCCCTTAGTAATCTGGGACTCCACTTACTTTGACCTATGCGCTCACACTTCTGTACTTGGCAGCCTAGGAGTCTAAGCTGCAGGGACTATGTGCGCATACCCCTCTCCCAACAATGCAGCATGTTAACAATGTAGGAACCCCAGCTGCATTGCGGTGCATGCACACCCTACTGTGGAAAAATGCATACGTGTCTTCTCCCCTTAATGACATCAAACTTAGAGTCTACACAGTAGTCACACTCTTCTTATGTCTGGCTATTAGAGTGGGGAGGCCATCTGGCCCATTTTGGGGTGCACGCATGATAAGGCAACACTGTGTTTCCAAGTGCACTTTGGAAAAGATTCCTCTATTATCTTATTGCTTTGAAGAATTGGGTATCAGTACATTTGCCTGTTTCTACCTGACCGGGCCTTCTGAGAGATGCCTTCCATCAAAGGCCAGCTAAGCCACCACCCCCTATAGCATGCTTTCAGTATCATGTACTTCTCTGAATCTCCCTTGTCAAGACTAATCCAAATGATCGGTTACTTAATAATGTACTTAGTGTCTGACTCCCCTGCCTGCCTAATTCTGAGAGGATACAAAACTAACGGAACATAGCCAAGCATATAGCACGGTGCTGAATAAGTGTCTGTTGGGTAAATGAACGAGCACATGAATGATGGATGCAACTGTGGCTCAAAGATCACGCAGCTAGCAAAATGCTGAATCAGGGTTCAAATCATCTGATTTGTAGAGGCTTCAGGCTAGATGCATAGGAAAGCATTCGTAAAGGAAAGCGAGTGTGCCCTGGGATCTACAGCACAGCCGCTCTCAGGAGGTGGAGGTGGGGGGGAGATGGAAAAGGCCACTGAAGGTATTAGTGAGAGGGATAGGGGGAAAGCCAGGATGGTATTCTAATATGTCAATGGGCATGGATTTGCTGAAGATACTGGGAGACTTAGCGTGCGACAGGAATGCCAGCCATGCTTCTAAAATGTTAAACATTGTTTAATAATTTGGCATTGTGTGATGAGTGGTTTCTGTCAGCACGGAACATGCAGCCCTCCAGCTGGCTGAAAAAAGGAGCAGGGCTGGTTCTGAAAAATTCACCAGCTCTCTTGGGTAGGCCAACTAATCTGATTTTAATGCCCAGCACAATGCTTTGCCATTGGGTTTATTCACTTCAAATGTGCCTGCTAGAATTGGCTAGGTAGTCTCTCCCAAAGGAGAGGCAGCATCCTTTATAAATACCACATGTGGGTTTCTCAGGAGGGAAATTGAAGCTCAGGAGGCATTGCAGAAGATGTGGGCTGGCTGGGATCACTTAGGCACAACCTCCTTACTGTGTGCTGAAACCACAGGATCTCATCCGGTCTGAGTTGCACTTTTTAAACTGGCAACCTTCACTGTGATTCACACCTGCACTGTCAGGTAGGTACCCTAGTTACCTCAGTCCCAACATCTTACACTAAGTATACATGGCCTGGCCACCTAGGACCCTCTGGTTCTTAATCTATGTAATTATGTCTGCTCCCCCAGAACTGACACCAGTCTTAAACCACTGTTAGAGAATTACGAGGTCTCTGTAAGCTTTGATGGGAACCCAGAGCCAATTCTAAGTTGGTCTAAAAGGTCTAAGATAGAGTTGGAAGACTCAATGTCCAACAAATGTAGGCAGAGATTACCTTGGGCCAGGGTAGGTGGTGGGTAGTGGCGTTTATTTCATTCTTGACTTTGAAGAAGAACTCACACCATGACCCTCTGCTCTTGCTGTTAGGGCTCTCTCTGCAGAGGGCTAAATGGTTGCTCAGCAGACTGTAGAAGGAGGCTTTGTCATGTGTGTGCTAGCTAGCTTCTCACTGTTGTGACAAACACTCAAGGGAAATCATCCCAAAGGAGGGAAGATATATTTTGATGCACGGCCTCAAAGTTTTCAATCCAAGGTCTGGTGGATCAATTGCTTTTGTCTGAGGCTTAGGCAGAACCCCACGATGGCATTAAGTGTACCAGAGAGATGCTCATCTTTCAGGGCCAGGATGTAGTGAATGACCTCCTTTCTTTAACCAGGCTAATGCCATAAAATTAGGAATCTGTCAGTGATCCATCTGTTGATTAAGTCAGAGGCCTCAGAATCAGATAACTTCCCAATGTTTGTGTTCACCAGCTGAGGGCCAAGTCTTCGAAGTCATGAGACTTTGCGGGGGGGCGGGGGGAACACCACATCTAGAGCATAGCAACGCACCTTCCCCCTGCATGTAAACATTAATGTATACATAGGAGTTGCGAATCAGTCTAGTATTGCTCTATTTTTAATATACTAGAAGCCCTCAAATAGAAATGGCTTAGATCCTTCTGCTCATGCGAATGATAGAAGAAAAATTAATCAACCAGGGTCTCGATACTTTAGGGGAGTTCATTTCAACAAAGAAATAGATTTGATAAGTCATACAGCAACAAGGAAAAGAG
Organism: Acomys percivali; assembly: GCA_907169655.1. NCBI lineage: Eukaryota > Metazoa > Chordata > Mammalia > Rodentia > Muridae > Acomys > Acomys percivali. The sequence continues at coordinate 24,070,263 of OU015755.1, read as the reverse complement.
AGCCGTCATCCAAATTAGAGGCACTGGACAGGTCCTCACTGCAAATAGCTTCTTTACTGTGGACGGCAAAGCCCTGTGGATATGCTTAAGCATGTTGTTTTGAACATTACTATATGCCATGCCCATTGTGTCACATCCTGAAAGGATTACATGGACTAAAGATGAGTATCTGGGCTTGTTCTGTCTACACAGAGCACAGAGGTAAGATGTCGTGGTGGAAATAGGCACTGTCTATGCCCCTCCGCAGGGAAACAGAACACAGAGTCTGGAGACCCCTGAAGAAACAGCCAGCAAGGCAGAAGAGGGGATAGCTCCAGATCTGCTGGGTTTGCAGCAGGGAGCTAGTTAGTGAGGATCTGGGAAGAGTCCTTGGGGCTGTGGGCTATGAGTTACTCAGAGTTGTTCCCATAGAAACAACAGACATGAGCAAGAAAAGAAGAAATAAAAATTAAAAAGAAACCCACCAAAAAAAAAAAAACCACCCCTGAAATATGTCATGGCTCACCAGATACCCAATGGGGATAAAGCAGAGTGCCTTGAATGCTCAGAAAGCCATTTTAGTGGGACAAGAACTGCCTGGGGCAGCTACATCATGAGGTGTTGAGCCCAGCATGTCTGAGCCGTGATGAGGGCTCTGTGTCTGAAACACACAGAGTGACCCCAGCCAAAGAAGCTCTGTGTAAGACAGCAGGACAAGGAGGACAGGGACAGAAGCTGGGAGAGGGACTCCCAGGTGGCCGACGCTATTCCTTTCACACTCATTTTCTGTACTTCTCAGGTCCTGCGAATCAGGTTCACAGTTAACGTCCGTTTACAGCAGGGGAACCTGTGACTCAGATTCAGAATGTGCCCACACGCATAAAGCAAACCCAGGCTCACCTCTCCATAGAATCCCTTTCCTGTCGACACGGTTCTGTCCTAGAATCATGGTGCTGGGTGTGAGAAGCCTTCCATCCTCCAGTGAGAGGGGATGGAGAGGGTGTGTTACACAGGGCAGCAGGCAGTGGGGCCATACTTCGTGGTTTGGTTCATAGGTTCAAAAGCTACTGCTGAGGGCTGTGTGAGTTGTAGAGATGCCCAGGACCATCTTATATATACAACATCAGCACCACAGAAGCCCAGTTCACAGAATGAACGCTATGATTACACGGAGCAAGGGCAATTTGAAGGACATCAGACATTAAAGGATGGGTTTAGTCTGGAGATGTAGGGACAGTACGAGAACTCTGTGTGGGCTTGAGGGGCCACACTTGAGCCATGGCTGATGGGGTGACTAGTATACATCGTCTTTCCCTACTCAGAGTAAAGAGATGAAGATCTCAAAAATACCATCCCCTTTCTCATTATGGAAACAGCACACAATGGCTGCAAAAGATCCTTAAAGATAGAGAAGCCTTTGACAAAATGAAAAAGTTATCCATCCATTTCTTGGGTCTATTCTTCCAGGCTTTGTTTTGAATACACACACACACACACACACACACACACACACACACACACACACACAC